>CM062294.1:456398214-456828462 GCA_031216915.1 Pictodentalium vernedei | reverse complement strand
ACAAGTAATTGTTGAGAAAAAATGTAATGTACCAGCAGAAAATAAAACCAAGTGTCCGTTTGTTATTCTTAATAAACGAAAACCACAGATAGATCTAGGAGCTGACTTAGTTTCGTTTATTAAAAGTTACAAACGGACACTTGGCTTTTTATGACATGCTAATTAGAAGCAAACTCTTAACAGATAATCCACCATGAAGGATGGCTATCAGTATCACACCTACCAACACTTCTAAGTGTGTGTCTACTTTAGCGCGGTGTTTGGAGAATGTGTTTTTACAGTAATTTGCAATTTTTTATGTTTCCCAGGAAACAAATTACCCAATCTCACATCATAACCTTCATATTAATGGGAATGACGGTGTCAGTATTTTATACCATGATTAACTATTCTACTATATATGAAAAATCCTATGACATAAATTTTAGCTTTACACACCAACCGTGATGAACACGTCAGCAATGGAATTTCAACAGTAAAAATTTACACCTACAGTAGAACTACATCCCCGTTGACCTTTGGTGACGTCGACCTGAATGCAAACTTGTCTAAATTTATCGCACGTCACCTCACGAAGAGTAAAATGGAAGTGGCAATTATTTATTACGTTTTTAAATGGATTTACCTCATAAGATGCCAAAAATTAACAAACATGCATTTTCTCATGTCAATAAAGCATGCATAACTCGAAATAGTATGTTATTATGTTATAAAAACGAAAAAGGCTCAGTTTCTTTTTTTTCATTTCGTTTCGGCGATAAAATTGACAGCGGAAGTACCGCCCACCGATGCTCGTGTTAACAAAAACAGATTCGCTCGTATGCACATCTGGTGCTCAGTAAAATCGAGAAAAGATAATAGCGACTCTTAATAATCTGACGATCATGGTATAAATAAAATATACTCAAAGTAGCTTGGTGTACCAAATGTTCACCACTCGTGGTGAAGTGGTGTTAACCGCGCGCCAAAGGCTCGCAGTTAGCCCCACTTCACCACTCGTGGCGAACATTTGGTACACCAAGCTACTATTGGTATATTCTATATATATGTCACGATGCAAACACTGTTGACATAAGAAACAGCAAAAAGTCACAGAACACCAAAAGATGGTGAACATGGCTTTTTCTTATTTTTAAATGGATTTCAACAAGAATATAATAGTCCAGAGTTCAAATTGTTTGGAACCAAAATGTTAAAAGCCAGCTTCTGTATTTTTATACTACTCTTTAGGAAAATGCCTGAACTTTTATATGAAATTTATTTCCTATACTTACTTACTTATCTTCTTCACTCCCTCTGGGGCATACGGTCTGGACAAGATGCCTTCATCCCACACAGTCTTTTGTATTGGCCTCTGCCTCGTTCCAGGAGGTTCCCATCTCTCTAAGTTTCGACTCCGCTGTTCTGCGCCAGGTGTTTTTGGTCTGCCACTTGGCCTCATTCCTTGTGGGGTCCATCTTGGCTGAGCTCAAGGAGGTCTTTGTTTGAGATCTTGTTTGGCCAGAATATTCCGTTGATCTTTCTAAGGACCCATGGTGGAAACTAGACAGTGGTTGCATATCAGTCTTGGCGACCCTCCAGCTCTCACTTCCACAGCTTTCTTATACCCTCACTGACCGCTTTTGGGAATTAAAGGGAGCTAACCTTCCTGAAAATCTCTTCCAATGACGAAAAGTGTCAGCCATGTCGGTTCGGTACTCGGTATCTCTCTAGACTGAGCTTTCTCACAGTACCAAAGGAGAATTCACACTAGGAAAATACAGAATAAGTTGTTCTTATACAATCTACCACAGCGTCACAAATGCCACTGCCAGTGATCTCAACACTGGCATCCCTTTGCCTAAATAAATCATATCTACAGTAATTTTGTGAATTGGTCCAAACACACCTTAACCTTAAAAAAACGATTTCGGGATTTTGCGATTTCAGACATGTGCCATTAACATGCCATCATTCAGAGGTCCTGCTGACAATAGATAAATCACCCGGGCACCGATTTCTAGTCAAGTCTTGCTGCCTTAACAGGCAGTCAAGACTTGACAAGACATTACTGCTAAACAAGTGGGCATGTAAGGTTGTAGACTAGTGGGAATTCAGGGCAATTTCCCATGCCTTTAAAGGTGAACAAAATTGAAAAAATTGAGTCATTTCCTCCATGAAAATGAACTCGTCAACTACTATCAGTCCTTACCAATGCCTTATAAGAAGAGAATGTAGAAAAATATGAAATTAAAATATGAAAATACAGATAGCTTCGGTATTCATTGATTGGTTAGGTTCAGTTTCCCCAGCATATCGATATATGTTAGGTTTATCGGTATACATGTATTGCCGATCTCATCAAGATACTTAATCCCATTACTAAGGTTACTGACACGTCGATGGTGCACTTGCCTTCAACCAATGCTAACTCAGCGGAGTAAGTAAGTTGGTGCCTCTGACTGCTGCTCGAAGGTTCTCTCCGGCCCCGCTTCATTCACTCGTAAAACTACCCGACACAATGAGACCCTGGCTGTTGAATGTGTCGTTAAACCTTTACCTAACGTAACGGCCAAAACCGGCCAGCGCTATTCTCAAAAATCGCCAATTAATTTTCATTATTTTTTTCATTTTTTTGTCTCAAAAACATAGGTTATGACCCCTCGTTGGAACGAGCTCGTCGAGCTCGTTCCAACGAGGGGGTCATAACCTATGTTTTTGAGACAAAAAAATGAAAAAAATTAGTTATTCAAGAATTATTTTGCAAGTGTCGTCTGCTTTTCAGGTTAGGTAAGGGGTTAAGCCTTACTGAGCAAAAAACCCAAATATGTATAAATTTTGTTGTGCTAGTGAAGAACTGCAATATGACATACGTAAGTAAATGTCTGCTGCACCTTATATCCTATACATATGATCACATAGTTATCTCTTTCGCGACAGGATCGCGACGCACTTGCAGAAGTGAGTCGCGAAATCGTGACCTCTTCAAGATAAAACAAACGAAAATAGCATCTCAGATTCTTTGTTGTTATATAAATCTGCTTCGACGGGTGAGGAATTCTATTGTGTCGCCGAGAGGAACGTGGAATAGAAAATTCGACTGGGTCGCGACCCGGTCGAAATTATCTGTACGCTTTTCATCATCACAGTACAGTAAAGCATACCATCATCTTAATGGCGGCTACTGGCACGAATATTATTCGATATTCTAGCCCTATATGTGTTTAGAAAAAGCGTAACAAATATAAGTAGATGAAATAGGACATTCCAGGGAGGGGTCATTGGCTAGGTTTTGAACGCAACAGCGGAAATTTATTTGAGAAAAAAAATATTTGAAGTGTCGCCCTTGTCGTGTTGAGTAAAGGATGAATATTGTATTATTACAGTTATTAGCGGCTTTAAAAATATGTATAGATGTGCTTAAAAATTATTTTGTGGTTAATTGTGTTCTTGCAATTTTCAACTGCTTTAAAAAAATAAACAGAACGACACATGTTTGTGAATGGGTTAATCGATATGGCACGAGTGCCAGCGCGGAAGGATAAAACGAGAGGCCACAGGCCTCGAGTTTTCTCCTTCCGCGATGGCACGAGTGCCATATCGATTAACGCGTGTGTCGTTCTGTATTTATTACACGCCTCCACGTCTGTAAAAGACAATTATTAGAAGAACACTCAGTAAGTCATTTGACAACTATCAACAGAAACAACACATTTTATCGCCAACCAAATTTGCGAGGGGAATTCGTGTTTCTATTTCGTCTCCTAAGTTCCAATGTGTTCTATGCGCCTACTGGCGCATAGAACACATTGGAACTCAGGGGACGATTTTCAGCTGTCGCAAACGATTCAGATTGTAATTGCGTTTCACTATTTGTGGAAAATTCCAGTGAAATTTCGCTTCTATTTCGCTCATATTTAAATATAGTCCGTCAACAATTTCCGTTCCGCACATATGTGAGGAACAGACTTTCACTTTCGGCATGGTTTAGTGTTATTGTAAATGGGGATTTCATAGAACAGGCGTGTAATAATATATATAGATATACATAAAATGTTTATTTATGCCCGTTTTATTCGTTTTTCGATTTCAACATTTTCAAACTTGTCACAGGTCAGGGTAAGTCAAAGAAAAATGCAATTTTTTATGGCCGAATTAAGGTGTTCTCCTACTATCACCAATTGTTTATGGATTATAGTTTTTCTTACATTTCTAATTTTATAACACTGACATTTCATTTCGTCCAACCCTCCTGATACATTTTGCTTGAAAACACAGCTACGATCCCCCATTGCGTAGTGCTTTGGAGGCGACGAGAAAAAAACTCAATCCAATTTGAAGTGTGATCAATTTTGTGAACTGCAAAAAATTGCTGTAACGTGAGGTAAGAGATTAACTTTCCTTCAAAAATAGAACAGTTGAAGTCGAGCTAATTCATTTTAAGTAACACTCCCACAATGAATCGAAAATATGCCATTGTTTGACATTACGGTAAAATGGATTAATTTGATTGTAATTGATTGACATTGCATAATTCTAGGACATCTGAATAAAAAAGCGCCTGGTTGTAAAGTTGGCAGTTCAATTCGAAAAACAGATCACTGACCGTCATGCATTCGTATATAATTTCATTTACTTCAGTGATATCCGATTTGGTTGCATATAATTGGCCAAGATGAGTCTTTCACAACTCGATGAATACTTTTCCCATCGTATGAATGTTTTTGCTTTGTCCCGCGTATTTGTCAAATACAGAAATTATGGGATTGGCTAACAGCACAATTTAACTGCAGATGGGCTATTAGTTGGTATTCACGTGGGTCATTGACACTAGTTTTTCGCCTTAGTATTCGAGGCCGCGTGTACAGTACGGCCGCCGCGGACTGGTCACTTTCCACGAGTGGGCTATATTTCCATGGACGCAATAATATTAGATTCCAAACACTAATTATTGGAATAATCATCAAAAAATTAATTAAAGAAGCACCGGATACAACCCGGTGCTTCATGAATTAAAATTTTGCTGATGATTTGTTTTTTATTACCTGGTAAACGCATGTGATCACATCACTGCCCACGCCTTGATTACGACCAGTCCACGGCGACTGTACTAAATATGGCAATGTTGAAATTAATAAAACTGTCCTCTCCACAAATGTTGACATGACTTCAAAAATATAAATGAAGACTCAAAGTTACAATATACAGTTAAAACTAGAAGTCCTGTCATGAAATGCGCACACATAACACGTCGATCTGCGCGTTAAAATACGCGTTATGCCCATAGTAAGGCTGTCAAATTCTGTACATATGACCTGTGCACAAGCAATGTTTCAGCCAATGGACCTCCGGGTAAGAGGTGAAGAGGTACGGCTTGGGATTGGCGATACAGGTCTTGGAGGTGAGTTGACAGTTATCACCTTTTCCATCTCCGGATTCCCGGTCTCAGTCCTCTTCCTTTCGAGCCAGGCCTTCATTCGCCTGGTGTCACGGCGTTTGGTTGACGGCGATTTCTTCTTCTTTCTGTTTCTTTATCTCTTCTCCGCTGGCTTTTGTTGTTTCAGTGGTGGTTGGTGTACTCAAACCCTTACCCTTCCTCTGGTGTGGACAAGTGCGAGCAGGCCCGCGAAAGATGTTACCGTTCCCAGAGGTAGGTTTCATCTTGTACATCATGGTGAGCTGAACGAGGCCACTCTCAACATGAACATCCCAGTTAAGAAGTGTGCTAGCGTCCAGCACCGTCAAAGTGTCCTTACTTTTCTTCGGCAGATAATCAATGGCTAATTAGGTGTGCACGCTCTGAAGTCAGAAGTGTGATGATGGTGCAAATGTCACTAGACTCTGCCGATAAATATAGGTCAGACAATTCTTGTGTCTCGAGCACCTCCCTCGTCATTGAAAATCTGACCAATTGCGTATCACTTCATAAAACTTGACATGCCCATCCCACATTCATACTCCGATAAAGCGACATATATTTCATTTCAATTCTTATTTGTCTTGCAAATGTCGCGTGACTCTGCAAATAAATATAGGTCAGGCAATTCTTGTTTCTCATGCTCCTCCCTCGTCATTCCAAATCTGACCCATCATTCTGTTTTCTGAAAAAATCACCTTTGATGATATTTTGCACTCGTATGACTAAACATGAATGAAACTACAGTACGTGGAGAGTGGATTGTAACTAAATCACCCGCGGAGTGGAGTTATCACCTAAGCTATAACTTTCAAATTTTGTACATATCGACAAAAAACACTAGCAATGTTTCAGCCAATGGACCTCCGGGTTTATCCCGGAGGTCCATTGGCTGAAACTTTGATTGTGCTGGTTATGCTTTGCAACAAATTTGCAATTATTTCTTGGGTGGAATCTCCACTCTGCGGGTGATTCTGTGATAATACACTCTCCACGTACTGTATATCATGTTTAGCAGATTTCATTGTGCTCTGTTAAACAAGATATAATTGGTTAAATTTGAAAGTGCACTATGGAAAATTTTCTCTACAGAAAACATTGTTTATTCCAGAGAATAGTGTAAAGAGTTGAATAAATGACTATTTGCAGAACTGTTTTATGGATTAACAAAAGAAAACCTTCCCTCATCACAAAGTTCGGAAGAAACAAGAAATGTTTTTTAATGTGCCTCAATAATAAGATTGTTGCACAGCCTACCCTCATGTCAAATGAGAGAGGGGGGTGATAGAAATTAAAACGTGTGCGAGATGATATTGGAATAAGTAATTTGATGCAGGAAACCGTTTGTAGTAATTCTAGTAAAACAATTGCACAAGATCGTACCCACGTGAGTACATAATGACCGATACAATACCGTCTCCGTGGATTGGTCAGGTACTATAAAGTCATCAACAGCAATATGTTAATGAATGAAGCACCGGATTGTACCAGGTGCTTCATTAATTATCCCTTCACTTTTGAAAAAAGCTGGGATATTGTCGTGATCTTCGTCCGTCCCGTCGTCCCGTCCGTCCCGTTCGCCCCATCCGTCCGGTGCGTTCGTCCGAACTTCATATCTCCACGAGTATGTAATTCAAACATTTAAAAAAATCGTTTCCTGAGTTGCAATGTGTTCTATGTGCCTACTGGCACATAGAACACATTGGAACTCAGGGGACGAAATGCTGAGTTGTTCATGTAGCATCTGTAGATGTGCATAAAGGTTTCAGAATTTTGATTTGCCTCAAGTGGTTCCAGTGGAACAACTTTTACTGTTAGAAAATCCGTTGAAAGGCTCCTAGGATGTTTAATTCGAAACCTTTAAACACTGCTAAGGTGTTTCGGTAGCATCTGTAGATGTCCATAAAGATTTCGGAATTATGATTTGGCCCCAAGTGGTTCCAGTGGAACCACTTTTATTGTTAGAAAACCAGTTTCCGGGGGAAGGCTCCTAGTGGATTCAATTCGAAACATTTAAAGTGTGTTCATATGTTCTATTAACGTGTCTAGATGTACATAGGGGTTTCAGAGTTTTGATTTGGCCCCATGTGGCACCCGTAGCACCACTTATGTCGTTAGGGAATCGGTTTCCGGGGGAAGACTCCGAGGTGTTTTAATTCGAAACGTTGAAAGTGTTTTCATTTGTTTCAGTGGGGTTTCGAGATGTGCATGAAGGTATCGGATTTTTTATTCGGCCCAGTGTGGCACCCGTAGCGCCACTTTTGTCGTTAGAGAATCGGTTTCCTGTGAAAGGCTCCTAGGGGTTTTAATTCGAAACGTTGAAAGTATGTTCATGGGTTCCAGTAGGATGTCTAGTTGTGCATAAATGTTTTGGATTTTTAATTCGGTAACATGTAGGGCCCGTAGAACCACGTTTGTCGTTTGAGAATCGGTTTCCGGCGAAAGCTCCTTGGGGTTATAATTCGAAATGTTGAAATGTTGTTTATATGTTCCCGTGGGGTGTCTTGATGTGCGTAAAGGTTTCAGATTTTTTTATTCGGCCCCATATGGCACCCGAAGCACCACTTTTGTCGTAGAGAATCAGAGTCCGGCAAAAGGCTCCTAGGGGTTTTAAATCGAAACGCTTAAACTGGTTTCATATGTTCAGGTAGGGTCTCTAGATGTACATTAAGGTTTTGAATATTTGATCCGGCCCCATGTGGCTCCCGTCCTGCCACTTTTGTTGTTAGACAATCAGTTTGCGGCAAAAGGCTCCCAGGGGTTTTAGTTCGAAATGTTGAAAGTGTGCTCATTTGTTCAGGTAGGGTCGCTGGATATGCATAAAGGATTCGATTTTTTTATTCGGCACCATGTGGCACCCATAGCGACACATTTGTCGTTAGGGAACCAGTTTCCTGTGAAAGGATTGGAGAGGGTTTAATACGAAACATTGAATGCGTGTTCATATGTTTAGGTAGGATCTTTAGATGTTCATAAAGGTTTCAGATTTTTGATTCAGCACCATATGGCACCCGGAGCGACACATTTGTCATTGGGGAATCAGTTTCCTGTGAAAGGCTCCTAGGGGGTTTAATTCGAAACGTTGAAAGTGTGTTCTTATATTCAGGTGCGGTTTCAAGATGTGCTTAAATATTTCGGATTTTTTATTCGGCCTGGTGTGGCAACTGTACCTCCACTTTTGTTTTAATCTAAATGTAAGGAAAGGTAAGGACCCGTAGACGATGTGGGATTAGGAACAAATATGGTTAACCTGTCTGACAGTAAGTATAGTTTTTGCACAAATAATCAAGTTTTACCCCTGTATATTAGATGAATGTTATCACCAATGAATTCTTGAGTTAAACTTAGATGCTTTTTTAATTAAGTCTAGTCATGCTGCTCAAAAGCAGCCATGACTAGATTTGATTAAAAATATCTTGAAATTACTCAACTTGTTAAGAGTTAATATACCACTGCATAGCTGTATTTTTATGCAAACGAAATTAAAACACCGCTTCAGAAATCCTAGCGGTCGGAAATTTCCTTTTACAGAATCATCAGGTTGGAACCTCCAGATAGTGAAGTAGGAATTATTGAGACTGACAATCGAATCCTCCAAAAAGCGTTCTATTATTTATGTATTTATTTGGGTTTAACGATACTCTCCATAACCAGAGTCACCTCGTGGCGGGTAGTTTTACGGCTGGGGGAAGCCGCAGTACCGGGAGAGAACCATACAGTAACGGCGAGCAACTGTCAGCCTTCCCAATGTATTAATTCCGCACGAGCAGAGTTAACGTTGGTTGAAGACAAGTGTACCATCGACGTGCAGTACGCCTTAGTACATAGCGCCACTGTGTCCCCCAACTTGGGCAATCGGGATTACGTGCCTTGCCTAAGTACACAACGCGGTTACCCCTGGCGTGGACCTTTCTGTATGAAGTCCAATGCTGTAACCACAGAGCCATCGCGCTCCCAACAAAAAGGTTCAGAATGAACATACGCGCTAAAATGACCCGATGTTGGAGTGTGTTCTCCGATAAAAATTATTTAACGGGTGGTGAACGTCATTTCTCGCCCTTACTTAAGGAGTGGAAACAGTTCAATATGTTTCAGTTTTTGACCCTATGACCTCCTATAATGACACCTGAGAGTTCGAACATAACGGTTGGAAATTTACCATTACGGCACCACATTACGGAAATTATATTCCCACAATGCCGGAAGGCTAAGGCTCAAAATGAGGTTGAAAGTAAAAGATATTGAAAAAAACCCGTAAAATTGACATCGTTGGAATCGGGTGTCTTAAATTGAAATAAAAAACTAAAAAGTTTCATAACTGTATCCCATATAAATAGGGTGCAATTGTACTCAATGACGATGGACTGTTAAATTGGAAAGTAAAAATAGGCTAAACTTCAGGGTGACGTAAACGTCAAGATTGCGTTAATTGAAAAAAAACAACTCCCCCACCAAACCCCCCCCCCCCCCAAAAAAAAAAACAAACCAAAACAGCTATCTTATAATCTTTTAAGATCTACAACATACTAAAATTTAAAAACAAGTGCAATGTTCTTTAATTTAATTTTTACGTATTTTAATTTTTGACCCCTTGACCCTCTGTGATGTCACCCCAAAGTTTGGAATTTCTCAGGATGGCACGACATTTTTACATATAGTTTTTCGTAGAGATTATATTCCTAAAACGTCCAAAGGCTAACGCTACGAATGATGTTGGAAATGTGAGGTATGGATCAAATTGTAAAACTGACTTACTAGAACGTCAAAAATGGCGATAAATCGAAAAGCCCCCCCCCCCCCCCCCCCCACCAAAAAAAAAAAAAAATCTACATCTTATTCTTTGGATGTGTACAACATACTAAAATTGTATGATAATTGGCCAACATTTGTTTCGATCTTCCCAGGTCGGTTTCATATTTTGATGTTGGCATTTTGTTGAAGATGATTTGTACAAAATTTGAAAGAGGGAGATCTTATACAGGCGTAGATATTAAATGATTGTGAAAGGTCGAATAACAAAAATTCAATCAAGGAATGTTTATTGCCAGATCAACATTTACAAATGTGCCAAATTTTGTGACTGTAGCATTCGAAATGTGGCCGTGGGTTGCTGAAGGAAAAAAATAGGCGTGCGTTCCCTGTAAGTCACCAACTTCGTTGGATGACTTAATCCTTTGAACCCGAGCGGTCGCTTTTCAAGCCCAGGAATATGATATGTCATAAGTTCATTAAATAGGAGGATGGCTGCTGAGTGAATGTATGGGATAGGTCACGGCTGCACGTTGAAAATATTAATTGTTCTACCGCCAAGTAATGAATATGAGCCCTTCCAATTGTTACCGTTGAACTGGAATGGAATATACCACTTGGGTTCGAAGGTTTGATAATGGGCTGTCCAATGGTCAAACTATTCAGTCCTAATTTTGAAATAATTTACGCGGCAGAAAATGTGCAAAGCATCCTCTCATATATCACCGGTATATCCTTGTTTATCAGTGGGGAACATTCAAAGAAAGATTTTGATGAATTTATAGCAATTGTAAAAAAATACCGACTTAAACATCATATTAACCCTTAATTAAACATAACGACCAAGACCGCACTATGAACAAAAATCGCCGTTTAATTTTCGTTATGTTTTCATTTTTTTGTCTCGGACCATAGCTTATGACCCATCATTGGAACAATCCTGTTCCAATGAGGGGACGTAACCTTCGTTTTAGACGCAAAAATGGAAACAAATAGTTATTCAAGAATTTTATTTGCAAGTGTCGCCTGCTTTTCGCGTTTGTTAAAGGGTTAAAGGCTATCATCAGTCAAACTTCTATTGATCTTCTCCATGCAACCGCTTACAAAGGCAAACAATTGCAATCATCCGGTCGTTTAAATTATAACATTTATTTTAAACACAAAATGATTCCATCCACCACATACATTTAACCTTTTACCTAACATGAAAAGCAGACGACACTTTCAAATACAATTCTTGAATAACTAATTTTTTTCTTTTTTTTATCTCAAAAACATAGGTTGTGACCCCTCATTGGAACGAGCTCGACGAGCTCGTTCCAAAGAGGGGTCATAACCTATGTTTTTGAGACAAAAAATGAAAACTATTATGAAAATTAATTGGCAATTTTTGTGAATAGCGCTGGCCGGTTTTGACCGTTACTTTGGGTACAGGGTTAAAGGAACACTCGAATCACGGCTTATCCGTTTCCACCACAACTAAGTGATAAAATAAATTTCAATGAGGCTTGTTCTGTCATGTTTTCCACCCTAGGATCTACGGTGTACTCTATACGCCTTTTGCATAACCTGAAATCTCAGATTTCTACATAAAACAGAATGAATGTCGAAACAGCTAAAATAGTAAACATGAGTTCAATTTAACCAACTCTGAATTAAAAGAACCTCTAAATCAGCAACCCGTCATGGTTGATTGATTGATTGATTTATTTTGCAGCATAAGAATATACAAGATAACAATAAAACAGGTTATAGTTGAACGCGCTGCAAGGAAATGGCATAGCCTGACAGGCTGTCTTCCTGCCATTCCCTTTTGACGAAAAGTATATTCTTGACAGCAAGATTTGTGTAGATGGCTCATTAGGTTTAGTGATGGAACCTCTTCTTGGAAAGATACTATGGGGTATAGTAAACAGTTTGTGAGAGAAACGCTACCAATGTACGTGTGGGCATATCAACCCCTCGAACATAGAATACAAAAAGCGCCGATGAGCCGTCGGTCCGCGAACCGTTGGATATGACCAACCCCCACGACCGTAAACCCATCGCCAGTTCCTGTGGCCTATATTCGCCAGTTATTAGAAACTTGTCGGGTGGAGAATTCACCACTGATACCTCTGTAGCGTTCTCCCTCACCACTCTACAAGGATGTAGACAAAGGATACGACTTTTCTGTTTAGTACGATAATTAATACAATAAGTAATACACTAAGCAACAATTCGGTAAGGGCTATATGGTAAGGGCTATACGGTAAGGGCTACAGTTTCTATCATTGGCACATTGGGTTTAGTGATAGAACCTATTTTGGAATAATATTATGGTGGATAGTAAACGGTTTGTGAGAGAAAAGCTACCAATGTACGAGACGGCAAATCAACCCCCCGAACATGGTTTAAAAAACGCTTGCGTGGCATCCCTTTGAGGACTAAACTAGGGCCCATCAATAAAACTCAATTACTGCCAGTCTCTTAAAGCTAGTTCCTAAGCTCAACAAGCTTAGTTTAATTGGAAGTTGTGTACTTTTATGTCACGTTTGAAAACCATTATGTCTTAATATTTTTATATTGAAAAAAAAACATTTCAGTGGCGTATCACAAGTACCAAATCACCTTTCCGGAGGAATTGTCTGCGTTGGTCTGTTTTTTAACTTTAAACACATGCGAGGAGTGGCGAAACCTACGAAACGTGAGGACGAATTTTAAGGGTTTCACAGTTTCGGGGTGTTGGTTCATGAATTGATGTCGCAAGCACACGGTGTCAAATCATAATGGAACGCTTTCTATGTCCCCATTCCCAATACCAATATATTATTGTCCATACAGAATTTTTTGGAAACATTATGCGAGACTATGCGATTTCAGGATGGTATATTTCTGTTTGTCCCCACTAGGTATCGCGGAGCTAAATATTTAGTTTAGAGTGATCTGCCTTGAAGTGTTGCACTCGGATATTGCATCATAGTCTAAAATAAGACTCCTAGAAAAAAAAAATCTTATTGCTCGAGAAAACTGTTAAAGCATTTTATTAGGTTTTTACAACAATACTGAATATTTCCCAATAAAAAAGAGATTTTCGAAGGTTTTTCTGGGTCTATAAAATTCAGTTAATTATTTGTGTATTTTTGTTGGGAATTCCCAGAAAAAAACAGAGTTCAAGGACGGTGCTTCACTCCTTGGTGCATTTTCTCTCTTATTTGTTGATGACCCCATGTTTTCTGGCCAGAGAAAGTTGTGTGAAGGTCTGTACTTTATGTTGGTATTTAAATATTTAATTTAAAGTGATGGGATCATATTTTTTTTCCACATAAGTGTTATAATGGTCGCCTATGGGAAAATATTTAGTTCTGTGAAACCTATAACAGTGTACGAAATACAGATTCCCTCATCAATCAAACATGTAACACTGAGCATGTATTCAAGGCACCTACAAGTGTTAACCAAATGAGAATGACAGGAGACATTCTGTGAAGCTGTCATTTCAATGTAGAGTATTTCGCCCCTTGAGTGCATCAAGGCGCCATGTGGCGCCTTAATGCACCCAAGGGACGCTTCTTATTCGCTTTGTTGCATGTTAATTACTACCAATAGTCTGCTAAATAAAGATTAATTCATCAATCAAAACACGTAGAACTGAGAATTCTTTTCAAGTTCTTTCATTTGAAATAGTCATTGAAAATCGACGGATCCACATAAGTCTAGCTTCTGTAACTGCGTAACGTTGTCCTTTGAGGCGACGCAATTGTTCAGAAGTGCGCTTCGAACCTCAAGTCATGCCAGAAATTGATTTATCTAAACCGGAGTAAGCAATATTGATAGAAGTTTGTTTACACGCGGATTCTTCCTCTGTCCATATGATTCATTAACAGCTCACACAATGCCAGTTTTCCTGGCACGACACAGATTTCACACTGGCTCAAAAGAACCAGGTTGTCTCGCACAACGACAAATAATCAGATTATCTGAATGCTACGTTAAATTTACTTTTAATTATCTGACAATGTCTTAACGATTCTCTGGAATCTTTTTGATCTGATGATATCTGTAAAGTGTTATTCGACATCGAGTGATGAAATTGCTGATTTGATTTTCTATTCGAGCAATTGTTGATATGGCAAGACCTCATTTAAGTGCAAACGCACTTGATAAATCTGATCACATTCGTTTTGAACTGCAGATCGTCGTTATTCGAGACCTCTGCCACTATTTAATTGATTCGAACACTAAGGAAACCGTTAGCCCTTTAACCAACCAAGAAAAGATCAGCTCTATTGAAAGGAATAATCATTAATTTTTTTTTATTGTTTTGTCAACTATAGCTTCCGACTCATCATTGCAACGAGCCCGCTTGATTGCTTTAGTCAGCTTGGATAAGACATTTGTTTTTGTTATCTGAAGCTTGCTCTGAGCACTGGAGATAACCCTTTGAACAAAAAAGACCGCTTTTCCGGTCAAGTTTCGGATAGCACCTGAATTCATAAAGTATTTATTTATTTATTGGTGTTTAAGGTCACATACTTATGCACAATGGCTAATCATGACCGTGACAGTTTTACGGGTGGAGGAAAGCGGAGTACCCGGAGAGAACCGCCGGGCGTCGACGAGCAACTGTCAGCTCCTCAACATTCTAACTCTGATCAAGCTCCGCTCAAGCAGGGTTACAGCGGTTGAAGACATGTGCAACATCGACGTAGTAGACGGCGTCATCGTGCCCCCATGTAGGCAACCGGGATAAAGTGCCTTGGAAACAACGCGGGTCGTCCCGGATGGGGATCGAACTCGGGACCTCTACCATAGAAGTCCAACAGTCTACCACTGAGCCATCGCACTCCCAATTCATAAAGTAGATAGATGCGCAGTGAATTTGCGAGGTTGATCAATCAAGATTTTCAACGTGCAGCCCGGGGGCTGCACGTAGAAAATACAGTGGCGTAGGAGATGGGCCTGCAGGTCCCGCATTGCGGGGTTTCCGGCTAGAAGGGGGGCCCCCGTCTTGAAGGACGTCCCAACGCTGGAAGAAAGAGAGAAATGGAGAGAGAGAGCGAGACTGTGTACCAAATACACACAATTTCAAACTCTCACTTCCACACGACATACTCTTTGTAGTCTATGTATTATTCTTTTAACCCTTTACCTAACATAACGGCCAAAACCGGCCTGCGCTATTCTCAAAAATCGCCAATTAATTTTCATTATTTTTTTCATTTTTTGTCTCAAAAACATAGGTTATGACCCCTCGTTGGAACGAGCTCGTCGAGCTCGTTCCAACGAGGGGTCATAACCTATGTTTTTTAGACAAAAAAAAAATGAAAAAAATTAGTTATCCAAGAATTATTTTTGCAAGTGTCGTCTGCTTTTCAGGTCAGGTAAAGGGTAAAGTGAACGCTACATCATTGTAACTGATAGGGGTGAGAAATGAACAATATACATACATGGTGCCTCTCATGTCACACATGTTGGGCGTACATGTGTGTATCGTTGGATGGTGGGGGTGAAACTTAAAACATGTAATGGAAACAAATCTACAGAGTCGTACTTTTAGAATCGATCCTATAGGCTATACCTTCAAATAATTTATGGCGTATGAACTACGCTACGCCACTGAGAAAATATTGATTAGCTGTCCCCCAAATAACTCTGCCAGATGATGGATCTGAACTGAAATGGAATATACCATCAGGGTTCAATGGGTTAATCTAGCTTGTTCATTTGTTTATTGGGACTTAACGACACTTTCAACAACCAGGGTCACATCATGGCAGACAGTTAATCCAGTACTGAATTTGGATATAGTGAAACGATAAGTGCCATTATAATTTTGTTTATCTTAATTTTTTTAAGACTTTGGAAGCACAATTTGTTATTTCCTTTTCAATATTGACTAACGCACCCAAACAGGAGTAGCGGAAAAGCAGGACCCCGACCTTATTTTCTGAACTCGCTTAATAAAGTTTGTTTGTGGGGTTACGGCGGCTATATGTACTAAGGCGCACTGCACGTCGACGTTGCACTTGTATTCAACCAATGCTAACCCTGAGTGTGCGGAGTTAGTACGTTGAGGAGTCTGGTGGTTGCTCGTCGTTGCTCTCTCCGGCTTCCTCCACACAAGAAACTGTCCGACACGAGGTGACCCTGGCTATTCAAAAGTGTCCTTAAACTCCAATAAATAAATAAATAAATAAATAAATAAATAAATAAATAAATAAAGTTCGTTAGAAACGGGGAGTCTACATAGATCATCTATTTAATCCTGAAAACAGCTCTAATTGCTTTACATGTCTCGTCTAGAGCTAAATTTTTAGTTGCAGTTCAGAGATGAAAATCTGTTAAAATAGCTATAACAAGCGATTGCACCAAAGGTGCTGGCGTACCCCCATAAATGTCAAGTTGAGGGATGGGGCTGAGTCTTAGATGAACAAATACACAATCACTGTAAATTTTGACAGAATATGGACCGTAAATCGAGTGAAGATAGTGTGCATAATTTCGTTCAACAAGTGGCGGACGCCGCGGAAGCGTGTCATCCCATGGATACCGCACACCGAATGTTGTCGGAATCTATGCACTCACTGCTGAGATATGGATCTAAATGAGGGAGGGAGGGACGGACGGGCGGTCGTACGAACGAACGATGCATTGTGTTACTATAGCATTGTGTGACTATTTTGTACACTCTAAAATCAGTTGGGTTAAAAATCGACCCAAATCGACTGGGTTGAGTGAATATGAACCCAATTGGGTTCATATTCACTCAACCCAGTCGATTTGGGTTGATTTTTAACCCAACTGATTTTAGAGTGTAGAGTCATTGTGCGACTAAAAAACCTGTTCTAACAAATGACACATTGTGTGTTTTCTTGAGTGTCTATGTAATTTTGTATGTTTAATAAAAAGTTCTGACGAACGATAAATTATGTGTTTGATAGTATGAACTTTAAATTTTGTGTGTTTAGACAACGCAAACAGTTTACAGTGTAGTATATTTATTTAATTTGGTTTAGAGTCATGCTCAGCATTTATAATTTCTATAAATAGATTTCGAGTTGACAAAATTAATACAAATACACACCATATTTCGAACGATTATACTGTTTCTGTGGCGTGTCACACATTATCAGTAATACGCTCTGTCTGCGCGGATATGTAAGTATTTAAATAGTTGTTTTGGCGGAAATAACTTCTAAAATGATGTACAAACCCAAAAGAATGCCTATCATCGTGTCGTCACACATGTTTCTTGGGAGCTCTTCAGTCAGCACGACACTGTGATTTGCAAATTAAAAATACCTGATACTATCTCCTTTTAATTGAACGGTTTGTACAGTACGTGAAGAGTGGATTGTAACTAAATCACCCGCGGGGTGGAGTTATCACCCAAACTATAACTTTCAAATTTTGTGCATATCGACAAAAACACAAGCAATGTTTCAGCCAATGGACCTCCGGGTTTAACCCGGAGGTCCATTGGCTGAAACATTGCTGGTTATGCTTTGCAACAAATTTGCAATTATTCCTCTTGTGGAATCTCCACTCTGCGGGTGATTTAGTGATAATACACTATCCACGTACTGTATATGGCGCACTCGTCCGTATAGCTTTGTGTTACAGTCCATAATTGGACACATGGACTTTTATGGGCCAGTGTCATTATTTTGTTACATCTTTCGTCAAAGGCTTCGGAAACACACAAGGAGTCATCTGGCAAATCATTATGTCATGTTTTGTGTGACTAGTCACACAACCGAAATTACTCCCTCAAGTATCCAACAGGCATAACAATAAACACACAATGTAGCCCCCGCGAGAATGGACGGACGGATGCATGTAATCTAGTCTACCCCCTCTATCTCTTCGAGAGTGTTGGTATAAAATGAAATACATACTGAACTTTTTCAGCCTAAAAAGTGAGGCATAAGTACCTTATGATCCATTTTCATTGTATTGTCGGCTTGTATTCTGCAAAAGATACGGTTTCGTGAACCAAATAGCATGACCGCTTTCTCCCTGGCAATAACCCTTTGCAAACTGAAATATCAAAAATGTCAACCTGCAAATTTTCCCCATAATGCAAATAGAAATTCATCCAGTTCAACCATTATTTGACAGAGGTCACTGAGCTCTGTAAAACAATATTGAATTAGTTGAAATCCAAGGCGCATTATGGGAAATATTTGCAGTATTTTGACATCAGAGCACAGAGGTTTAATCACGTTCGTATTGGAAAGAATGGATTACCACATAGTTCATCCCAGCCTGTAACTATGCTTTCAAGAAAGGAATCACCCCAGTCACTTGTATTGAAGCAGGTTTACAAATCGGGCGTATACAGTACGTGGAGAGTGAATTGTAACTAAATCACCTGCGGAGTGGAGTTATCACCCAAGCTATAACTTTCAAATTCTGTACATATCGACAAAAACACAAGCAATGTTTCAGCCAATGGACCTCCGGGTTTAACACGGAGGTCCATTGGCGGAAACTTTGCTTGTGCTGGTTATGCTTTACAACAAATTTGCAATTATTGCCTGGGTGGAATATCCACTCTGCGAGTGATTTAGTGATAATACTCTCTCCGCGTACTGTACATCTAGAATTAAAAAGATTTTTAATAATTTTAAGTTTTACTTTGTTATACAATAGATCATCCACTGGAAAAAACATTCCACTTATTCTCCAGTTCTGACGAGTGTGATGGTAGTATTACAAACTATGCGTTGGGTGAGTGTGTGTGTGTGTGTGGGGGGGGGGGGGGGGGGGGGGGCATTGAGAAATATACTATATCTTTGATACACCTTGCAACGTCCTCCATGTCACAGAGGTTACTAATTTTCCTCAAACATCATCTCGTCTGTGTGACCGAGGTCGCCATTTTATCAAATAGTTCCCAATTTCTATATTTAGCTTTAACACACAAACAATAAATTCATACTGCTCTGTGTCTAATGGCGACCATATAATATCTACTCCCCCGCCCCCCACCCCCGGTTCACAAGAAAATGAACGCCCAATTCGGCTTAAAGATGTGGGCTACCGTCCAAACACAGCTTGAATTAACAGCTTTAAAATTCAATGCGAGGCAGAGGATAATGCTTTCACTTGGCCAATTTGCTCGTCTGAGACAATTTTACAATTCGGCGTCCAAATTCTCTCCCTCTGCAGACACCTGCATTGTTTAACACTTTCGCTGCCGAATGCGACTATTGTCACCTATTTTATGATGGTTATCTGTACGTTCTGGTATGCGCACATCAAACCTACCACCTGACTAATTGTTGGAAAGGACACAGGGAACCCCTTCCAACAATTAATCAGATGATAGAGTTTCTAGGGTTCATTTCTACTAGACCAATTACCTTTAGACCAACTCACACGAGGCCAATTCCCAAAAGACCAATTCCCCTTAGACCAACTGGTGTGTTCTATTTTAAAAATAATTCTATATCAATAATTTGATGTATTTATAAATATTTTTAATGTATTTAATGTTATTGATATTCAAGCCTGAAAATAAGCAGTCTGTCATTTGCAGAATGAGGTCCCCAGAGGGTGAATTTGCTGATGCTATCCCATACAATGGGCAGTTTATCCTCTGGCTACCTCTTTCTGTTTATGTTTGAGACCTTGATTCAGGGGACCTCATTTTTCAGATGATAGTCGGCTCATTTTCTGGCTTGTATTTTATAGATGTTGGGCAGATTTTTATAAATAAATGTTTTCCTAATTATCCTTAATCAACCCTTAATGAATAACACTATGTAGTTGGTCTAAGGGGAATTGGTCTTTTGGGAATTGACCTAAAGGGAATTGGTCTACAGGGAATTTGTCTAGTGGGAAGACACCGTTTCTAGTATGTCATATTGTTATTAAATTTCCTCTCATAAAGGCGTACATAGGGGTCCTTCATATACGGCTAAAGTGGGCGTGGTAGTAAAATAGTTAACCTTTCTCATCTACGTTGACGGTGAATATAAATTTCCCTGAATCGAAATCCTTCATGAAACACCGCATTAACCCTTCACCCAACGCAGACGATATCAAAATTTATTATTTTAAATATAATTTTTTCAAATTTTTCAAAACATTTCAGTTCAGCAAAACATTATCATGTGACCCCTCATTGGAACGAGCTCAATGAGCTCGTTCCAATGAGGGGTCACATGATATGGGTTTGTTAAAATATTTGAAAAATTTAATTTTTTCAACTGCTCAGTTTGCATATCACGCGGGCGGATGCGGGCGATTCGTTAGCTAAAGGGTTAAACAGAGTTTCAAACAGTTCAATTCGCCTTTTCAAATATTCGTGACACAAACTCAAAATCCAGGACACGGAGCTGGAGGAAAACTTATTTTTTTTTATTAAACTTAGGCAATCCACATTGCACGCGCTACATTTATAGTAAACTAGATACAGTACGGCCGTCGCGGTCTGGTCACCTTCTTCGGATGGGCAATATTTCACGGCCGCAATAATATTGGATTCCAAACACTAATTATAGGAATAAAGAACAAAAATTTGATTAATTAATTCAAATTTTGCTAATGATGATTTTTTTTTACCTGGTAAACGCATGCGTGAACGTCACTACCCACGCGAGAATTACGACCAGTCCACAGCGGTTGTACTGTGCACTATTTTATGAGGGATTTCTCTTTTATTTTCTGTTTTAAACATGTCAAAAATCACTTCACCCCGCTTGGCATACTCGTTAAGGAGCGTATTAATTTGTTTAAAGTGTATTTATTTTTTAAGGAACGAATTTACATTTCAAACTGAGTGACCAGGTTGCTCCGGCCAACAACTGAGTTTTTCACTGCTTTCATGCATCCGATGTCACACGAAGAAAATCGGAATAAACCGAGAGGAACCGAATAAACAGTCGTAAGTCAACAAATGTAGAAATAGCATCTGTCCTTCAAATTGAAGGGTCGACCGTACGATCCTGACCAACGGTAACTGCGTTGTGACCTTGGGCTAGACACGTAATCTCAACTTTCCCCATAGGAAAACGGTAGCGCTGTGTACTTAGGTGTACTTGCCGAAAAGAGGACAGCCATTTCACGTCCCCTCTCGATAGGACGCTACGCTGTGACAGCATCAACCGCACAATTGATGCTGTTCGGACACCTGGAGAACGTTTCCCGACCGAGGGTCGATCCTGGGGCCTCTGGCATAAGAGACCAGCGCACTTATCCACTCGACCGCCACTCTTCTTATTCATCATTGGTAATACCATTAAAGATTCACACATATCAAGTCTCGATTGAAAAACATTTCTTGTGTTGATACAGAGAAAATGAGTGTTTAGGCCAAACAAAATTAAATAATTGATTCTCAGGCATTTAAAAAAAAAACGAATGAGGTAGAGCGGTTTTTACTTGTATTTTTTATTTCTGATGGAATGGTCGCCGATGCCCAAAATACAATTGTGAGAGCCTAAAATTAAATATTAGAGATTCCATGTTGATTTCACCGACAGTTTATTTTGTAACAGTGATCCTGCAACACAAATCAACATAGAACAACTAAAATGGAGATAAAAAATAATGAGTTTTTTAACTGGTTGAGTCCTAGAAGCCACAATCAGGCCTTTAAAACAAATTAGGGTACCAGTACAAAAGCCAACGTTTTCCTTACCCATGTTTCGTATTCATTCAAACGTAACTAATAGTTTGTTTATACACACTTGTTCTATAACAAATTATTGGAGAGTGCCTAGTGGCACTCTCCAATAATCTGTAATAAAACAATTTTAGATGAACGAATTCAGACCATCAAAATTAATCTAGGCCTCAACCAGTTAAATAAATATTTATTTTGTACACACATGTGAGAATCGTGTCACATTTCGTGAAGAAAATAACAATACTGTATCACTATATACGACGTATTGCATCGGAAATCGCGATGTGATAACGCTAAAATCGCACCCTCTGATAGTTTTATGTATATTGAAATTTGGCGCCGAAATAATAGATGTGACGAACGCGGCCGAATAAACGAAAGCGCCGTGGTCTGAGAATCAAAATATTAATTTACTTCAGCCTTATGCTATTTTTTTCCTCGCCCGGTATATTTCGGATGATCGGAAAAGTGAACGGTAAGTTCATTTATTTATTTATTTATTTATTTATTTTTTGGGGTTTAACGACAATTTCGACATCAGCGTCATCTCGTGTCGGACAGTTTTATGGATGGAGGAAGCCGGAGCACCCGGAGAGAACCACCGAGCAACGGCGAGCAACTGTCAGGCTCCCCAACATAATAACTCCACACAAACAGGGTTAGCATTGGTTGACGAGAAGTGCACCATCGACGTGCAGTACGCATTAGTACACAACACTACCGTGCCCCAACGTGGGCAATGGGGGTGAAGTGTCTTGCCCAAGGACACAACGCGGTTACCGAAGGTGGGATTCGAACCGAGGACCGCTCGGCTTGCAACCTGCACCTCTACCTTCTGACCCACCGCGGACCCGTTCGCTTTTCCAGCCAACTAAATTATTCTAGACGAGTGTATCTTAAACAAAGGGGGTGGATTATTTAAGGGTTAGACTGGATCCAGGCCATAACAGCGTCGAATTCCTTACATCATTTAACAAGTGGCCTATGCGCTCACTGCTAGTTGTTTTATATGCTGTGCATACCACAGTCTGGTCATGATTATCTTTCTTCTTACCTTTCAACCAACTTCCAACCAGAAGGTCTTCGGATCGAAAAATGGTTGAAGTGTAAGAAACCATCCCAGCTGACTAGATATGGCTTTCTTGGGACAAATACAATTTAAATTTGTTCACAACTGCAGATAATACACGTATATTGCAATAATGTCTGTGTATTGACAATTTTTCCTGTTTTCAATTTTGTTTTATCTCGCTGTGTATTCGTGTAGCATGTCTGTGCAAAACAAGGTTGAGTAGCAATTTCGTCATGTCTGTTTGTAATAAGACATCACAATTAGAATAGATGTATGGCAAATAGGCTTTCTCTGAATAGCGTATCAACAAACACGATGGTGGGTATAGTGCTATGATAACAAAAGTGCACAGAACATTTCTACCGAATGTAGACTGTGTTGCGTTCGGTCGAAATTCCCTGTACAGAACGTGGAGAATGGATTGTAACGAAATTACCCGGGAAGTGGAGTTATCACCCGAAGTATCACTTTCAAATTCTGGACATGTGGACAGAGAACACAAGCAATGTTTCAACCAATGGACCTCCGGGTATAACCCGGAGGTCCTTTGGCTGGAACGTTGCTTGTGCTTGTTATGCTTTGCAGCAAATTTGCAATTATTGCTTGGGTGGAATCTTTACTCTGTGGGTGAGTTAATGATAATACACTCTCCACGTACTGTATTTATTCCTCATCGCAACACGGCAAGTGCCCCCTGTCAGAACAGAAATGCAAACACAATGTATCCTAGATGCTAGTTTCGCTTGATTTCGCATTATGTTAAACCTTTACCTAACACGAAAGTCGGGAGACACTTGCAAATAAAATTATTCAATAACTCAATTTTTCCATTTTTTGGCGTACAAAATATGGCTTAATGCCCCTCATTGGAAAATGTTCCAATGAGGGGTCATAAGCTATGTCTTTGAGAAATGAAATGAAAGGAATACAAATTGAATGGTGATTTTTGTGAATAGCGCTGGTCGGTTTTGAACGTTACATTGAGTTAAGAGTTAAGAAATCTCGATTCCCTGGTGCGTGTGTTCCTATCGGGTCGCATTTCGAAGCGTCCAGCGCTTTATGCCAAGCTTAAAACTGATGGGGACATAGAACATATTGTAGTAAAAGTGGGTTAAATATTCAGAACCATGACTCGTGAACTGGAGCTCACATCATGACGTCCGAGATTTCGGAGAAGTGACCAGTGTATTCGGCCAGGGATATTCTCAACGAGTCAAAATATCTTGTTGTGTTTCCATTCATGCCAGCTCACAAACCAATTCCTCTTTCGTATTTATCGGGTGTGTTCATACATAACCTGCGATATCACAAAATATTGCTATATTTATGTGTTAAAATTATATTTGGACAATGAACTGTGATGCCAAGAAGTATTTTCCATTTTTATTGTATTGATGTTATATTATTTCAATATGACTGGACTTAGGCTATGTTGCCAATCTGCGATTTATGATGTGTAATATTAACGTGCTTCTTTCTGTGATTGTCGGGAGCCTTGCCTCATTTGCCGAGCATGGCAACCTTATACTCACAGTACATGGAGAGTGTATTATCACTAAATCACCCGCAGATTGGAGAGACCACCCAAGCAATAATTGAGAATTTGTTTCAAAGCATAATAATCACAAGCAAAGTTTCAGCCAATGGACCTCCGGGTTAAACCCGGAGGTCCATTGGCTGCAACACTGCTTGCGTTTTCTGTCCATGTGCACAGAATTTGAAAG
Source organism: Pictodentalium vernedei (assembly GCA_031216915.1). Taxonomy (NCBI): domain Eukaryota; kingdom Metazoa; phylum Mollusca; class Scaphopoda; order Dentaliida; family Dentaliidae; genus Pictodentalium; species Pictodentalium vernedei. Next base: position 456,803,902 of record CM062294.1, on the reverse strand, counting down.
TCACACTTTGGGTGATAATCCCACTCGATGGTTGATTTTGTTACAATCCACTCCTCATGAACTGCATATTCAAATATGATCATAGACTGAGTATTAGTGGCCGAGCCCGAGATCCACTTTAAATATTTCATAATCATGGACTCAGTGTCATTTGCAGAGCATGATTCCTTTACTCACCAGAAATACTCAACCAGACGTTTTTGTCTGCCGACGATAGGTAATTTAATTTAACTTATTTTTGCCTCACTCTTTCTATTTTCTGTCTTCAAATGGGTCTATCATTATTTGTATTATTATAAGACGCGAGGCAATAATATGGTTGTTTTAACTATCATTCTCAGCCCAGCAACGAATCATTTAATAACGTGTTCCAGAAAGATCGCATCCGATAAATGGATATAAAATTATTGTTTCTTCAATATGATAATTATGAATCGAGTCTAGAATTTTCCGGCAAATTCGAACAAGTTTCATACCTATCATATTGAAGGAACACGAATGTCACATTCTATTAATCACATAACCGCCAATTGAACCGGAGGGGCCTGGGGGGGGGGGGGGGGGGTCGAAATCTGAAGTTTTATTTGCTGATCCTCGTTGTCGATCATTTTGTGTCGTTTGCACGATGGCATTTTCCGATTGTGGAGGAGAGATCGGAGACAGTTGATCGACCGGCAAAACTGTAGTAAAATCAGTCCCATCAATATTCACTTTATAAATATTATAAGTTATTGTGATGAATTGACGGTAACATGGTCTGAGGGCTGCGACTCTGCGCCTATGTTCAACCGAGACGCGAAGCGTCGAGCTTGAACATACGCGCCGAGCCGCAAACCTCAGACCAGTGTAAAGGGGAGCCCTTCAATAATATAGCGTCCAGTAAGAGGTTTTTTGGATCTCTGTGGCTGGCAACAATAAATAATAAATTTTATATTTGTTTCATTATATTTATTTCAACATCAGTCAAATGAATTCAATCTGAGGAAAGGTTCAAGGGACAGACCTTCATTTAGTTGGTATTAGAGGTGGAACTGTATGCTAGAATTTAGTGAAGAATCTTTATGGGGCCAAATGTAGAGAGGTCAAATTTCGGGGGTACCATATTTCATAACTATTCCAGGGTCGAAAAATAAAGAGCCAATAATTAATATGGGATACGTTAATATGGTCCGAAATGTCGGGGGACGACTTTAAGTGGGTACGAAGAGCCAATCTCAAAGGTGTGCAGAACGAACCTTCGCGGGTGGATCTTCGTAACCACGAAAATGCAATGAAAATACCTAGTGGGACTAACTTACAGACACATACAGCGACTGTAAATTTGAGGCAAACTTATGAAAGTTTGGTCACACAACTCTGCTAATCAGAGAAAGAAGTCAGTGAAATGATTCACATTTGTGAGAAAATTGTCTTTCCTCCCGAATGCCTACTAGACCAGGGTTTTTTTTATAGACGCGAGAATATAGTGGCCAATGGTGTTGAAAGGGAGAAGTTGAATTACCAAGTCCGTGCAAAGAATGCACGAACTGACGACGCTCAGTAAACTGAGAGAATGGAATTCCGATAATTAAGGCTGATGTTAAGTACATGTTAATTTTTACATTTAAAATGGAATTAAAGAGGGGGATGTTTATAAAATATTACGTCCGTCACATTCCCCCCTCCCCAGATCAAATATGATACAACTTATATTTATTTGTTTTTAGATGAAAGTTCATTTCTTATTTTGTAAATACACTCTTTCCTAATTCTTCTTCAATCGGGGAACTCTCTTCCCTTCAATGAAAACAACTTCGTGATCTCTGGGTGTTAAGTCACAAGTGTCCGATTTTAATGATGGCCAGGGCGGGATTCAATTTCCTTCTTCACCTTCTCTCGATGAATCATTTCCTCTTCTCTGCTTAGCAGTGCAGTGTATTCACTGACAGTTCTTCGGCCTGGCATCAGAGTAGTTTCAGGATCAACATACAGTTTATTATTTTTAACTGTAGGAGGAACAGTGACATGATCATTTTTTATTTTTGTGATGGTCTCTGTGTAAATGTCTATTTACAGAGATTCTGGAGGTTGCAGAATAAGAGCATTGCCTCTCTTGACATACAAAAAACTGAACTGTCCTGATGTGGAATTTCTTCCAGTGATTGGCAAATGTTGCGAATGATGAATAGTGTATGGAGCTCTGGCACTTTGCGACGGGGCATTTCATCTCCCTTTCAGGCCACAAGGGTATGTCCAAGAAATTGTGCATGATGCTGGCAGCGGGCACCAATATATCATCATTCAGTTGACACAGTTCATTGTCATCCACCGTCAGCTGTAAATCATCAGTACACTCCATTGTCTAGAAAATGGAACGAACTTTATTAAATAACAGTTCTCCTTAAATGCCACCCTGTCAACCCCCGAGAGATATTACCTGCCTCCTCAAAAATAATTAACAAAATATGGCTTGGTTGATACAAATCCCCTTAAAGACTTCCCAGAGCTATCTCGGTGTATCCCTAAACCAGAATCCACTCCACGAGATTGGGCTAAATTATTTTAGAAATGAACCCTACAAAGTCAACGATGGGAAGGTTCATATGGAATGCCCAAAATTCCCCCATGCTCTCAAACTTTAAACAGACAGCTCCAGGCACACCTATATGTGGTATCTTCTAAAATTATTTTTATTTTTTATTTATTTTTTTAATTTTTTTTTTAAAGAAACGGTAAACCCCATAAAGATTCACAAAAGTGATACGACTTGCATTCCAAAAACATTAAGTTTTCTTCCTCTAGAATAGTGGGAGATATCAGTATGTAAACAGTAGTTAAGACAGAATTGAAACAGAAATGGACTGATAAAAACATAATTAACGTATTTACATATTTACATAAGACAATTTCTCTTAGGCGAATATTTATTGGGAGGCCTAACTGTTCTGCCTGTACGTGTTTTTCTATATTCAATGGGAGGAGTGGAAAAGTCGAGTCTCATGTTTGATGCTGTGTCAAAAGACTCATTCTGGTCTTCCGGTAAAACAGTAACATCCCCAACTATACTATTCCCACCATCCCCATTTAAATTTCCAAAATATGGTTTCAAGTCATCTACATGTATGACTGCTGTACGGTTCTCAAGCTGTAATTTATATGTAACATCAGATAATCTTTTTAATACACAATATGGATCAGTCCACCCTTTTCCCAATTTCAAATTGGCTCGAGGTGGATACCGTCTCCAGACTTTATCTCCTTCTTTAAATTCACGAGGATTTAACCCCTTATCATAATTACGTTTTTGTTTGGAATTGGCTTTATTTAAAAACCCATAAGCAAACTCAAAATTCTCGGTAGTGGCTCGTTTTAACCATTCTACATAATCAACTGGACAGATGGGAAACTCTGGAGCACATAAATTTTCCATCATTAAGTCAAGTGGAAGTGATATTTCTCGGCCAAACATCAATAAATTTTGACTACACTCATTACTCTCTTGTTTAGTTGCTCTGTATGCCTTCATAACATAGGGAAGGTGATCGTCCCAGTCAGTCTGATTCTCATCCACAAATGATGACAGCATTTGTATGAGTGCATGATTAAATCTTTCTACAAAGCCGTCCGACTGCGGGTGATAAGGAGTAGTTCTGGTTTTGTCAATCTCCAATAATTTACATATTTCTGTGAAGAGGTGAGATTCAAACTCACGCCCCTAGTCAGTGTGTATCTGACGAGGTATACCAAACCTCACCATAAACTCAGTTACCACCTTATCAGTCACAGTCAGAGCGGTGTGATCAGGGACAGCGTACGCCTCTACCCACTTTGTGAAGTAATCCCCAAGGACAATAATATACTCATTCCCATCAGTTGCTATGGGCAGCGGGGCCAAAATATCTATTGCAATTTTATCTAAGGGTGCACCCACTTGTTCCTGTTGTGAGTGGAATTTACTCCTACCAGGACCAGGTTTGCATTGGGTGCAAATGTCACTCTTTACACCATCTACTGACATCAGATGTCATTCCAGGCCAATAAAACCTTTTTCTGATAGCATCTAATGTTCTTTCATGCCCCAAATGACCTGCAATTCTATTTGTATGCAACTTTTCAAATATTAAAGTTCTTATGTTTTGAGGTGCAATTAATTTAATTTGACCAATTTCCAGTTCATTGTTTAGGCGAAGAATTCCATCAAAAATTATCAAGGACTCCCATTTGCTCCACAATGTTTTTGACTCAGTTAGAAGGTAACAAATGTCTTTACGATATGGTTTGACCATTATTTTTTTTTTTAATTGTAGAATTTGGTTTATATTGGGGTCCAACTGTTGCCATTCTTTAATGTCATGTAGTGTCCAACTTTCTATCCAGTTACTGAATTGAACTGGGGCATTGGAACTGTCTGGCAAAATAGGTACCATCACAGATTTCAAAAAATCTTTCAGACCTTTTCAATGTTGAACACAATTCCCAGGACAGTCAGATCGTCTACAATACCTATATGGAATATGTGACATGCCATCTGCATTTCCATGTTGTGACCCTTTCCTATGAGAAATTTCAAAATCAAAAGTATCTAATTTTGTAATCCAATGAGCCACCATCCCATCAGCCTCCTTAAAATTTTTACCCATTTTAAAGAAGCATGATCTGTTCTTATCAAGAATTTTCTCCCCCATAAGAAGTGTTTGAAATGTTGTATAAAGGTAACAACTGCATATAATTCTCTGTATGTCGTGCAGTAATTTTGCTTACTTTTATTTAAAGATTTACTTGCATATGCAATGACCCTTTCTTCCCCATTCTGAATCTGTGAAAGTACAGCGCCTATCCCATAAAGACTAGCATCAGTATCCAAAATGAATTTATCTTCTACAGTTGGGTACTGAAGTATAGGTGCAGAGGTTAATGCCTCTTTTATTTTACAGAAAGCTCTTTCACATTCTTCATCCCAGCAGAGTTTTATGTTTTTATGTGTTAATTTAGCAAGAGGATAAGCCATGTTGGAAAAATTGGATAAGAACTTTCTGTAATACCCTGCAAATCCCATGAAACTCTGTACCTCTGATACATTGGCAGGAGTTGGCCACTGGATGACAGACTCAATATTTTGATCACAGCTGATACCATATTTGGAGACAATATGGCCTAAAAATTTGACCTCTGTCTGAAACAATGTACATTTCTTAAGCTTCAACTTCAGTCCAGCCTTTTTAAGTCTACAAAATACATCTTTTAAATTGCCCAAAGCAAAATAAAATGTACTCCCAAAAATGATGATGTCATCCAAATAAATCATACAACGTTCCCATTGCATAATAATAATAATAATAATAATAGATATTTATATAGCGCTCATTTCACAATAATAAAAAGTTCCATGGCGCTTTACAAGAAAAATCATGGTTACATGTGACAGTACTTCTGTACTGTAGATTTGCATAGTGCTACTGCATCCCTGACATAACAACTTCCAGCAGGTGTTCGAACACGGCTGGGGCATTGCATAAACCCATAGGGAGAACCTTAAATTGAAAAAGCCCCTTATGTGTGGAAAACGCAGTTTTAGGTCGATCAGCTGTTTCACATTGCCAGTATCCACTGGCTAAATCTAATGTCGAAAACCATTTTGCTCCACCAAGCAATTCTAGACATTCATCTGTTCTGGGGAGTGGGTAGGCATCCTTACAGGTCACCTCATTGACCTTCCTGTAGTCCACACAAAATCTCACTGAGCCATCTGGCTTTTTAACCAATAATACAGCCGACGACCATGGGCTACAACTACGTTCTATCAAATCGTTTTCAAGCATTTTTTTAATTTCTTGCTCGGCAGTTTCTCTCTTTGCAATTGGTAAGTGTCGCATTTGTTGCTTTATTATCGCGATTTATAAGACAGTGAAGAGTACCCCCAAATATGCGCAAGCGTACATCGGTTTTGCATGTGTGCACATCGGATTTACATGTGTGCACATCGGTTTTACAAGTGCACACATGTAAAACCGATGTGCACACATGTAAAACCGATGTGCACACATGTAAAACCGATGTGCACACATGGCAAACGATGTGCACACATGGAAAACTGATGTGCACACATGGAAAACCGATGTGCACACATGTAAAACTGATGTGCACACATGTAAAACCGATGTGCACACATATAAAACTGATGTGCACACATGTAAAACCGATGTGCGCATGCGGGTATTTGAGAGTACTCTTCACTGTCTTATAAATCATGATGTGCGCCCAGTTCTCATTTGTTCTCAAAGCGTTCAAAGAGAGAAGTCATGCCGAGCCACAACTGTAAATTCTGTAGGAAAGCATTCTCAAGAGCCTTTACACGCAATAGACACGAAGATGGTTACTGCCTCAAGAGGATTGGGATGATGGGTGAAGGCAAACAGCCAAACGAAGATTATAACTTGTCTGATTCTGACGAGAGCACATATTCAGAGTCAGACGATGGTGATACAACCACTGAAAGTGAATATTCAGAAGAGGAAGATGGCGAAACGAACATAATAGACACTTTAATCGTAAGAGCATATGAAGATAATACAGCTAAATTTCAGAGATTGAAAGTGTCGTACATAGAAAATGGCTTGCCCACAGACGAGGCACCAAAGCGGCCAGGGAAGCTCTTAGAGACAGCGTGAGAGCTTCCCTCTGTAGAAGATTATTTAAGGCAATGAGTCGAGTAAGGCACTTCAGACAACATGCGGTCTATGGAAAAATTAGAAAAACTGCTCAGCGACTTCGAGATAAGGAGGGTTACGGAATGAATGAAGCTGAAAAATTCACAGTTGAGAAACGAAAATACTTGTATGATCCATTATTAAGAAAATACACGTTTTCTGGATGTGCAGACAGCTTGGGATCATAACTAGAGAAAGTCCAGAAGAACGACAAAAACAAAAACTGCCCCGTTTCAGGGACAAAAGATAGTTACCGAATACTTAAAAGTATTTATTGTATGATTGTAAAAGTATTGTAAAACTACTTATGGTAGAAATTACTTATGGTGAAATTGTAAAATTACATGTAAAAACTTATTGAAAATCCATTTTGACTGATTGTAAATCCACTTTAACTATTTGCAAATTCATTTAAAGCCATTTTCGCTTTGTGAAACTTACATGTAAATTTGTAAGTCTGATTGCAAATCCATTTTCGTTTTATAAAAATTACTTGTAAATTTGTAAGTCTGATTGCAAATCCCTTTTTGACTATTGTAAAACCAATTAATTACTTGTAAAACTGATTTTATGTGAAAATAAAATTTAATAGAAAGAAAATTTGTAGTTGTTCATTCCTTTTCAGCTTCCACTTCCAAACTATCATCAGGCAACTCTATAAACAACGAGGAAAAAAAACAGAATTCTTTACCTCGCGAGTTATTAAGATATAATCACCGTTGAATTACAACTACACCAGCTCAGAGAGAATACAGTAGATATAATCCAAGGCTGATTATACCGTGTGGCTATTACGACGGAAATGTTTGTTTGTCCATCTCACTATTTCTTTAGCCCTAACATATCCGGCCCCTCTTTCACTAGAGTTCCAGAGGGATTGTACTTCTTCCATCCAGTAACACTTGACGCTTTGGGTAGAAGTACGACAGTCCGGTCTTGGTTTGCCTGTAACGAGATTAAAGAAAACAAGGGGTGCCTTGTATAGGTGTAGAGGTAAGGGGATGGGGTAGTAACGTGTGCAGTGTGATAAGCGTTTCTCTTTTTAAGATTATGGTTGGCCCTGAAAAGGGCCGTTTTGTTATCGTGTATTTCAATCTTCACAACAGGTCGACTTCAGTCAGTGTAACATGTACCCGACAAAATGGACACCTGGGTGTTAGCTGTGCCTGTATGGTTGCCACGCATACCTTACATAGGTTATGCGTGCACTGCAGTTGCAAAAAATGCCGAAATACTTCGGTATTCACAACAAACATCGCAGGTTTTATGGCCTTCAATGGTGTCTCCTGCCAAAACCGCTCTTAAAAAAATCTTCTGTGCTCTAGGGTATTTGGTTGGTGCGTCTTCTGAGGACTGTCAAAAGGTCTCTTCGTATATCTGGGTTAATGTCCAGGCCAACGTATTTAGCCTTCAGCTGGGCAATCAGTGCCGCACGCGAACAGCTCTCTGTTGCAGGTCGATGCCATATGTGTTGGCCTAGTTGAAAGAAGGTCTCTGGAAGCTCGTTTGGTGGCGGGGGACTTTGTAAAAAAGTCCATATCTGAATCGGAGCCACTCTCATCGTCACTAATAACTATAACTGAATTTGAAGACATTTCTATTCTATGAAGAAAAATACACCGCACCTCCTCTATATACATATTTTAACAATCAGTTCCAAACTCCATCATTAAATCCAAGAATCTCTCTATCTTAATCACCTTTATCTGTGCATAGACAAAGTCCAGATGTTCTCTAGCTCAATTCCTTTATGACATGTCCAAACAAAAGTGGACTTTTATCATAAAGCATTTTTGTATGTGCGTAGCATCAGATGTGCCACTTTATCGTAATTACATAACTGTCTAAACAAACCAGATAGTCTTTTTGTCTACAGCATTTTGTATGCCGTTACGTGTACATGTCCTTGACAACATTTACCTCAAAGATATTTACCAAGAAATAAAGTTATGGGAGGGGTAGGGCTGGGGTTAGGGGATGGTGGCACTCTTTTGTTAGTACTCATTGGATACCTCAGTGCGAAAGTTCCCCAGCTTTGGGCTAACCTTTGGAAAGGGGAGGAACAGTCCAAGGCTTTGGTGGGGAGGGACTGGGCTTTTGGAATGGGGAGCCCACATACAGGGAAAACCTAAACAATGTGGGGAAAGCCTAAATGGGCTCTACATAGCCTGGGTTCCTTTAGAGGGCCCCCAAATGGGCTTTGGGGAAGGATAGCCTAAAAAAATCGGGTACATACAGGGCGGGTAGGGTTAGGGGCGCCTAAAAATAACCTATACCTAGCGTGGAGAGGGGAGGGGAGAGGAGGAGGGGGGCCTAACGGATTTAGGCACCGGGGTCAATGATCACGATCATGGTCTGACCTCGAGGTCCTGGTAAAAAGGGTAGATCTGTGCATCCTATGCTACTTCGTTCCAATGAGGGGTCATAACCTATGATTTGGAAGCAAAAAGTGAAAATATAAAAAAAATGAATGGCGTTCTTCTTATAGGTAAAAGATTAATACAATTTAGTACATCACGTGACAAATCCCCGTATTCTCATTGGCTGTATTGATAGGGACTATGAAAGCACAGTGCCCGGAGTAAAGCATATTGCCCGGAGTCATGCAATAGTGCGCACGCATTGCAAACAGAATCCCAAGGGGATTCCCCTTTTCTTCTGAGCAGACGGCAAATGTGGAGACGAATAGAAATAAAATGAGCGTTTTGAGATTCGCAAACGAGAATGTTAATTCTTTTCTTGAACAACATCAGAGCCGAAAGACTGTTAGTTTAACCAAATATGCTGTCAATATTCTCCGGCAGTTCTGACAGAAAAAGGAATGGTGCATTTGAAACGTTAGATGTTGGAAGATTAACGGAACTATTGAAAGACTTTTATACAAACGTTAGAAATCGCGATGGTGATTTGTATTCCAAAAGCAGTATTTGTGCCATTCGTCAGGAAATAAGAAGATATTTGCAAGAACCCCCACATGAGAGACACTTTGATATAATAACAGACCCAGCTTTCAAAGGTGCTAATCGTATATTCGACAGCATGTTGAAGAAAACAAGAGAAGACGGAAAAGGAACAGTCCGACACAAAAAACCTATACCGCCAGGTAACTATAAAAAATACATAATAAAATAAAACACAACAAAACTAGAAAGTGAACAAGTCAGTGTCTGCAATAGACAGTGGTGTTGTAATTATTTGTTCTGGTATAAATACACAGTCTTGTTAATTACATGAAATAGACGAGTGTTGTTTATTACTCAAATCGACAAGAGACACATAAGAACAGTTGTGAGAGAAAGTAAATAAATAACGGGCAGCAATGTTTGCTGAAAGTTATCATAAACATGAATAAATAAATAGATAAATTACGGGGAGCAATGTATGTTGAAAGTTATCATAAACATGAATAAATAAATAAATTGTAGACTATCAATTAAATAGTTTTGAATAAGAGTGTTAGAGAGGGCACTGAATATTATTTATCTTCGATCACAATAAACGATTGTGATTGACCGTGTAAACGTTTATTCTGCTTTGATGCTTTGTGTTTCATTCTATTTCAGGCGATCTAAGGAAATTATATCAGCACCCAATTGTGTTTAATCCGGACATTCCAAGAGGTCTTTTGAATAAAGTAATGTTTGAGCTTTTATTTTACTTTTGTCAGAGAGGGAGAGAAAACATTCGAGAAATTAAAGCTTGTGATTTTGTAGTTAAAACTGATGACACTGGAAGAAAATACATCCTGAAAACTACTTCTGAGCGAACAAAAAATCACACAGGTGTAACGAATGAGGATGAAGGTGATGGACCTAGAATGTATGAAACTGGCACAGAAATGTGCCCTGTTAATAGTTTTCAACGATATCTTATGAAACGAAACCATGAGTGTGATGCGTTCTTTCAAATTCCCAAAAAATCATACCACGAGAATGACGAATGTTGGTTTGAGCGAAGGACAATGGGACAAAATTCCATAGGAGAGTTCATGGTAAAAATGTCTAAACAAGTTGGTCTTTCTGATACATATACCAACCACTGTGTGAGTGCTACGACCATAACAATTCTTAATGATTGTGGATTCAAAGATCGCGATATTATTTCTTTATCGGGACACAGAAATGAAAAATCATTGTCAAGTTACGTTTCGGACACAAGAGCTGATGTCAAACGAGGTATGTCAGAGAGCTTGAGTTCCATGGTCGATAATGCAGATGCTGAACATTCAGAAATGCCTGCAGCGAGGAATGCTGTTGAGAAAACAACAACGCAACTCTATTTCCAGTCAGCAAATTCCACAGTATCAGCACCCGAATTATTAGATACCGATATTGATGACGACGATCTGATAAGTGCGTTGTAGGAAATCGAGTGTTCAAAAAACTCAACATCAATTGACATTCGAAAGCAATCCAAAGAAATATGCAACAAAATGCAGTATTGTGCCCCAAAATTCAATTTCAGCAATTGTGTTGTAAATATTTACAATAATTAAAATGTGCTCGTACATCAGAGGAAGTACCCATAACACGTTCGATGGGGTGAACGTTAATACAACTTTAGTGCCATGAATAATGGATTTTCTATAGTGTCACAAGCTCTGTTAATACCACCATATGTGAGACGTTGATTCTGTTGTATGATATCTCGTGTTAACCAGTTATGTGCCACATGATTGGTTGATCGGTTTCATGTGTTTATTTACATTATTCTACTTTACCCGTTGAGTTCGAATCCAGTTGATAGTTTAATGTTTTCCTGACATTTTCATGTTATTAATTTTATTGTTTTATTTTGGGTAGTAAAGTGTTTTAGTTATCTCTCCGTTCCTTCTTTAATATGCTGTGGAGATAGTCTGTGTGTGATGTACTAAACCTATCAATGCCTTCCGTTGAGGGCACTATGCTCTCATAGTGTTGCGTCGGGAACCAAATAGTGCCCTCGCTATCGCTCGGGCACTATTGCATCCCTCAGCAACACTATGAGAGCATAGTGCCCTCAACGGAAGGCATTAATAGGTAAATAACTCACCCTAAATAGGACAGATAACGTAAATTCTCCCTACTGGAATTATGCAAATGTCACCCAGTTGTATTTTGATTAGCCAATAAAATTGCCCAGTTTTGAAATTGACCAATGAAAGCTCCCAACTTTAATTATGCAAATTATGAAAATGTGGCCCAGTTTTATTTTGTTCAGCCAATCAAATTGTCTAGTTTTGAAATTGACCAATGAAATTGACGGAAGGCTTTATTTATCACTGATTAATATGAAAACAAAATATCAAATGTTTTAAAGTGAACAAAACGGACGAGTCATATGATAAAATACAGTATTGCCAAAACCTTGCCTCTGGAGTTTGCAGCTGAGTTATACGAAAGGAAATGAGTGACAAATGAAGCGATTGACGGTATCCGCCATTTTTATTTCACCACACACGTGTTTATTGTTTTGGAAACAAGTGTGACGTGTGCCCAGCATCACCTGATCCAACATGAGAAATGTTAATAAAGTCTACTACTTAAAAAGCAGGGAAATCCATCCATCATGACTCTCATGTGTATTCAGACCACAAACAAATTTATGTTTTTTTTTAAATAGAGTCCTCGTTGACAAATATTACAATTGCACCATCAATGCATGTCTCCCAAGAGTATTTCCTCAGTCGAGACTTCAGTCATGACAGTCGGGACAAATTGTATTTACACTCCCAATCGGTCATCCTCGCGACACCCCTGTATTTACGGGGGTGGGGGGATTCTTGGAAAATCTAGATTTTTGCTAACTGAACAAACGCAGCCTCCTTACATCTGAGGGATCAATGGCAGTCCGCACAGAGGATATTCCCATGACATTGTTTTTGTACCATTTTCATCGATCATTTGACACAAATTCTCTGCTAGGGTGGGGGTGGGAATCCATCGGGAAGACCATAATTCCGACCAATGGGAGAACATTTTGAATTTTGAAATTGAAGGAACGCTGTTTCCTTTCATCCGAAGTGAACCATCAATGGCAGACTAATCTGCTGGCATATCGAAATGTCCTCTATGTGGACTGCCAATGGCAGTCCACATAGAGAACATTTTGATACCCCAACAGTCAATCCATTTCACCTTTCGATAATTTTCGCCGAATTGCACTGACCCACAGGTGTTCGGCTGCATCAATTTCGGGAGTCTCAGGAGGAATCTAACAGAGGGCCCACTGAAAATTTTTCCAGTGGACCATACAGCCAGACCGCCTCTGGTATTTACCCAGAACGGGCGGAAACCAAAAATACACTCGGACAATCTTACGAAATGATACCTCAAGCGTTCTTGTATTACTCAAAAAACTGACAGGCGAGAAAATCCATTAGTTTGGCCCAGCTACTTGCAAGTATATTGAAATCAAGTAAACGACGCGTGCTATTCATCAATTACAACACAAATTGATTGGCTAACATTTCCATGCAATTTATTTTTTCATTTGCATATTTGGTTGGCGGAATCAATTGAAACATGGAATACCATGTCCCGATCATGTCATTTTTAGTCATGTGTGATTTATGTATTTATTCAACAAATCAATTGAAGAAATGATGAATTCTTGGAACATGAACTACTTTATTGAACGCAGTAGCGATAATACAACTGCATAACACCTGAACCGTACAAAATTCTTTAGAAACCATTTAATTCTAAATTACTGGAGCTGCATTACTTTTATGTTTCCGACTGGTGGATTTCATTTTACCAATGCAATTACATTTTGAGAGAGAGGGAGAGAGAGAGAGAGAGAGAGAGAGAGAGAGAGAGAGAGAGAGAGGGGAAGGGGAGGGGGGAGCGGGAGAGGGTGTGGTGGGTTGGGAGAGGTAGGATGGAGGGGTCTGGGGTAGGTACAGATGGGAACTATACATCAAAACTGGATTCATTACTAAATACTCCGATTTATGGAGACAAAACACAACGTAAATAAATAAATAAATAAATAAATAAATAAATAAATAAATAAATAAATAAATAAACTACCTTTTAACGCAACCGAAAAGTCGGGCATTATTAGATTTGGCCGTAGACTAACACCAATATGTGGAGCGATACAATATTCCCAACAAATAACTTTGGCTTGGGATCCAAGCAGTTTAAACGTAACAAAAAGATATTGATTTCGCATGCGAATTTTACAATTCATTTCATTAAACAAGTTGCAAGAAAATGTTGTAATTTTCCTTGTGCAATTCACAACATATAGTAGTGCAGTGAATATTATTACTTGATGGCGTCACCATAAGCTCAGTGGCGTAGGGGATGGGCCCGCAGGGCCCGCATTGCGGGGGGTGGGGCGGCTGCTAGAAGGGGGGGGGGCGTCTTGAAGGACGTCCCAACGCTGGAAGAAAGAGGGAAAGAGAGAGAGGGAGAGAGAGAGCGAGACTGTGTACCAAATGCACATAATTTCAAACTCTAACTTCCACACGACGTACTCTTTGTAGTCTATGTATTATTCATTTAACCCTTTGCCTAACGTAACGGCCAAAACCGGCCAGCGCTATTCTCAACAATCTCCAATTAATTTTCATTATTTTTTTCATTTTTTGTCTCAAAAACATAGGTTATGTCCCCTCGTTGGAACGAGCTCGTCGAGCTCGTTCTAACGAGGGGTCATAACCTATGTTTTTGAGACAAAGAAATGAGTTATTCAAGAATTTTTACAAGTGTCGTCTACTTTTCAGGTTAGGTAAAGGGTTAAGTGAACGCTACATCATTGTAACTGATAGGGGTGAGAAATGAACAATATACATACATGGTGCCTCTCAAGTCACACATGTTGGGCGTGCATTTGTGTATCGTTGGATGGTGGGGGTGAAACTTAAAACGTGTAATGAAAAAATCTACAGAGTCGTACTTTTAGAATCGATCCTATAGGCTATACCTTCATTTAATTTATGGCGTATGTACTACGTGAAATCCTGTATGCTGTGCACGGTAACAACACTAAATTTGCTCCCGTTTTAAAGGCAACCACCATTATGAAATGGCCCCGTCTCTTTCTCCCGGGTGGCCACAAGATTTTCCGCTACGCCACTGCATAAGCTTCGAATCTGCCGGAAGTGTCGACTCGAATCGAACTGATTCGGAAATTTTCGAATCTTTGAAATGATCTCAAAAACCTTTTTGTGTCTCTTTTTGAAGTCTTCTATCACCATATCACGTGTACAGGAGACCTGAAGATTGAAGAACATTTTAACTGGTTGAGGGCAAGATTATTTTTTGGTAGTCTGAATTTGTTATTCAAAATTTGTTTTATTACAAATTATTGGAGAGTGCCCAGGGGGTGCGGTGGCGTTGCGGTAACCGGCTCTCGTCAGACCACCGAAGTTAAGCAACGCCGAGCCGGTTAGTTCTCGGATGGGTGACCGTCTGAGCGATCGATTTTTATCCCGCGTTGTGTCCTTGGGCAAGGCACTTAACCCCGATTGTCCACATGGGAGCACGATGACACCGTGTACTAAGGCGTACTGCACGTCGATGGTGCGCATGTCTTCAACCATTCTAACCCTGCCTGTGTTGCAGTGCGGAGTTACGATGTTGAGGAGTTGGCAGCAGCTCGTCGTTGCTCTGTGGTTCTCTCCGAGTACTCCGCCCCCCCCCCCCCCTTAAAACTGTCACGGTCATGATTAGCCATTGTACATAAGTATGTGACCTTAAACACCAATAAATAAATAAATATAATTTGCCCACAGGTACTCTCCAATAATTTACAATAGAACAAACTTATATAGACAGAATTTGTTTTACATTTGACTGAATAGGAAGCATAAACAAGGAAAATATTGGATTTTACTCTGATACTCTCATTTCTTTTATAAAGCCCTGACAGTGGCTTCTAGAACTCAACCAGATAAGGACGTTCTGGCTCCAAATCTACTTTGATTCCGTTCAAGAATATTCCTCTTTTTTGACCTGTACAGGAGACTTGAAGATTGAAGAACAGTTTAACTGATTGAGGGCGAGATTATTTTTTGGTAGTCTGAATTTGTTATTCAAAATTTGTTTTATTACAAATTATTGGACAGAGCAGACAGGCACTCTCTAATACTTTACAATTGAACAAACTTATATAGACGAAATATATTTTACATTTGACTGAATAGGAAGCATAAACAAGGCAAATGTTGGATTTTACGCTGATACTCTCATTTCTTTTAAAGCCCTGACAGTGGCTTCTAGAACTCAACCAGATAAGGAAGTTCTGACTCCGAATCTACTTTGATTCCGTTCAAGAGAATTCCTCTTTTTTGACCGACTTGTCCAAACATACCAGTTGTCGTTGAATGCAATACGCGAGTTCAGACTGACAGTGTTCATAGTGGTTCGAAATTGTCTGGTGCAACATTTATGTCCATTCTGGATATTTTAGTGCCAAACAAAGCGTTTTGGTGCTCAAGCGCTAATGGGCGTTTCTTTCACATCTGATCCAAATAAATTGGTCAAGTTGTCAATTATTTCTAAAGTGAACGGACAGTTTGGCAGAGGAAAAAAAATCTGACAGTTCTTCCGAAATACTCGATAGGCGAAACAGGCGGTCACCGAAGATATATGCTAATAGATTAACTCGTTGCATGCTGCTGGCAGATATTCCTGCCAAAAATATAATATCCCTTGCCTCTGAAACAGGTAGAATATGGGCACATTTAACCAAATGTTTCCCCTGTAAACTGAATGAACGTTCAGACCAATGATTTCTTAGATACATTTAGAGGAATTTTTCATCAGATCTAGTCATGGCTGCTGTGAAGCAGCCATGACTATATTTGATGAAAAATATTTTAAAAATACTCAGCGGGTTAAGGGTTAATCGACTAATAACTGTAAATGTAATGGGATTATCGGGTCGCGAGCCTTTACAAAAAGCAGCATTTAATATAATAATACTTCATAGGGTCGCGTGTCACTCGCGAAGGTATAAAGTATCTACCTAATTAGTCTGTGTGAAACACACATACTATTGTTTTTGTATGGTTTCTTTTTTTTTCTTTTATCTCGCTGATTTTTGGCACACTGACATGCAGTCACAAGTTCTCGGTCACTCATGCTTTTCAGATTCCTGGGACATCAGAGGTGTCCGTAGGGGTGTTTTAAAAGAGGGTCACGCACATATCTCAGGCATGGTATGACCTATGGACCTGGGACCAACACCAAATGAGTCGACACTCGATGGTGATTTAAAGTATGGGTCAAGGTCACTGAAGTCACCCAAGGGTCATTGAGTACATTTTTCACATAAAAGCTAAGAATGGCTAAAAATTTTGAAAGCATTTATCAAGCATGGAATGTCAAATTGACCTGTGACCAACACCCAATGAGTCAGAACTCATTGGATGTCCAAAATATGGGTCAAGATCACTGAGGTCACTCAGGTGTCATTGAGTGCATTTTTCAGAATTGCTAAAAATCACATTTTCTTACCCTCCAATACATTCCCGAAGTTCATACATGCATTTTTACACTAAAAAAATGGGCGCAGCCCAAAATTTTGAAAGTGGGTCACGATCATATCGCAAATACGGTATGAAGTATGGACCTTAGACCAACACCAAATGATTTGAAACTCAACGTGAGTTCCAAAGATGTTTCAAAGTCAATGAGGTCACCCATGTGTCAATGAGTGCATTTTTTTTCAGAATTGATGGAAATCCAATGCATTGGCGCAGTTCATACATGTATTTTTATTCTCAAAACATTTGGCGGGGAAAGAGGAGGTGTGGAAATGTTTAGAGCTGTCACACTCATATCTCAAGCATGATATGACCTCGAACCAACAGCAAGTGAGTCAAACACTGTGGAAGTTAATAATTTGGGTTCAGTTCACTGGGGTCACACAGGTCTCATTAAGTGCAACTTTCAGAATTGCTCGAAATTGCATTGTATGACGTCAATGCATTTCTGGAGTTCATACGTGTATTTCTTCTCTCAAAAAGGTTGGCAGAGTCAAACATACCCATTGCCGTGTCCTTTATAGAACACATTTAAAGCTATGCACAGAAATTATTTCCGGATTCTTGAAAAATTTAATCTGAATCCTGAATGAAAATCTTTAAATGTTGTTCACAAAAACCTATTCCTGATTTCTTGAAAAATATTGTACTCCCGAAAATAAGTCTCCATAAATTCTTTTCCTATATATAGAGGACCTCAAACGAGTGATGTCCGGATATAAGATTTTTTGAAACGAGTTTCATGAATTCGATTCACAACGAGCCTTTTAGGCGAGTTGTGCATCGAATTCATCAAACGTGTTTCAAAAAATCTTGTACCCAAACATCACGAGTTAAAGAGTCTGTAAATCACATGAATTTTCGAATATTTTTTACACTTTTTATTTAATTCATTGTCGATAAATTCTCCCAAAACAACCGACAATCAGTTCGTTGGCTCAGACGCTTCACACCATGACGTCATGAATGCGCTTTACTTGCTCCTGTTGTCGTAATTGACGTCATGTGAACTACGCACAAGAATACAATGCTGCTGTTATGGGACCACGCGCCGCTTTAGACACAAGTTGATAATCAGGAAATAAGACATGGGTTGTTACGTCGAAATCAACGACGTTTCATGTGATATAATTTAGTTCTGATGCTTTTACCATTTTCACGTAGACTCGAATTTACTGATCGCAGTAAATTCTGTTTCTCTTGTTAAATGCTGCCGTTTGTAAAGTTGATGATCTACATTTTTTTATTGAAGGCAAAAAATGCCTCATAACCACTTGCTGACAATTAGCGTTGAACGTTTGTCCAAATGCTATTTAGAACATCTTACTGACAAAATCGCTGGACTTGCGTGTGTTTCGTGAAAATAGGTTATTGTTTCCGTTTTTATCGCCAGCTGACAATTTCCTGGTTCCACAAGTAATAAACTATTTGTTTTTGTACGTTTCGTTATCGACCACGTCCTTCAGTGCTACATACTCAGAACGACACAAGCGTGTAAATGGGTTAATCGATATGCCACGAGTGCCAGCGCGGAAGGATAAAACGAGAGGCCACAGGCCTCGTGCTTTATCATTCCGCTATGGCACAAGTGCCATATCGATTAACCCATTCACATGCGCGTATCGTCCTATGTTTATTACACGCCTCCCCGTGTATAAAAAAAAACAATTATTAGAAGGGCACTCAGCAATTCATTTGACAACTATCAACAAAAAGAACACATTTTATCGCCAACCAAATTTACGGGGGGAACTAGTGTAACTATTTTGTCCCCTGAGTCCCAATGTGTTCTATGTGCCTACTGGCACATAGAACACATTGGAACTCAGGGGACAATTTTTCGCTATTGTTAGCGTTTCAAATTGTAACTGCGATGAACGATTTGTAGAAAATTACAACGAAATTTCGCTTCTATTTAAAAATAGTCCTTGAACGGTTTCCGTTCCGCACACATGTGCTGAACAGATTTTCATTTTCCGCATGGTTTAGTGTTACTGTAGATGGGGATTACATAGAACAGGCGTGTAATAAAATGGTTTTCCTTCACAAGTGAAAGGAACATTTTTGGTGCCAAAGTTTTAGTCAACGAAGATTTTTTTTACCAAGTAGAACGTTTCAGTTGCTAAATTGTCACTCGGCAGCGTGAACACTAGCAACTGACAATATTTATGGTTGTAAGAAGGTGCGAGGTTCACAATTTGACGGGACATGAAATTCGATTCGAGATTGGGTGCAATTCGAAGCCCTATGTCTGATTCGATTTGACCCGAAATTTGGGATTCGGAGATCCTTTTTATGCACGAGAAATTAATCACATCCCATCTAAAAAAGTCTGTAAAGAAAACAACGTTTTCTTAACATTGATCCGACCCAGGCCATTTATTTTGAGTCATGTTGATTAACCCTTCAACTGACACCAATCGAAACAACACTTGCAAAATCTTGAATAATTAAACATATCCATTGTTTGCATAAAGGCTCCCTTATGACCGTTTTGATACACAAGGGGTTAACAACATTATGTCACATTGATATATCCGGGATTGATAAAGTGGTGTCTTCCCACTAGACCAATTCCCAAAAGACCAATTCCCAAAAGACCAACTATATACTGTTATTGATTAAGGGTTGATAAAGGATAACTAAGAAAACGTTTATTTATTGATAAGCACTTTATTTGATAAAACAATTTTGTATGCATAACATACAAAAAGTATAGGTTTATAACATTTCAGCTAAGTACATATAACATTTTACAAAAAATATAGATTTATAACATCAATACACATAAAGGATTGTATTTGTTTTGTTATGGAAATCAGCTCAATATCTGTTAACCACAAACGAATAAAACGAATCACAGCCTTTTAAAGTGTGTGATCACTATAACATTTGTTATGAAAAATTTGCTCAACATCTATAAAATATCAACAAGCCAGAAAATTCCACAGACTGTCATCTGAAAAAATGAGGTCCCCAGGGGTTGAATTGGGTGATGCTACCCTGCACAGCAGGGTAGCATCACTAAATTTACCCTTTGTGAACCTCAACCTGAATCAAGGTCTCAAACATAAACAGAAAGAGATATCCAGAGGATAAACTGGTCCTCTGTATGGGAAAGCATCACCCTCTAGGGACCTCATTTTGCACACAACAGGCTGCTTATTTTCAGGCTTGAATACCAATAACATTAAATACATGTATAAATATTTATAAATATATCAAATTATTGATATAGCATTTAAAACTAGAACGTAAGGGGAATTGGTCTTTTGGGGTATTGGTCTAAAGGGAGTTGGTCTAGTGGGAATGAACTGATAAAGTTGTCAAAAACTCTTGTATAAAAATGTTAAACTCACATGTTCAAATCTAAACAAAATGGTTTTCATCCTTACTGTACTATTAGCCGTTTAAAAGGTATGACCACGAAGGACGCCTACTGCCAATCTTTTTGTACTATTCCATTAGGGAAATTTATAATTTATACAAAAAAATGGAAATTAAAAACACAGTTTGATGCTCATTTTTTGCCAACATGGACGTGTCAATTTATATTCACCAATGGCAATGGGAGATATGGCAGCGCTAATTGCAAATGGGGTTACAAGAAGAACCTGTGGATCAGGAACGGACTGGGCCCAAAAAAGTTAGGTTTTCGAACCAAAAGATCGCTGCTTCCTCGCATCTGAGAGATCGATGACTCCACATAGAGGACATTTCTGATCGCACTTTCGTATCATATTTGTCGCTCATTTGGCAAAAATGGTTGCACCAAAGGGGGCTCCGGATCGACGATGATGTTTGATGCGTGAAAGCTGTTACGCTGTGACTGTAGTCACAGCGTGACAGCTCCCACTCCACCAAACGTCATGGTGTATACACAGCCCGAAAACAGTTACACTGTATCAACGCCCAAATCTCAGCACATGTTTATTGTCAACGATAATTGAAGTATGTTGTAAAAATCGTATATTTGTAATCATGTGAAAATGTGCTCATCATCAACATATTCATATTTCACAGATATCAAAGTTTATTACATGCTAGCCTGTGAATTATCGCAAATTATCTAAAGATATTTCTCGATATCCATCGACTCGATGGATATTGAGAAATATCGCTCAGTAGCTTCCTAAATGTCGTCACACTTCGGCGCATGACGTCGCATTGAAAGAACGATCATCTGATATTTGTTATTGTTTTGAAGCGTACGCCTTTGAGGTCGAATTGGGCTGCATAATGTGCAATAAAAACTCTCGTAGCATATAATAAAATGAAAATCTCCATTTTAGTCAGTATCGGGAATTATCTCATAAGTGTGGACCTGAAAGATTTATTTTACACGAGCGCTTGCGCGAGTGAAAACAAATATTTTCAAGTCCACACGATGAATTTTTTCAGTAGCTTCCTAAATGACGTTACGTTTAGGCACATGGCGTCGCCTTGAATGAACTATCAGCTAGTCATTGTTATTGTTTTGAAACGTACGTGTTAGCAGTGAAATTGGGATGAATAATGCGCAGTAATATCTCACATAGAATATAATAAAAAGAAAATCTACACTATTTTAGTGAATATCGGGAATTTTCTCATTCGTGTGGACCTGAAAGTATTATTTTTCACTCGCCCAAGCGCTCGTAAAAATAAAACTTTCAGGTCCACACGAATGAGATAAATAGAGGATATGGAATGAGAGTTTTTCTCATATAATATTTATGAAACGAGTCAATGAATTTTCCGTTTTGGTGAGCCTCTGGCGAGTCCAAACGGAACATTCTGACGAGTTTCATAAATATTATATGAGAAAAACACTCATTTCATATTCTATTTATCATATGATACACACTCTCACACATTAGCCACTTAGTATGACTTTTTAACCCATCACCTAACTTGAGTTGTAGACGTCACTTGGAAAAAAACATCCTCGTATAACTACACATTTTAACTTTTTGCTTCCAAAAACATAGGTTATGGCCCCTCATTGGAACGAGCTCGTCGAGCTCGTTCCAATGAGGGGTCATAACCTATGTTTTGGAAGCAAAAAAAGAAAATATAACAAAAATGAATGGCGTTTTTCTTGTAGATAAAAAATTAATACAACATAACCCACCCGAAATAGGACAGATAACGTAAATTCTCCATACTGAAATTATGCAAATGTCACCCAGTTGTATTTTGTGTGGCCAATCAAATTGTCCAGTTTTGAAATTGACCAATGAAAGCTCCCAACTCTAATTATGTAAATTATGAAAATGTGGCCCAGTTTTATTTTGTTCAGCCAATCAAATTATCTAGTTTTGAAACTGACCAATGAAATTGGCGGAAGGCTTTATTTATCACTGATCAATATGGAAGCAAAATATCAAGTGTTTAAAAGTGAACAAACCAGACGGGTCATATGACAATTTCCGATATTCACTAAAACACCATAGACATCCTCTTAAAAACCTTCCTTAATTATTTTTTTTAAAATTTGCCGTGCATTGTTTATTTATAGCAACTTTCGCACCACCCCCTCCCCACCCCAATACAGCAGCGGTTGGGACAGTTTTTATATTTTTATACGTGACCAATGAGCGTTCCATCAATCCAATTTTATTGAGATCAGTAGATGGGCCACATATTTCGAAATGAACCCTAATATTCTGATTTAAGTTCTAACGTGACCCCAGTCTGGGTTTTACTCATATTGCATATTTCGAAACATAAATTCAAAATCGATCTCAGACTCAAAGATTTTACTCAACATTTTGAGTCTTCTTTTTAAGATGAGTTAAACATTTCAAAAAATCAAAAACAGTACAAGGCATATCACTTCGGTGAATCTATTCTGCATTTGTGAGGCGGTTGAATAAACGTTAATTCCACAGCCCCGATGATTTGGAGGATTACATTTCTACTGCTCCTTTTAAGCTAGTTCTGGCCATAATGTTGTTTACTGTTTATACGTACAGTACGCGGAGAGTGTATTATCACTAAATCACTCACAGAGTGGAGATTCCACCCAAGCAATAATTGCAAATTTGGTGCAAAGCATAACCAGCACAAGCAAGTTTCAGCCAATGGACCTCCGGGTTAAACCCGGAGGTCCATTGGCTGAAACATTGTTTGTGTTTTTTGTCGATATGCACAAAATTTGAAAGTTATAGCTAGGGGGATAACTCCACTCCGCGGGTGATTTAGTTACAATCCACTCTCCACGTACTGTACGGTTTGAGAAGGTTCAAGGACAATTTAAATCAAGGAACTATCGAATTT
This sequence comes from Pictodentalium vernedei, assembly GCA_031216915.1. Taxonomy (NCBI): domain Eukaryota; kingdom Metazoa; phylum Mollusca; class Scaphopoda; order Dentaliida; family Dentaliidae; genus Pictodentalium; species Pictodentalium vernedei. Next base: position 456,780,475 of record CM062294.1, on the reverse strand, counting down.
TATTGGAATGAATGAAGAACAGCAACGGAAACATTGAAGTCAGGTACGTTTGTACTTGAGCTTTTTCAAAATATCGAGTTGAGTCAAAATCTCTTTTGAGTTCAGAGTTAAACTTAAGTCAGGAATCTTGTGTCTGAAAGTTGGTTTGGAAATACGGAGTCCTAAAAAAAACTGATGTGTCCGTTTAAAGAAATTGAGTGTGCAGTCCACATTATTACCTGTCTTGGTGCCAAGCGAATGCGATCAGATATGAATACCCCACATTATTCACAGAATATTAAAATAAGTGCTGTTCGGTATTTACTTTTCTCCCCCCACTGCATGTGTAACATACGTCTGGCCAGGATGAGATAGCAGGGACTGACAGATGTATCCCACCCCACCCATGTGCCGTTATACATTTAAAACGTTATTATGACGTTATGCATATCGTAACAGTTTCTTGCTACCAACTAATTCATATTGACGTCATCAGAATGCCATGTGATCAAAGTTTGATGCTCCAAAACTCTGTAAACCCCAACTTACCACCGTTCCTAATTGATTTCACTAAAATAGTGTACGTTTTATTTTTATTATATGCTTCGTAACATTTTACTGCGCAATATTCAAACTAATTCGACTGCAAACACGTGCCAGTTCTGTGAAAAAAATTGAACAGGGGCTAATACTATAAAACGTTTACAGTTGTATTTTTCAAAAATTGTATTTTCTGTTTATAGAAATAACTAATTGAAATGAACCATTAGCATTTTCAAAGATGTGGAAATGTGCCAGTTGGCAAATTACCGTATCTTTTAAAATGCTAATGATTCATTACCGTCATTTATATTCACTTTTAGAAAATACAGTGCGGGAAAATACAATCGTTAAAATTATTATACTAATGTCCCATGTTAAATTCCCATTTGCTTTATTGAAAAAGTTAGTGCTGTGAAATTTCGGAATTTAGCCACTAGTGTGCTGAGGGTTAACAGGAGCCGCGGAACGATTTTCAAAGTGTGTGTGTGTGGGGGGGGGGGGGGGGGGGCTGGATCGGGGGATGGATGGTCGTCGGTATGAAAAATTTAAATTCCAGGGTCCCAAAACCCCCATTTCCATGCATCTGAATGGAGATTTTTTAAATGTATTTGAAAGATTTCACACTTTGAGAGCCGTTAAAAAACGTCGGTAAAGCATACAAGTGAGGTCTATTTATCAGCTTTGGTCGTGACGACCAAAGCTAATAAATAGTCCTCACCTGTATGCTTTAACAGTCGTTTACAGCAATTATACTGTCTGTGGATTATCTTGTCTGGGGGTGGAGTTGGTACTTATATGTCTATAAGATTACGATCTACTTCAGTTAACCGATTTATTAACAGACTGTATCCATTTTAGCGTTTGCTGCCATATACTGCAAAAGATGATCCAAAATCCATCGCAACTGAACCAGTACGAGAGAAACATAGATGGAGAAAATATGGGGGAGGTTCTGGATCCTCCCATTGTTTCAGCAGTCATTGGTTGTGTTAAAATGTATGCATACAAAAAAACATGGCCTGGAAAAAGAAAGTGGAGGGGCTGAATCACCCCCCCCCAGCCCACCCCGACCCCCTCCGGTTCCGCCGCACCTGGTTAATGAATGAATGACATACACCCTATGATTTTAGTGTGCACCCGTAAAAATGATTCTGGCTACGCCACAGCTTGAATGGTACACATGTGGGAAATGATGGATGGAAAGGATAAATAGTTAATGTCCATGTAATATGCTGGATGCAGCATTCAACACGAGCATGTGTCTCAAATAATAAGATAAATGTACTGTGTAAATGGTATTTATCCCAAATCGTGTGTACGGTAACAGTTGTGTAAAGTGATACAGCACAAACGTTATTCTATTATCGACAAACGGTTCGAATATAATCCCTCTATTGTGAATATCCTAGCGACTCAACTCCGAAGGGAGCACACATTTCATTTGAGAGAATACGCTTACGTTATATGTATAATGAATTCATTCAAAATTCTCAAGAGGCCGATACTGTAACTTAGGGCCATCCGACGTTTCGAAGTTCGATTCCAAATTGTCCTGGTGATTCGATTCGATTCAATTCGTGCTTATTCGAATATTTAGAATCGTCGAGATATTGTCAACGTGTTCTCAAAATGTTCTGAAAGATGTTCTCAAAGTCCCACCAAGTGTCTCCTCTCGAACTTTTCTTTAATCGTCAGATTTTCTTTACGGGAGACTTGGTGATTGAAGAAAAGAGAGTGCGGTGCACACTAAAAACTAAAGTGTTAAAACTGACACTTTCGAGGTGTTAAACCCATTCTAACTCTTAGGGTTTGATTTTAACACTCAAAGTGCAATGCTTTAAGCACTTGGACATTACAATCGTCAGACATCTGAAACTTGAATGGATGGCACTTCCCATGTGTCTAGCATTGGTGGTTCTTCCAGAATCGCCCATAATTTGATTTGCGCTTGGTGGGTACATAATTAAAAGGACACAACGCAGATGACGCGGATCAGGCTCGAGAGTTCGAGCCTGATCCGCGTCATCTGCGTTGTTTCCATTTAAGTGTCGCGACATTACACTTGTCAAGCGGTATTATTGTAACACCTGTCAAGTTCTGGGATATCTACACTTGAACAAAGTGCTAGTTCAGCACTAAGTAAGTGTTAAATACAGCACTTCAAGTGTAGTTTTTAACACTTAAGTTTTTAGCGTGTGGATCAGTGATTACGTCATTGGGTTTCAAACCGAAAGGTCCACGATTCAATCCCCGTCAGGAGTAACTGCGTTGTGTCCTTAGGCAAGGCACTTAATCTCGATTTCCCACGCGGTGGCGCTGTGTACTACACGTGGATGGTGCACTTGTCTTCAACCAATGGTAAACCTGCTTAAATAAATAAATGCAATTGTTATAAGGTACAATTTTCATAACTTGAAGAACCGTGAGGTTCAATTCGAGATTCGTTTGATTCGAAATTCTCGGCTTGATTTGAATCAGGATTCGATTCGACAAGCAATTTGAGATTTGAAGTGTTCTTTTTTAACTATAACATGGACGGTGAGTGGTTAAATTGTTGGCGACTCGACTGTTCGATCTTTTCTGTGAAACTTTTTGGACGATAATGATGACGGGGAGGTGATGAATTCAAAGAATCCTTACATAAATCAAATTACAAATATTGGTCACGCTGCTTCAAGAAATTTATTTACGGCTTTAAAGCCCAAGAAGTGAAGATTATTATACTGAAACAGACAAAACTATAAAGAAAGTTGAAGTTCATGTCTTTGATATGTATGAGATTACATGAATAATGTACCTCCTAGTATGGAATATGCTTTCTTTTATAAAAAAAAATCCCTTGAAACGTTTTAACCCTTCGAACCCCGTAAGGCCGATTTTTCGGCTCAAGGAACAATTCCGTCACATTTTTATCTTATTGTTAGATGTCTACACACGGTGCATTGATGAAAAAATAATAACTGCAGTCTGCAGCCAGATGGCTGCAGGCTGCAGTTATTATTTTATCCTCCCTGCACAATGGTATTGGACTGACGCATCTCACTGTAAGTGAACGCAACAGAGATACCATTCCAGGAAACGAGGGTTCAATTGGTTAATGAACCTTAAAACTTTGCATATGGCATCTTCAGTAAAAACCATATCTCAAAATGTGTTTACTCGTGGGAAATTCGAAATTTCTCAGGTGGCCTCATAGGAGTCATATGTTGGAAAGATTTAATTTTCTCAGATTTTCTTGAAATATCACAATATGGTAGAGCTCTACAAATTAAGAGACATCAGTTTTTGTTGTTGTTTTTTTTAGGTTTCGCCATTTTTAACGTTTTTACGTCACTTGAAATTTTCTTATTAAAAACGGGGGGGGGGGGGAGAGGGGTGGGGGGGACTTAGTTGGTAGAGATGCAGGCTGCAAGCCGAGAGGTCCTCGGTTCGAATCCCACCTGTGGCAACCGCGAGTATTTTAATGATTTCATATTCCAGCACATTTTAACTCAATCTCTCTGAAAGTTGGGAAATACAATCTCCGCAAAAACACCATACCTCAAAATATACTGACGACCTAGCAAATTCTCAAGTCTTATACCAGAACGCCGAGGTGACGTAATAGGGGGTTATGTGGTAGAACAAAAGGTAGGATTTTCCTGAAATTTTAGTGTGCTGTAGAGCTCTAAATATTACGAGATGGCTGTTGATTTTTTTTGGTTTTTCGGTTTGGCGCCATTTTGACGTTTTTACGTCACTTCAAAATTCATCCCATTGTTGACATATTTCAGTACAAACGCTGTCTTCTGATTCATGTAACTCCATATTTATAAATAATACAGCTACCAAACTTCCTACACTGATTTCTAATATTTGAAATTGTTCACTGTTATTTTTCTCATTTCACATTTACGCATCCGATGCAAGCAATGCCAATTCTAGGGCCTTTTTCTTTTATTTTCAACCTCATTTTCAGGCCTAGCCTTTCAAAATTTTAGAACTGTAATCTCCACAAAAAACGTATCTAAAATGTGATGCCATACTGTAAAATTCTGAAGCGTTTTAGCCGAACACTGATGTGACGTTATAGAGGAGTCATATGGTCAAAAATTAAAATGCGTCAGACTTTTCTTAATTTCTTGTATGTTTTAGAGCTCAAAAAATTAAGGCATAGCATTTTTTTCTGTCTTTCGATTTGGTGGCATTTTGACGTTTTTATGTCACTTCAAAGTTTAGCCTATATGTCTGACATATTTCACTGAAAATGCGCGGTGAACTATGCTTTATTGGGTGGATTAGTATGTTAAAAGGTAACAGACACCTTCTAAATGTTGGTACGTTCTGCATTGGCCGTGCTTCGTTAGATGACTTCTGAAAATTCGCTTAACATCTAGTTATTTTTGTCATTATTGACAGAATAACATGCTGAGATTGGAACGCTGATACCATGTTACGAGTTTCTGGGCTAGACTTCGTCAGATGTTGATGATGTGAAAGGTGTTACGCTATGACTAACGTTACAGCGTAACAGCTTTCACATCATCAAACGTCAATGATGGGAGGAGTTAGTGTTATATTTATGAAGGGATTTCATTGTAACTTGGTAGGATGACTCGTTTTGGAATGATTTTACTGTAGCTTGATAACTTTGGTTGACATACGTTAACTGCGAGGGCCACATCAACACAGGCCTCATTTCTTTAGTACAGTCTACACTTCAAATTATTCTTATTGAAAACAGAGCATAGAGGGAACAGAAATTTACATATTCTCAATTATCACAGTTCTTGTCTTATTTCATAATCCTTTAATAAATATTGAACATTATCGTTTTCATCAAACTCTACACAGTCAAGTTAAGCTACAGTGTCATTGACACTTTCATTGTTTTTCGCTTTGGCGCCATTTGGATGTTTTTTCAAAGTTGAGCTTTTTGACATATTTCATTACAAATGCTATCTTCTGATTCACGTAACTCCATATTTATAAATGATACAGGGACTGGGCGTCAGAAACTGATTCCTACTATTTGAAATTGCTCACTGTTATTTATTTTTTTTTATTTCAAATGTACACACCCGATTCCAATTCTACGTTTTGTATCCCATATATGGCCGTTTATTCGAGCAATAAAAGCCTTGGATAAATTTTTGCTTTATTCGCCTAGTAGGGTGATAAATTTTCCCCATAGATATAACACTGAAAAAATGTATTTGTATAACAGAGACGGACTTGTTGACCTCTGACCTCCACCACATTCGTGTACATGTAGCATAATTGACAGTTCAGTTGTTGTTTTCTTTAAACCTTTTTGAAAGTACAACACAATGCCAGTAGAAAACACTGCACATTGTTCATTTAATGAAGTATTTTTGCAAGTTGAGCTCAAGTTTGTAGGGGAATTATTTTTTAGACTGAAATAGATCACTGCGCCTTTTTTATTTTCGGCAATTTTGCCTGTCATCGTATTGAACCTATGTGCTCCTCATTTCTCGTTGTGTTGTGCAGCGAGTAACAGCACGACTTCGCCGCGACTGCCCTGTAAAAGATTTATGGGATAAACAAAATAAAAGTATCGTGTTTCAAGTCAAAAATTTATTCCACTCGTAGAATTAAGAATGAAACCGACTCGCCAGGGGCTCGTCGGTTTCATTCTTAATCCTACTCGTATAATAATGTTTTTTTCTATTTGAAAGAACTAAACGTTTATTCTTTGTATATCTTTTATTTCAACTTCATTTTTAGCCTTAGACTTTCGAATTTTCAGGAACTGTTGCATCCGAACGCTGATGTGACGTCATAGACGGTCAAATGGCCAAATCAAAATGTGTCGGATTTTTCTGAATTTTAGTATACTGTAGCGCTCCAAAATGAGGAGATAGCTGTTTTTGTTTTTTCGATTTAACGCCATGTTCACATTGTTTTTTTATCACTTTGAAGTAAAGCCTATTTTCTCTCTATTCTTAATTATAAGCTGTACGCTCTTGGATCCGATTGAGCCCTATCAATACAGGATACACTTATGAAACTTACCACACTTAACTGTCATATTAAGTTGTTAATCCTCATTTTAATTTGCCACAAGCGATGAAATTTGTACGTCTCTTCCTATACCTTTTATTTTCCACCTCATTTTTAGCTTTAGCCTTTAGAATTTTCGGCAATATTATCTCCGAAAAAAAACATATCTAAAAATGTGGTGTCGCCCTAGAACATTCTTAACCGTTTTACCTGAACCCTTAGGTGACGTCATAGAGGGCTATAAGGTCAAAAATTAAAATGTGTCTGATTTTTCTGAAATGTTCGTATGTTGTAGATCTAAAATGAGAAGGGTTTTTTTCGTTTTTCGATTTATATAATTTTGGCGTTTTAACGTCATTTTGAAGTTTTGAAGTTTAGCCTGTCTTTCACTTGTTTCATTAAAACGAGCGACGGGGTACGCTTTATTGAGCGGCTTTGTACGTAAACGGCGACAGATACCTTCCCCTTAGGGTTTAATATATTCCATGGTTTTCTAGGAACCGGGAACGGGAATGAAATTACTCTCAGAACCGGGAAGCGGGAAATTTCCCGGGTAATAACGCATTCATATGTCTCTTGTCGACCAAGACGAAATATGCGACGTCATCGTCTTCCTATATCCTTATATTTTTCGCAGAGGCATATAATAAAATATTTCATGTATGGAATCTCAATCCACAAATGAAAATGTATCGCTAACAGATTTCAAACGATCCGTGAAAGGGTCAAGCTTTTCGATCAAAGCCATTCGAACTCCGTCCAAGTTCTCAACTTTTTCGTTAGCGTCCATTAGCCAATGCGTCTTGGAAGGAAAGAGGGCAATATGCGAGGACGAAAGTTCCATCACTGTCTTTTGTCTAAGAATCGAACTGACCTAATACATACCTGCTCTTGTCACCACAGGCTCCAAGACAATATACTTCAATTTCACCGCTGAGACAAGCTATTCCAAATTATATGTTTTGCAGATAAAGAGCTTTGATCATCCATACTTTCTTTTCTATCAAATACTGGTCATCTAAGCTTATCACCCGCGTTCTTTCACCATTAGTGCAAAACGGTAGGTTTTAGCTCACTGTCCAATAACTATGTCTACTTGACCTTTTGTTCTGGTGGACCGTGAATTCTCCTGACTCACATTAAAGTACTGAAGAGAGTGGTGTTCGAGTTACTATAGGCGCTGGTATCTGACGAGAATGATGACACAGTGAACAAGCATCGTTGCTTCTCACACACGAGGTTCCCGGAGCTATGCTTCCTAGGGAAAGATTTCGAAATGACCGACCGTTCTACGATCTATAGCCCCAGTTGTGAAACCTTGCATCCCACCGTATATCGTCATATTGAAGACAGGACATAAGTAACTTTTTTAACCCTTTACCTAACATGAAAAGCAGACGACACTTGCAAAAATAATTCTTGAATAACTAATTTGTTTCATTTTTTGTCTCAAAAACATAGGTTATGACCCCTCGTTGGAACGAGCTCGACGAGCTCGTTCCAACGAGGGGTCATAACCTATGTTTTTGAGACAAAAAATGAAAAAAAATAATGAAAATTAATTGGCGATTTTTGAGAATAGCGCTGGCCGGTTTTGGCCGTTACGTTGGGTAAAGGGTTAAATGGTGTACGAACATTACAGTCTGTGCTGGATAAAACTTCTTATGTAATGTCCACGTTGATGCCGGTACGGATTTTGAGCATCTCTAAGTCACGATTTGAAAAGAAATATTTGAGCCAAGTTCACTAAAATTGATCTGAGCCGAGGTAAACCCCAGAACAGATCAGTTTTAATCAGACTTGTCATTTTGAGGCGGGCGATCGCCCCGTGTCGCAGTCGCCCGCCCGAGTTCAAAATTCCGTGGACGGTAAACGTCCGCCTAACCCCGATTTCTGCGGCCCATTAATTCAGTCGAAGCCACCTCAAAATTGGCTGCCTCAAACAGCAATTTTCGCGGATTGAAGGAGGTACATGCAACAAAAGCGCAGTTTGTGAAGTTTGTAGTGTATCGTCAACGCAGTCACCCAGAGACAGTAAGTAACTTTCCAAATATACATTATGTGATGACGTACATCATAATTACACAAACCATGTGCAGTACGTGGAGAGTGTATTATCACTAAATCACCCGCAGAGTGGAGATTCCACCCAAGCAATAATTGCAAATTTGTTGCAAAGCATAACAAGCACAGGCAAAGTTTCAACCAATTGACCTCCGGGTTAAACCCGGAGGTCCATTGGCTGAAACATTGCTTGCGTTTTTTGTCCATATGTATACAATTTGAAAGTTTTAGTTTGGGTGATAACTTCACTCCGTGGGTGATTTAGTTACAATCCACTCTCCACGTACTGTACCTTAAAATGATATTAGTTGTCTACCAAGCATGCAGGCTGAAACAAAATGACCCCCCGCAAATCATAAATGACCCTCCTGGGCTCACTTTAGGTGAACCCAAAATGGCCCTCCTGTAGTGATTTGAGGCGAACCATAATGGCCCTCCTGCAATTTTCAAAATGACAAGCCTGGTTTTAATGAAGGACTTTCAGATATTTCATATCAAGAATAGGGCTTGGTAACCACCGCCTGGGTGGAAGTCCTCTAAAGTGGGTAGCATAGGTATAAACAATTGGCTAAGTTTGACTTGACATAGCCATAGATGCTGGTGTGACCTAAACACAATATAACAACAAAAATAACAACCTCCTGTTGTAATGTAACTACACCAAATATCAGATCCTTGTTTTTGCGTCTATATCTCTCAGTCGTATCGTCGTTGCCAAAAAATACGGATTGTACCCTAGCATTTAACCGCTAGAAGCATCAGCGATTTGTGGCCAGTCATTCACCGCACTTTTGATAGTAATTTCTTCACATTATTGCTGTTGGCGCTACCATATCACTTCAATAGAGAGCATCGATCGGTAGAGATGGGCAATATACCGAAAAACCGACCCGATACCGCTATCATGGGGACACCGAAAACCAGAACCGAACCCATCATTGATTACCGACACGGTCTGAATTTTCAAATTTCTCACATTCGCTACTTATAGGGCCTTGTTGGTGGCGAGACAACGGTTGGAAGGGTTCATTTTCATAAAAGAAGTGACTGTTTCTTTTTCGTCAGTTTTATTAACCCTTAAGGTCTTACGCAGTTGTCATGAATTTCCACTAAAATACAACATGTACAGTACGTGGAGAGTGTATTATTATTAAATCACCCTGGTGGCGCGGTGGCTCAGTTGGTAGAGGTGCAGGCTGCAAGCCGAGAGGTCCTCGGTTCGAATCCCACCTGCAGCAACCGCGTTGTGTCCTTTGGCAAGACACTTCACCCCCATTGCCCACGTGGGGGCACGGTGACGTTGTGTACTAAGGCGTACTGCACGTCGATGGTGCACCTGTCTTCAACCAATGCTAACCCTGCTTGTGTGGAGTTAGTATGTTGGGGAGCTGACAGTTGCTCGCCGTTGCTCGGTGGTTCTCTCCGGGTACTCCGGCTTCCTCCACCCGTAAAACTGTCGTGGTCATGATTAGCCATTGTGCAGAAATATGTGACCTTAAACACCAATAAATAAATAATTAAATCACCACAGAGTAGAGATTCCCCCCGAGCAATAATTGCAAATTTGTTGCAAAGCATAACAACCAAAGTAAAGTTCCAGCCAATGGACCTCCAGGTTAAACCCGGAGGTCTATTGGCTGAAACATTGCTTGAGTTTTTTGTCCATATGTACATAATTTGAGAGTGATACTTTGGGTGATTACTCCACTCTACGGGTGATTTAGTTACAACCCACTCTCCACATACTGTAAATGTCCATTTTCTTACTTATCAATGATTTGTAGTAAAAGTTAACTGCCTTATCATCCAGCCAGGACTTGACTACAAATCACTGGTCAGGTGATCTGTGTATTGTCAAGATGACCACCCAATGGTGTCATGTTGATGGGACATGTCCTGAGATCACAAAGGCTGAGATTGACCTTTCAATGCTATGGTGTGTTTGGAACAAGTCCCAAAATTGCTGTAGATATGATTTATGTTGGGGAAAGAATGTCAATGTTGAGCTCATTGGCAGTGACTTTGGTGGCACTGTAGTTGAATGATGCAATAACAACTTTTTTCTATATTTTCCCTATACGAATTACCCTTTGGTATTATCAGTAAATCTCAGTCAAGTGAGATACCAAACCGATACCGTGGTATACCCCTCTAAAAATACCGAAACCGATATCGAAATAAAAATCCCAATACCGCCCATTTCTGTCGATAAGATGCATTACAACGCTGTACAGGTGGCACTCGATACGGCTTTGCTTATATAATACAGTACGTGGTTGAGTGTATTATCATATGACTATGACATTTTTACCCTAAATATCACTACTGTTTGACGATGTTTTCCAAACTGTTGTATCACACCGGGTGAGATTTTTCCGGATCAAAAGTCCATATCACACTCTTACGGAAATCCAAAATCCATATCACACTCCCACGGAAATATCCCAGAGTTTCCGTGAATAGTTTTCGTAACTAGGGAAGTCGTTGTTGTTTCGTCTGCTATTTTGTAACCGGCTTTTCACCGCATATTAATTAAAATGGCAAATTTGGGTGAATTTGACATCGAAACAATGTCATATGATAAACGTATCATCATAACAGTGTTTTGATCCGTGTCGTCGCATCACGTCTCGTTGAGGTGATACTACGACACTCGACGTGATACTACGACACGGACCAACACACTGTTATGATAATATTTATTTATCACTAAATCCCTCACAGAGTAGAGATTCCACCCAAGCAATAATTGCGAATTTGTTGCAAAGCATAACAAACCTAATCAAAGTTCCTGGTAATGGACCTCCGGGTTAACCGTAGAGGTCCATTGGCCGAAACATTGCTTGTTTTTGTCCACATATGCAGAATTTGAAAGTGATACTTTGGGTGATAACTCCACTCCGCGTGTGATTTTGTTACAATCCACTCTACACGTACTGTATGTGTAGAAACAGTTTTGTCACAACGCCACCATAATACGGGAATTTCCCCACCACCTACATTGGAAACTCACGTGTCTAAAGAATCTAATTCCTTTGGCGTCATTTGTTTCCAGCATACATTGACGGCCATGTGAGCCAATAATTCCCCACGGAACTGTACTTTTTCGGCAACTCTTTAACACCCGTAACTATGACAATGCAAGCTATTTGTTTAAACAACATAAATTCATGATAATAAACAACACTATTACCAATTTTGATCATTGTTAACACAGTTTATGACAGGGACATTTATTGCTCTAAAGTCGATACTGAATCAATTTATACGTAGCGATAATTACAGCCATACTTATAAAAAAAGGATGTTTTCTTTTTGTTTTGTATATTAAGACTGCTTTCTTCAGAAGAGTGGAGGGCAATTATTTCTAGACGGTTCACTCCGTTCATTAACGTGACACATACATGTATAAGAAATGTATGTCAGTTTGAACAATGCGATAAACACGACGCCATAACGAGTACAGTGGTATGAATAAACGCTCCCCATTCGACCATCGATAAAAATAGTACTGATGTTGATTAAAGTGCATAATTTCAACCTACTGTACTGTTAAGCATACTAGTTGGCAGACACTTGGCCTTGGTTTTGCAGCGTATTTTTTTCAAGTAAATATTGTACCACTGGCATGTGCCGCGATCAAATAGCGAAAATATCGCTCTTGTGATCACTGCGTGCGTGCGTGTGTCCGTTAATTTTCCGGAGTACCCTGCGTGAACCCACACAGTAGAACCAACTCTGGTATTTTTTATGAAATCCGTCCGTTGACTCGGAACCATGTGCGACTGCTAGCGGGGGTGCAATTGTAGGTACTGAAGTGAGACGTACATTATATACAGGGGGTTTCGGTAATGTTTCCGAGCTGCAGCTTCATTGCAACAATAAGGTTCTTTAACGTGCACAGTGAGTACCGCTCGCGGGACAGCCATTTATACGTCCTCGGCAGATAGGAGGAACAAAATACCATCCCCGAACTTGAAGCTTTGGAGAAGCAGTGAGGGTTGAATTTAGTCCAGGCGCAATATGGTTTGACCCGGAAATAATTTGGGACAAGCTGATTTTGGTGTCATTCGACGCGGAATGTATCTGGGAACAACATATCCAAAATCCGCAAAAATCCGCAAAAATCCGCTTTGGGGAAATTTTTCATGCAAGATGGCCGCAAGGAGGGGTTTTATAGAAAAAAAAAAAATCTTTAGTGGCATCAATTTCTTTCTCAATAGTCTTGATATTTTGTGTGAAATCTGGACGCACTTTAAGCACGAATGTCAATCCTATAAAGCGGAAAAATGAATGAGAAAATGCATAATTGTTAAGGAAATGGCCCTAAAATACTATTTTCTTCAATTTTCACACCCATACGAAGTTTCGTCTGAATAGAACAGAAAGAAAACGAGCTATAATTCAGCTGCCGATGTTTTTCATAACTTCCGAGATGGCGAAGAATGATATCGATCAACTTTCTTCGCAATGATTAAATCCCGAGATGAGATCTGACCGAAATCATGCCGGTGTTCCTCAAGGCACTCTGCGGTCGCCAGTTTCGTCTCCAATCTCAACAGGCTCGGAGTTCAGGCAATTCTCCTCTCGACAGTCTCCACAGGCAGATACACATTTGATTGCGTTCTTTCTACAAAAGCATATATTCGTTCCGCAGGGGTGTTTGGAGATCATTTTGCATTTGCAACGTATACATCTGAGGAGAGCTCCGGGCGCTGCATCCAGGTCAGTCATCACGGGTATCAACTCATTTTCGAGAATTTCCCAGCCCCATTTCTGAGGATCTAGGATATCAATATCCAAATGCTTCCGTTCCACCGTTTGTAGGCTGTGAAAGTATGCCGCGCGTTCAGTTGGAGGTAGTTTCTGAGGTTCGATTCCTGTCTTGCTGGAAGTGCCCTTTATCATGAACTTTGAGTATCTCAAACCATTCAATGTGTCTGACTGCTTCCCAGAGTACAGCATTACAAACAGTTTAGCGCCGATTCTTCCAATTTCTGCTTGAGATACGGCGCTATCGTGCATTGTTGCTTATATCTCCTGAATCTCCCTTGACTTTTCTAACTTCTTGAGAAGCTGTGTTTTCCCATGGCCAAACGTTACCGAAGTAACATCACACCCACTCCATGCATGTATGAACAGGAGGTGTCGCCTAGTTGTTTCTCCGATCTTCGCTATATATCTGCGATCTTCCATTCCTTCCCACCCCTATGTGACTTCCGTGCTTCTGATTGGAAATAAACATCAGCCTAAGTATGATTCCAATGGTGAACGGATAGCACTAGTACATCAGTATCATCTGCGGCAATGACAACTGCTTTCACTTGAGGTGAAAGTTTGATGGCACTTTCAACAATCAGGGTATCAGCATCGCTCGAACTGCAGTTAACAATATGTCCACCCGCTCTCAGTAATGTGGACAGCAATCTTATGAACTGTATTTTGTTATTCTCGTTCGACAAGAACCGTTCCTGGTTCTTGTGTGCAGTCATGGTGTCTGTCAAACGGATATCGGCACACACGTTGACAGCTCTCCTTCTATGCTCATGACTTTTCGTGTTTGGTCGCTGTCCATAACCATCGAAGACGACACAGCAATTCTGTCCATATTTGTTGGCCACATTTCCAACATACTGATGGGCTACTTCCGAGTAGGTAGCCTTCGCCTTCCATTTGACTCTATGGAGGAGAGCCCCTCCGTCAAGCACGTACACGGAATCAGATGGCGGCTTCGAAAGTACTACTCGATCTGTTATTGCAGCTGCTAGGTCTGCCTTGTTTGCTTTTCTGAGAAAGGTGTCTTTGAAGAGGGCTGTTGGCATCACAGTCAGTTCGTACTCGAAGAACTGTGCCACGTCGCGCTCCCTCTGAGCAATAGCTATCAATCGAGTGAACAGAGCGGATGGGTCTATTGATACCCTCTGGTTATCCAACTTCACACCGGGGTTCAAATGATCTAAAGTGCGAATTCGATCACTTCTTTTGATGGAGGCATCAGAAACAACAACATTTTCTAGTTTAGAGTGTATCTCCGCCCCTACCGACTCGGTATTGTCGCAGTTAATACCATCACCCAAGGAAGCTGACAATCCGGAGGACAGGAAGCGCAATCTTTCATTCTCATCGAAAGGATCGTAGAAGTCAAACCACTCTAGTATTTTCATCATGTCGATGTTGTCTCGTTTACGACGAGAAGCGCCCATGTCTACAAGTTGTTCACTGGTACTGAGTTTCATGTCAGTCAGCGTTGTCATAGCTTCGTGTATTTCAGCGCATTTATGCATGGTGTAAATCCACCCCTGACGCACTGATTCGGTCACCCCACGACCTCGCGTTAGTTCACCTCGACTTTTAATTGAGAGTATGAGGACTTGATCAATCATAAGGTCACTTGAAAGGCCTGCCCAAACCCTGGAACTCCGGCGTATAACATGGAAACCATCCCAGAAGAACCCATCGTACAACCATGGATGTTTCTCGCGGAGCTCAAGCATCATTTGCAGATATAACCTTCAACTCTTAGCGTAGTGTACATGTCCCGTGGCAGCGAAGAGGTTCAACATATTACTGACAGCAATAAGGTGGAGATTCCAATCGCCAAGGCGTTCACCTCTTGTGAACATTTTCAGTGTCTGGACATATTCTAGATATTGTATCTATAGCTTTGCAGTGCGCGATTGTTCAGCCAGTTTGGCTTTGTACTCGTCGAGGCAAGTGTTTACCCTTACGAGAGCTGCTGAGTTTGCAATATCGGAAAGAGCTATCGAGCTGTCCAGCACATTATCATACAACTCCTGGACACTATCTAAATCTTCCCTGTTGATAGATTTCTGTCCACTCCCGACGCTACATGAACTCTTCGGAGCGGTAAAATTGATCGAGATTCGCTCTTACACCACCATCAGTATAAATGCTATAAACAAAATTTCCCAAAGCGGATTTTTGCGGATTTTGGATATGTTCTTCGGGAGACATTCCTCTTCAAAATGACACAAACATCAGCTTGTCCCAATATTTTTCCGGGTACGACCACTTTACTTGGTTCAACGCCTGTACTAATTCCCACATTGTTATTCGAACCCACAAACCGCAGGTTGCGAGCGCAACACGCTACACTCTCGGCTACTTCTATAGGTAACAATATCCAAGCCTAATTGTACAAAGCCGGAATGGAATTCACTATAAAAATGTACTCGAAATGGAGTTTTCACTCGTCGACCAACAGATGTTGCTGTGTAATATGGGGAAGGGTTCTAGTTCCGATTTATTGGAATTTGATGTATATATTACAGTTCAGTGGCCGCAAAGTGGCATTTTTCGCGATCTGGTCGCGACACACTAGTAATTGCTATTCGAAGGTTTCTTGATAAAATATTGAGAAATCAGAACAGATGCACTATAAAAAATTACCGTAAGTTTTTACGGTCATATGACCGGCAGCTAGTTTCCAGGCATATGACCGTAAGCATTACGGCAAACCGTAAAACAATATTAACTGTCATTTGCCGTATATTCCCATAATTATGTTTTCTCGGTTTGCCGTTATTTGTACGGTCATATGTCTGGAAACTAGCTGCCGGTCATATGACCGCAAAAAATTTCAACCATCATTTGCCTTATTTTCCCATAAAAATTACCATCAAAATAATTACGGTCAAAATGACAGGAGGCAAAGTTCCAGCCATATGGCCCTTAACGCTTTGAACCTAGTGGTATATTCCATATCAGTTCAATGGCAGCAACCGGAAGAGTCCATATTCTTTATTTGGGGGTAGACCAATTAATATTTTCAACGTGCAGCCTTGGGGCTGCACGTTGAAAATATTGATTGGTCTACACCACACCTTCACTCAAAAGTCAACCTACTTAATAAAATTATGAAGTATCATCTTACATGGCCGGAAAAGCGGCCTCTGCGGTTCAAAGAGTTAATCATCTGAAAACCATAATTTAATTCCAGTCATCATAAACCGCATTTTACATTGAACCAATAAAAGCATATGGGTATGCCGACCTTAGCGAAGATCTGTGGCCACAAGCCACAAGATCCATCGAATATCGGTGACGCAGTACGAACAGTCTGCTATTCTGCATGATTACCGAAACAATTATACGCATAAAAAAATTGAGATTATTTGATTTTCATGTCCAAGACTGCAATGAACATGATTACTTGGCCACAAACTTAAAAATTGATAGTAATACGTTGTTGATCGCCTTCAAAAGCATCGGGCGTCCTTCTTGGAAATGGCGATTTCCAGAGTGGCATACGGCAAGTCCGATCCCATAATTCATCATTTTTACCGACGTGCGATGTAATTGGACGGCGTGACGGGAGTAATACGTTCATTGGATCAAATTCGCGTTTTTTTTTACGGCAACACTTTTAAAATTAACTTACGGCTTCGGGACCGTTGTATTTGACAGTCATCTGACAGTAGGTAACCGTAGAATTACGGTATTTTTTACAGTGTATAAGAAAAGTAAATTAATGAAACCCTTACGATTCAGTTTCCCGTCATCCCCCTTTTTAGTTTTACGTGTCCTGGCTAAAATACCTGGGCGAGACAAATCAATCTAACCCTCCCCGCGTGCCCATCCCCATTTGAATATATAATGACTTGATCATCGTCTGCGTTTTACAATAAAACATAGCGATCCACTTCGCTGTATTGACACAGCTAGTCATCCCACCACCAAATCACCCGAGGATGAATTTACTCCCACCATACACCACTTACGTCATCAAAATCAATAAGCCGAAATGTGACGTCACCGGAATGTCATCTTTTTTTCAAAATTCGTTTCAACATGTTATCCCATCCCGGCTGTGAGCTAACGCTAGTTTTCGAAGTATGTATACGAATATGCAATTCATGTTTCTCTACGATCAATCAGTTGACAGTCAATTTCCACCACCTCGTGTTGAAGAGTTTTACGGGTGGAGGAAGCCAGAGTACCGGTAGAGGGCCACCGAACGGCGGCGAACAATTGTCAGACTTCCCAACGTACTAACTTCACACAAGCAGAGTTATCAATGGCTGAAGACAAGTGCACTATCGACGTGCGGTACGCCCAAGCACACAGCGCTACCGTACCACCACATGGGCAATCAGGATTGAGAACCTTGCCCAATGACACAACGCAGTCACCTCTGGCGGGGATCGAACCTTTCGGTTTGAAGTCCAATTCCGCAGCCACCGAGCCATCGCGCTCATAACTAACGGATTATTTTGATCCCCGATGAGTCTGGAAGTGGGATGAGGAAATCTCACCCAAGGGGCAAGATATTTGAACCAGACCCGAGGCTTGCCTCGGGTCTGGTTCAAATATCTTGCCCCGAGGGTGAGATTTCCCCATTCCCATCTTCAGACTCATCGAGGATGATTTTTCTCCACCCACCATGCAGCGAATACGTCAGCCAGGGGTAATCGGGAGTCACGTGCTGAATCAATCAACTCATTTTGTATTCGTTGTTTTGAGAAACTGATGACACCATCGGAAAGAGCATGCACAAGTTATGTATATACCAAAGGTATATACCACGAAATCGATTAGGAACGGTGGCAGCTTGAAGGTTGAAGAGTTTTAGAGCATCGAACTTTGATCACACTGCATTCCGATGACGTCAATATGAAATAGTTGGTAGCATGAAACTGATACCATATGCATAACGTCATAACAGCGTTATAAATGTATAACGTCGCGTGGGTGGGGTGGTATACATCTGTCTCTCCCTGCTATCTCACCCGCCGGGACACACGTATGTTACACATGCAGTGGAGGGAGAATAAAAATGACACAGATTGAGGTCGAAAGTTGGATCCTGCAGGACTGCAAGGAAAATATCTAAATATTTTGAACTCCATAACATAACGCTTGATGGAAAATAAATATGATTGACGGGCACTAAACACAACACACAAATAAGATTTTAAATTGCAGACTACTTATCCAAATACTTCTTTTGCTATCAATATTCAGTGCGGAAACCCATGTCTCGAATTAATAGAAATATGTCATAAATTCCAAGAATTACTTTTGATATCATATTTCATTTAATCAGCATTAAATTTATAACATTATATTGAACTGAACGCACATGACCCATTTCAAAAGTAAAAAGCCCACGTCAATCATTGGGAGCTCGAGATGTTCTTTCGACATCAAGGGATGACAGCACACAATTCCGTTTGCCGATTTTCTTGTACACACGATTTCCGAATGCAAAACTTGTGTTTGTACAAAGTATCACATTAGACTATCATGAGATCTGATGTGTATCAGTGGCGAATATTGCTATCTGTCTGCACTATGAATCACGTAGTTCTATAACTCTGGATATGATGCCCATAGGCAGCGGCCGTGCAACAGAAGTGGATGGGGGCATACATTTCCCAAACCATCGTGGGTCGGCCCTGTGGGAGAGAAGTTACAATCGTATATCGGCAAACGTATGATTATCCACAATTCTCTCGTTTGGATAAGCACGCGGCTGTGTGGTCAATGTCTGGGCTGTTTCTTCTACTTCGATCATCTTCCAACCTGTAGGCCAGCCTACGGGTTGGAAGGTGCTTGGAGTAGCAGGGACGGAACAAAGAAACCGAAGGCAAAGTGCAGCCAAATTTGTTTGCAGTTGCAGATAATATACTGAGTCAAAAAAGAAAGTATAATGAACCCAAACAAATCATTGTAAATTCATATTTCGAGTCTAGTTGTATGAAATTGCATAATTTCATGTTCTTACTGTGGCCAGCATCACGACAAGACGTCGCAATTCAGACGTGGGGTGAAATGAAAAGTTCACACATGCAGTCAATAGGGTGTATGTCCACCATTTGCCTCTTGGATGCAAATTCATCGACGGCGCATGGACCTGATGAGTCTCTGGATGTCACCTTGTGGTATTGAGTTCCACTCCTACCTTAGAACATTACGTAAATCGCCTAATGTCTGAAGATCATGAAGTCATACCCGACGGTCCAATCGATCCCAAACATGGCGACAACTCTGGCGAAAGTGGGGGCCAGGGAAGAAGTTCGATGCTCTGCTCCTAAAGAAAGGCAGGACAGATACGCGCCATGTGACACCGGGCATTGTCTCGCTTGAATAACTGCAATCCGACGTTAGTGTTCAACAACGGAACAACAAGAGCGTTAAGAATTTCGTCCCTATATCGCTGTCCATTCAGATTATCATCGATGAAGATCATCTGCGTTCGATGCTGCAAGCGAATTTCTGCCCAAACCATTACACTACCCCCGCCGAAAACGGTCACATTCCCGCACGCAAGCATCAGAAAACCGTTCTCCTCGTCGGCGATACACCCTTGCCCTACCACCAACGCGCCGAAGACAAAATCGTGATTCATCACTAAAAAGAACTGTGCTCCAACGACTGCTGAGTCCAGCGAACACGCTGACGTACCCATTCCATTCAGACGGTACGATGACGTTGGGTAAGGATTGGTCCGTGGTATGGACGCCTACTACGGATGCCGTGTTCAGCAAGTCTGTTGCGGACAGTTTGTGCACTAATTCTATTGTTAGTTCTACCAGGAGTAATTGCTGCTGTCCTTGTCGCCAGAAGGAATCGATCCCGCAAGTGACACGTCCTGATGTGTCGGTCTTGTGCAGGGGGCGTACCTCTTGGTCGACCTGAACGCTGTCGATAGGCAGTAGATCCAGTGGTTCTATACCCTTCAATGAGACGGTAAATAGTGGCCATAGTGACTCTGAAGTCAGCAGCTAGCTCATCCGGAGGTATTCCAGCCTCATGCATACCAATGGCAAGCAACCTCTGGTTTTCGGTTAACCTTGGCATGTTTTAAAACGTAGGAAGACAAAAACTAGCCTGTTTTCACAATAACCCAGACTCTCTAACACAACATAACACAAAGAAAATTGCCGGTCACCCATTCAACTTGACATTCTCGGGTAGCACGTGCTATTTTGAAATCCGTAGCAAAATTGTATACAGTTGGGTGGACAACAACAACATGTCATTAAACTGATTGCAGTACAATACAATACAATGCAATACAATACAATATTTTATTCACAATATACATGTACATATAGTGTAGTTACAAATATAAATGTATTTAGATGTTTTCAAAAAAAAAAAGAATATTGTGTAACTAGAACAGTGACAAGTTGTAAAAAAAACATGCATATTGTAAGGAGACGGCATAGCCCAATGGCTGTCTTCCTGCCATCTCATATTTGGAAGTGCGAGGATGAGGCAGTACAGGTGGTAAATAAGTTTCAATTTCTTTTCAAAAGATGCAATACATAACAAAGACCGATATTCTTTATTAAATGTTTGGGGGAGATTCAGTCAAGGAAAGCATTACAGATCTGGTCACGCCTTAAAGGAGGTCTACACCGTGTTCTTATCTTACTATGTTTATCTGAGCTGCTGTTAGTAATGGCCTAGTCACGCAAGAGATCACCGACTCTAGTGTTACAATCGGTACACTGTGGATTGAAACATGTCGGGGGTGTATTATAAGTTCCCAAGCCGTGTAACATTATGGAGCGTTTGAATATAGAGCGACTCGGTTCAGGTTGAATGTCATTGCTTAGGTCATTCCATAGTTTAGGGAATGAGTGTTTTGGTGAATTTGCAGAGAAGCATGTTCGAGGTGTATTTCTCTTTAATTGTCCACATTGTCTGGTTAGCATTCCGGTTGGGAGATTATAGATTTGGAGGAAATTTTCAAAACTTTTTGGCAAGTTTCCAGAGTGCCAATCACGAATGAACAGTAAAGTGTGTAGCCTGTAAAGATCATCAAACTTGAGAATTTCATCTTTGAGGAATAAGGGGTTCGTGTGGGAATTGTATTTTTTTATATTTATTACACGCAGAGCTCTCTTTTGTAATGTAAAGAGCGTTTTGTGGCTGTTGCATGACCCCAGACTTGAAATGCATACAACAAGTGACTCTGAACCAAAGTGAAGTAGAGTGTTTTAAGGGCTTGATGAGGGAGAATTCTTTTTGCCCTATTTATTGTGTATATCGCTCTGGAAATCTTCGATGCTATATATGAAACATGGCTATCGAATTTGAGATTTTCATCAAAACATACTCCTAAGAATTTTATTGTCTTCGTGTCCGATCTATTTGATATCTGGGTTAATTCTGAGTTATTAAGGAGAAGGCGACGCTTGGTTTGGACATACTTTGTATGAGGTGGGTGAATGATTATGACTTGGTTTTTTGGGCATTTAGGGATAATTTATTTGCCTTGCACCACTCACTTACTTTTGAGATTTCGACATTTAGAGTGTTAAATAACGTGTCAATGTTTCCATCGGATTTGTACATAGTCGCGTCGTCTGCAAATGACAGAACATTCGAGGAGGTTGAATTTCTAATATCATTAATATAGATCAAAAAGAGTATGGGCCCTAAAACCGATCCCTGAGGCACTCCACAAGTAAGTACTTCACTATCTGAAGATGAATCTTTATATTGAACGAACTGCCTACGATCACGAAGATAACTTCGAAACCAATCATTAGTTATACCTCTGATACCATATGCTTCGAGTTTTTTCAAAAGAATACTGTGGTTAATGGTATCAAAGGCCTTTGAGAAATCTAGAAAAAGTGCGATAGTGTTATGATTTGGAGATAAGTCATTACTGTCGGCTACTTCGTGTAGGAAATGCAACATTGGGTGGAAGGTTGAGTGTTTGGGTCTGAAGCCATACTGGTGTTCATATAAGATTTCGAATGTGGATAGATAATAAAGTCGTCTATACATTAATTTTTCTAATATTTTAGAAAACACTGGCAATATACTTATTGGTCTATAGTTATTTAAGGAACACGGGTCTCCAGATTTAAAGATAGGTATAACTTTTGCCATTTTCATTTTATTAGGGAAGAGGCCTCGCGTGAATGATAAGTTGAAGACGTGGGTCAAGGGTTCCGCGATTTCATTAATAGTTTCTTTTAGTATTTTTGTAGAAATGCTGTAGCAGTCCGTGCTTTGTTTTCCTTTTAGATTATTTGTAATGGCGATAATTTCTTCTTTAGTGGTCGGTGTGATAAAGAAGTTATCGCTTGAGTTGTGCCGAATATAAGTGTCGAATTCTATGTTAGTGGGAGGGATGTTATCGTTTATTTTTTGTCCAATTGTTGCGAAAAAATTATTAAAATGATGGGCAATTGAGTCATGTTCAGAGATTTTTCTACCATCAATAAGGAATTCAGTTGGCAATTGTTCTTTGCAGACAGATTTGTTGAGGGCACAACGAAGGATTTGCCAACTTTTTTTTAAATTGTACTTATTTTCGTTCAAGATATCTGTATAGTATTGGGCCTTTACGCGTTTTTTAACTGCGTTGTATACTCTGCAGTATTGCTTGTAGTTATCGACGTTAGTGTTTGTTGGGCGCTTTAGTTTATTTACATGTAGTTTGTTTTTGTTTTTAGAAGATTTTAGGATACCGCTAGTCATCCATGGCTGCTTTTTAACATACTTTTTGGGTACATTGTTATTTTCTATAGGAAACGAATTTTCAAAATTTTCCATGAACATATTTAAGAATATGTTGAAAGATTCATTAGGACATGTAGATTCAATTACTGAGCTAAAGTTCGTATCACGTAATTTATTTTTGAAAGAAGAAACTTTTTTTTTCGAAAATGAGCGTTTGGGTTTTGGGGATACCTTTTGAGTCAACGTTGTTGCTTCCTCAGTATAAAAAGTTCCGAAATGATCTGAAACGTCAGTAATTATGATACCACATTTACCACCACTGGAGTAACTATTGGAGTAAATGTGGTCTATAAGGGTTGCCGAATATTCAGTAACGCGTGTTGGTTTTGTGATTAAAGGAATATATCCGTGACTGAAAACCGTATCAATATAATCGGTTGTTTTAATATGTTCAGAGAATTTTAAGAGATCGATGTTAAAGTCACCCATTATATGAGCTCTTCTGCTATTTATGCCTACGAAAATGTCATTTAAGGTAGAAATAAAACTGTCAAGATTAGCCTCGGGTGCAGTGTTGGGTCTGTATATAATGCCAATAATTGTTGACTTTTTATCATTGGGGTAAAGTTCTACAAACAACGATTCGAATACATGTGGAATAAACATCGTAAGTTCAGGGTGTATTCGAAATGGAATGTTTTCTCTGATAAAAAGACCCACACCTCCCCTCCCGTCATCGTTACTGGGTCGTGTTCTTAATTGGAGTGGGTGATAACCATTGAGGCTGTACTGTAAATCTTCGTGGACTGTGAAAACCTCTGATAGTCCAATTACATCAAAGTCATTTTCTCCATTATGTAACTCATGTAGTAGATTTACTAGAGAATCCCAATTCGCATTCAGACTCCTACAGTTAATACTAAATAACGATAAAGATGTATTTTTTGATGAATCAAGTTTGAATTGGTCAGGGCTATAATATGAGCAAGGGTGGCCATATGGGTTATATGGTGTATCAGTGACACTGTTATCGTTTATGTCGATAATATTTTTGCATTTAGCTGTGAGATTGTAGTCGTCGCTTTCCTGAATCTCGTCGAGGTTGATTTTACCCGCCATGGTAAGATGATTGATAGAGGCATATTATGGTTGGGGTTAACATAATTTCTTTTAACTTGCATTGCGTTATGTCAAGCTTGCTTGCGATTCCTGTGTATATGGAGACATACTTGATTAATGGCGAGTGAATACCACCTATACTGCCGTTATATAGAATGAATGAGTACGGTTATCATCAATGATTGTGTGCTGGCAGAGCTGATCGGATTAAAATTATTAGTTTGAGGTATGTTATGTTATTATTATGTATAAAAAGATTATATAAAAAATACAAAGTGATATTATATAAACCAAGGCATTGCCCCGTAGGGGCTAACATACTTCCCGCAAGTCCAATTCCAAATCTGGTTCTCTGTAGCAAAACAGGATTAGGACGCTAATGAGTAATAGAAATTCCAGCTCCAACACATGCGCACATCTTTCCCGCTGCCGTCGTGTTTGAAAAAAATCGAATTTTTTGTTTTTTCGAAATTTAAAAAAACAAAAAAAAAACAAAAAAAAAACAAAAACAATAAAAAATTAATCATGAACATGGAAGGACAGCTCATAGATAATATGCTTTAGATCATTGACAACATAGTGAACAACACGCCATCTAACTACCAAGAAAATATTCATCTCCCATACAACACCTTAACTCTGAAAGGGCATATCATTCAGATCATAAGCATGAAATGACTCAGCCGGGCTCATTCCTGTATTCTTTCGTACGTGCACATGGGGGATTTGAAGCTTTGGTATCAAGGTTTGAGAGGGACAAACCTTGACATGAAAGTTTCGGTATTCAACCAATTTTATATCAGTGTTTGAAGATCCATACTTCGTCACAAAAGGAAAGGTACAGTTGGATATTAGCGAATTTTCTGTGTTGTGGATGTGTCAACAGTACAGGCTGCTCAAGCTCGGATAACACGCTCCACCGCGGTTCAACTGACAGTGACTTGGACATTATCGACAGTTAGCCTAATTAGTATGACACTAGAGTACGGTATTATCACAATAAAGGGTGTCACAGTGTCAAGTCACATATTGGTCGGCAAATTACAAACAAGTCAGTACTCGTACTTGCACGACTTCTTGTACACAAACATACAACATTAGAACTATTTTATTTCATCCTTTATGCTATTTTTCGCATTTGTTTCTATTATACTTTCTTTTCTGACTCAGTATATATTGTAAGGTGCTTATATATTGACATGTTTGCATGAAATCATTTTCTTAACTTCGTGTGTAACTGCTTAAAATGTGTATGGAAAAAGTGGAGGATCACGTCTTAACTGTACCACCACCTACCCCCAGTGTTCGCCGCCTGCGATGATACCGGAGTAAATGCGGAAATGATCATGATGTGGAGTTTTATCTTCCTTCCTATGAAATGTTTCCCACGTTTAATGTTTGTCACAAACATTCATAGTTATTGTAAGGATTGGAACTCAAATCTCATGTTTGGCTTCAAAGTAAATCCTCCCCAGCTCGTTGTGTAATTAAATGTGGACTGTAATAAATGTTATTCGCACCCATTATTGTTCTGCAACAGTTATCAAATTGGTAATCACAGACTTATACGCAGAGATACAAAAATGGATTCGTCGAATAGACTGAGCAAGAAACAACAAACTGACAGGAAGGAGCAGTACTTCGAGGCTGTAGGATTATTGAGGCTCGCTACGAAATGCAAAATGGAGTATACCATTTCTTGTTGACAGGCTAAGCTACTATTTATTTCTTGGTTTTTAAATTCACAAATTTCTACACAATGGCTACCTGTGACTGTGCAGAACGGAGATAAAATCAAGTCCAGCCATTCGTTTATACCCATGTTGCCCACACAGGGGACTTCCACCCCATCGTTCTTTTCTTGGTATAAACTCGTTCATCGATCATTTCTTGTGGAAACGTAACTTTTGGGGTATGCGGAAATTGACACGTGACGAACGTTTACGTGCCGTTGGTATATTGGAAGCTGGCAACAGACAAACTGCAGTGGCTCAAATTCTCAACGTTACCCAATCTGCGATTAGCAGGTTTTGGTCACGCTACCGTTAGACAGGCAATGTTGATGACAGACGTCGGTCAGGTCCAAGGGTGACAACTGCTAACCAGGATCGTTTCATCCGAACCACAGCATTACATAGCCGCCACCAAAGTGCCCCAGAAATTGGACAGCAGCTGCACCGAGCGACAGTTGTGTGAGTCATTGGACAGACTATCCAAAATCGCCTACACAGCTGGAATTTGTACGCTCAACGACCTCGAGTAATTCCACATCTGACTGAACGTCACATCGTAGCAAGACGTAATTGGTGTGGAGCACGACAGCGCTGGGACAATCGTCGGTGGAACAACATGTTTTTCGACGAATCGAGGTTCACTCTCGAGTTCCACGACAGGTGACGGCGGAACGAACGATACCATGACGTAACCGTTAGATAGCACGATCGTTTTGGTGATGGATCGGTTATGGTGTGGGGAGGCATATCTATGACAAGCAGAACATTATTACATGTCATCCGAGGGCGTGTAATAGGGAAGTACTACCGTGACAACATGTTAGCAGCTCATATGTTGCCATATGCGCGACGGCAAGGCCGTTGATTCATTTTCCCAGATGACAATGCAATCGCACACAGGGTCCGTGACGCTACGGAGTTCCCCCAGGGGCAGAACATCACTACACTTTCTTGGCCAGCATTAAGTCCAGACCTTTCACCAATCGAGCACGACTGGAATATTCTTGGCAGGCGCCTACGACAACGCCAACAGCCCCCACTAATATTCTGGAACTCGCCGCTGCACTGCAGGATGAATGGAATAACATCAGTCAAGCTGATATTGGAGGTTTGGTGAGGAGTATGCCACGTTGGATCCGCGCTGGTCTCGCGAACCGAGACGGATTTACAAGGTATTGAGGTCTTGGACTGAATGTGGTAAATTTTCTGACTGACCATCCATGTCTACTACAGCTCAGTGCGCGGAATGTGTGCTTGTCAGACACCAAACTATCGCTGAAGGCATTCACCAGATGTCACAGTGTAATGCCTCAACTGTCTTTTTGATGAAAATATAAATATATTTCTTCATATATCTCACCTTTATCAAATATCCCCTAATTTTTTTGAATAGTATATGTAACGTTATTCCCATTTTTTCATGCAAGAGTTTAGCCTAAACTTGAGAGTCAAGTTACAATGATTATTACCATATTTTATACACTGTATGAGTTTTAGATTATTCTTATTCTGCAATGATTAATCGAGAAGTCGACTAATCGTCGGAAACACCGATAATCGATTACAATTTCAAAGTCGACGATTATAGATTATCAACACTCCTTTACTGATGAATTTTTAGTTATTACTGTCCTACCCATCGCATTCGTAAGAAGTGTCAGAGATTATGGAATATCAAAATATATTGTAATTGATATGGAAAAGACCTATAAAGATACTTCACATGACACCAGGTCTGGCATTCTAGAAATTATGGTACAAATAATTGCCCTTCTCAGTTTTCTCGACAGTCTGAATTTTCCTCGGAAATAATAGGCGTGCATCATTCTCGGAAGAGGTGTCATAGCCTGCAGAATATCAAGATATATTGCACTTGATATGGGAAAGAAGTATAAAGGTACCACACGGTCCACAAATGGCACCAGGTCTGACATTCTAGAAAGTACGAGAGTACAAATAATTGCCCTTCTCAGTGTACCAAAGAGTGTAATTCCCTTCTAAAACCTCAAAGCAGCTATTATTAGACTCTTGACCACCTCAGGTCCAAACGTGAACCAAGGCTCAGGTTTGGGCCTGAGATGGTTAGGAGTCTGAGTTTTCCTCGGAGAGCAGCATTAAGAATGTCTCGCCGGAGGAAGTAAAGACCAGAAATATTTTTTTTATATATAGTTGTTTGTTTATGTGCAATGACTTTAGTTTCCTTTCGCGCACAAAACTATAGATTCATATGAAAGCTTCATGGAGGTGTTGCTGATTGGGATTGCATTTTGGGTCAATAGGTCGAACGTCTAACGTCACTGTTACTATAAATACATTTTTCGTTTCCGTGCAATAATTACAGTTTCCTGTACATCTAAAACTGTAAATTGTACACAGATTACTTATAAAGTGTCAATGATTAGGATTGCGTTTAGGGACAAAAGTCATCGTCACTGCGAGAATAAATACATTTTTGGCATTTGTACAATAAATTTAGTTTCCTTTTATGGGACTTGTGTGTTAAAACTGGAGAACCAATGTAATAAAACAATCTTTTCCTTCAGCATGGAATATAACCTTAAGACATACATGTACTTTGGCCCAAATATACCTAGTTTGTTTTATAAACAGAGCACAAAAATAGAAGATGTGGTACAATTTATACAGTCCATTGGTGTGTTATGGTGTTCCCGGCGTTGATCTTCTTAATCCATGCACAAAACACAATGAAAATGTTGTTGAGTACTGCAGCAGATTTAGTAGAATGTGAAAAAACTCATAAAGTACTTTTGAACACTCTACGTCGTCCATCTGAAACTTTAGATGCTTCTCATGGTTTGGAGATGTGCGCGTATGAAGTACTGTGATTACAAAAAAGTGTGAGCACGGTGGCTCAGTAGGTGCAGGCTGCAAGCCGAGAGGTCCTCGGTTCGAATCCCACCTGCGGCAACCGCGTTGTGTCCTTAGAAAAGACACTTAATCCCACTTAGCCATGGGGGGGGGGGGGGGGGGGGCACGGCGTTGTTGTGTACTAGGCGTACTGCACGTCGATGGTGCACTTGTCTTCAACCAATGCTAAAACTACTTGTGGAGTTATTATGTTGGGGAGTCTGACAGTTGCTCGCCGTTGCGCGTGGTTCTCTCCGGGTACTCCGGCGTCCTCCACCCGCAAAACTGTCCGACGCGAGGTGACCCTGGCTGTCGAACCCTATAAATAAATAAATAGATTACAAAAGCGAACAGACGAATTCGACTGGGTCGCGATCCATTCGAAATGCAATGTTTTCACTCCTGGCCACAACACCGGAATCCCACCAGCAGAAAAAAGCATACGCGAATGACAATATATTTGTTTTCATTTTTGTTGTATCTTTGCATTCTAAAGTTGCAGTATTTCATTTAAGAAATCTAAACCAACAGGTGAATGTCACGACCTGAGTGTGGTCTGATAAAAAAAGATCGCTTTAGCTGTCACATCAATGAAAGTAGTTGCAAAGACGGCAGTGAACTGCTACGAATTACATACTTTTGTTATTACTTTTTTGAGTTTTGAGACAAAACCCAACAGCACAATTCAAACCCGAGGTGTGAGGCCAAATAAAAATACGTTTCGTTCTGAAGCAATTAAGTTTTCAAATCAATGAGGGAAGGAGGCTTTTGTTTTTATTATATATTTTTTATGTTTGAAAACTGGCAGAGTGCGAAATTATTTTTGGTTGGAGACTTTTATTCATATATACTTGCCTTGTTACGATTTATGGAAGAGTGCTTTTAGTCATTCCACCATACATTTTAAGAAGACAAATCTACACAGACTAAATAATTTCACTTCACAAATGATGTAAAGTACATCCACAGAATTGTATTATATTCATGCACCTGAAAAATAAATACCATTCACATGATACAGGAGTTATTTTCTACAGAACAGAGTATTTTGAAGACTCCTGATTTTATACTAATTTAAAAGATACACTATCAGCCTGTTTAATGAGGTGGTTTCATTAAAATGGTGGTATGCCCGAGAACCCAAACCGTTTTGTACCTGAACTATCGCATTTATCTTTAATATCGCTCTACATCCAGTTGGGCCAGCAAACGAGTAGATTTGTCCCACATCCACAAAGCTGAGGCAAATTAACCGACTCATTTTTGGAGACCACTACAGAGACTCCATCGACAAAGAATTTATAACGCATCCTTTGAGGGCATTACCATGGCAAAACGTGGTGTCAGTGCGCATGCTCAGCACGTGTTGTTAGATTGACGTGTCTTTTCGTTGTCTATTTTGTTTGTTGGAGGCCACTTTCGTGGCTTCTATGGTGACGGGTGCTTGCTACACGCTAAAAACTAAAGTGTTGAAAACTACACTTGAAGTGCTGTATTTAACACTTACTAACACTTACTAAGTGCTGAACTAGCAATTTGTTCAAGTGTAGATATCCCAGAACTTGACAGGTGTTGACAATAATACCATTTGACAAGTGTAATGTCGCGACACTTAAAAAGAAACAACGCAGATGAAGCGGATCAGGCTCGAACTCTCGAGCCTGATCTGCGTCATCTGCGTTGTGTCCTTTTCATTCTGTACCCACAAAGCGCAAATCAAATTATGGACGATTCTGGAAGAACCACCAATGCTAGACACATGGGAAGTGCCATCCATTCAAGTTTCAGATGTCTGACGATTGTAATGTCTAAGTGCTTAAAGCATTGCACTTTGAGTGTTAAAATCAAACCCTAAGAGTTACAGTGGGTTTAACACCTATTTATTCGTACGGATGAACAAAAAGAAAAAAAATGGAACTCACGCGAAAGGGACGTGTTCTGTACCCGACCCTCTGATACAAACATTTGTATCAGGGGATCGGATACACGACAGTTGCGGAGTTAATACAGACAAAATACATATTGGTTGTAAGATAAAAGCGTCATATCTGCTGCATAGTTTTAGTGAAGACTTAGAACTTATTTATTTACTGAGATTTAAC
This sequence comes from Pictodentalium vernedei, assembly GCA_031216915.1. Classification (NCBI taxonomy): domain Eukaryota; kingdom Metazoa; phylum Mollusca; class Scaphopoda; order Dentaliida; family Dentaliidae; genus Pictodentalium; species Pictodentalium vernedei. The sequence goes on along the minus strand of CM062294.1, from coordinate 456,749,613 downwards.
GAAACTTTAATGACAGGGTCATCTCGTGTTGGTCAGTTTTCCGGGCGGGGAAAGCCGAGTCCCCGGATAGAGCAACAGCGAGCAACTGCCCGACCCCCAAAGTACCAACTCCGCACACGCAGGGTTTGCATTGGCTGAAGTCAGGTGCATCATAGCACACAGCGCCATCGTGCCTCCCACCCCGCCAACATGGGCAATCGGGGGACGAAGTGCCTTACCCAAGGACAAAATGCAGTAGTAACGCCTGGCGGGGATCGAACCGTGAACCTTCCAGTGTGAAGTTCAAGTAGTAACCACTGAGCCACCGCGCTCCCGATCAGTTAGTAGGATGTGTCAGTCTGTTTATATGGATTTTTGTTTGTTACGACTAATTGGAATTGCCTTTTGGAAATAAACTGCAAAAAAGGGAAGTTAGAGGATACCTGTGTTTTCTGAGTTGATATCTTAATTATATCACGATTGACTAGCAGGTAGAATTTACGTTTTATCCAGCGACCACATGTGTTTCCAAATGACAACACTGTGGCGTAATTACGAAAACGCAACAACATGTGGTCGATAAATCCATCGTCAAATATGTCTAGTTAAATTTAATTACTCTCTCCTAATGGGGATCAAATCAGATGTGCAGGTGATGAACAATGGACAATGCCATTTTGACGTGTGGATTTAGGTGTTAAATTGTTGATTTGTTCTGCCTGCTAAACAATGTTAGGTAACCGTTGATTTTATAATCTGCTATTTTTGTTCACCCATGTGCTGTTTCTATCGAAGATCTGTAGATACAATGTATCTGTTTGGGATTTTTTTTTCGTATCTGATGGCAAAATCTGTTCTGGTTCGTTTTGATCTCTGTAAAATCATGTTGCGTCATGGAGAGATATTTAGAGGTTATTACCTCGTTAGTTTCATATCGGCCGAGATATCAGCTCTAGATAACTTCATATCAGTCCGAGACTGAAGGTCGAAGGCTGATGTGAAGTTCCCAAGGGCTGATATTTTGACTGCCTCTTTATTCATTGAGCCAAAGCAAATAAATACAATTTGTCATCATGTCTGTTACAGTTTTCTGACAGTGTTGCTGTTTACCATTCTTTTCACAAAGTGCAAGATTTTCTTTTCTCCTTGTTCAGGTATCCGAACGTCCCCTTTCCCCACTGGGGAAGCCGCGACGTCAGAATAGCTGAACTACCTCACCCCCCACTTCGACGAATGTCCGATTATGACTCTGAATCTTAGTTTGCGGTGAATATTCTGACAACTCTCTTCTTGCGTCTCTTTATCCATCTAATCCTCACCTATTGCCGTCTTCCATTCCCCATCATACAAACTAAGCTTCAAATCACTCTGTTATGCCTGGTCGCACCAATTTTCCTGATTGCATTCGGCGAAAATAGTGCAAGAGCTCGTTATAAACAAACTGGTTGCGTAAAGTAGCGCATCGGGGGAGGGGTCAGTAGTATCTTGGTTCGTATCGGTTGCGATCGGCTTCATATTAGCCGAGTTTGAAGTCACATATCTGCCGAGTTTGTTTAAGCGCAATTCTAGGAAATCGTATCTCATGAATAATGAATAAACTTTAACGATGGTGAGATATGACACTGATTAGCGCGAGGGACTCGAGAGGTTGTGAGTTCGTTCTTGGCCAGCACAACTTGCGTTGTCTCCTTGAGCAAGAAACGCCTTCTTGTCCCGGTGGGAGCGCAGCGGCTAAGCGTGTATTCGAACAATGCGGCCCAGACTCAAAACTCGCTTGTGCCAAGTTGAAAATAACGGTAGTTGCCTACGGCCGTTCGCTGGTTTTATCCGGGTACTCAGGCTTCCTCTTTCCACCAGCAAAATTGTTCACCCCAAAAACCCAAATACCGTATGTTGGGGTCTCAGTGGGCCAAGACTCATAGCATGTTCCTCGAGGAGTACAAACTTAAACCCTTCCCCATAACTTTAATTCACCCAGTATGAGGACCACATTACTGCCTGTCAAAACATCCAATTAGAAAAGTTCCTATACGGGGTGATAAATGCCGTGTATGTCGTACAGAAAGGACAATAAAGTATTTAAATTTAGGAAAGTTACGTCACGGGATCGGCCAACATGACGCGCACATTTGTCTTTAACAAACTCAAAAACTACCTCTTTCTCGATCAGATCACAATTTGGAGACAATTCTATAAAACTCTTACAACTGTATTTTCTAGAATTCTATTTTCTATCAATTAATATAATTAACTGCATGAATCATCAGAATTATAAAAGATGTGGCAATTTGCCGACTGGCAAATTGCCACATCTTTTAAAATTCTAATGGTTCATTTCAACCTAATTAGAATATACAAATCTAGAAAATACAATTGTAAAAATTTTATAGTATTGGCCCCTGGTTCTGGTCCGCTTACTCTAGTAGGTCGAGACTTCATAAATAAAACATTGCGAAATCAAGAAAACTGGATGGTTTTGGAATCGCAATGCGAATACCCAGAAGCCATCCGACGAAGCAGGCCAACGCCTATAGGGTGGCCAACGACATTTTGGTGGCCACATCTGATCTGTACTTTGATGGCTGCAGGCTTGATACAAGTTGAATGGTGCGTTTTCTCCTTTTTGCCGTTATTTGCGCCCTAACTTCAAATGTTTTGCTTAGATCGCAAACAAACTTGGCAATGCTTAAGAATGACCACTGGGAGCCCGGTGGCTCAGTGGTAGACTGTTGGACTTCTATGCTAGAGGCCCAGAGATCGATCCCCGTCCGGGACGACCCGCGTTGTGTCCTTGGGCAAGGCACTTTATCCCAGTTGCCTACATGGGGGCACGATGACACCCTGTACTAAGGCGTACTGCACGTCGATGGTGCACATGTCTTCAGCCGCTGTAACCCTGCTTGAGCGGAACTTGAGCAGAGTTAGATTGTTGAGGAGATGACAGTTGCTCGTCGATGCTCGGTGGTTCTCTCCGGGTACTCCGGCGTCCTCCACCCGGAAAACTATCACGGTCACGATTAGCCATTGTGCATAAGTATGTGACTTTAAACACCTATACATAGATATGGAATGGTCACTGTCACGTCAACATGCGAAGTTTGATCCGTGTAAGCGCCAGAATAGTACAGTGCGGCCGCCGTAGACTGGTCGCTTTCCACGGGGTGGCAGTGTTTCCACGGACGCAATAATATTAAATTGCATACACCAATTATATGAATAATCATCAAAAATTTAATTATTGAAGCTCCGGGTATAGCCTGTTGTTTCATTAATTGACATTTTCCTGATGGTGATTGTATTACTTGGTAAACACATGCGTGGACATCTCTTCCCATTCGAGGATTACCACCGGTTGACGACTACTGAACTGTAGGCAAGTCACGCCTGATAAGTGCATTTATCTTACAATCAACATATATTTTGTCTGTATTAACTCCGCAACTGTTGTGTATCCTACCCACTGAAACAGATGTTTGTATCAAGGGGTCGGATACAAGCACCTTCCTTTCGTGTGAGTTCAATTTTTTTTTGTTCATCCGTACGAATAAATAGTTAGTCTGTGTGAAACACACAGACTATTGTTTTTGCACGGTTTCTTTTTCTTCTTTTTTTTTCTTTTTTTTCTTTTTTTTCTTCTTCTTCTTCTTCTTTTTCTTCTTCTTCTTCTTCTTCTTCTTCTTCTTCTTCTTTCTTCTTCTTCTTCTTCTTCTTCTTCTTCTTCTTCTTCTTCTTCTTCTGTCTTCTCATCACTTTTTTGTCCGCAAGATAACTCGAAAACGAATTGTCCTATCTCGTTGATTTTTGGCATGCTGATAGACAGCCACAAGTTCTCGGCCACCTATGTTTTACAGATTCCTGGGGTATCAGGGGTGTCTGTAGGGGTGTTTTGAAAGTGGGTCACGCCCATATCTAAGACGTGGTATGACCTACAGACCTGGGACCAACACCAAATGAGTCGACATTCGATGGAGGTTCAAAATATGGGTCAAGGTCACGGAGGTCATCTAGGGGTCATTGAGTGCATTTTTCAGAATTGCTGGAAATCACATTTTTTGACCCCCCTAAAGTATTCCTGACGTACACACATGCATTTTGACGTAAAAAAAGTGGGCGTGGCCAAAATTTTTGAAAGTGGGTCACGCTCATATCTCAAGCATTATATGACGTATGGACCTGGGACCAACACCAAATGAGTCGACACTCGATGGAGATTCAAAATATGGGTCAAGGTCACGGAGGTCACCTAGGGGTCATTAAGTGCATTTTTCATAATTGCTAGAAATCACATTTTTTGAGCCCCTAAAGCATTCCTGACATACGCACATGCATTTTAACGTAAAAAAGTGGGCGTGGTCAAAATTTTTGAAAGTGGGTCATGCTCATATCTCAAGCATGGTATGACGTATGGACCTGGGACCAACACCAAATGAGTCGACACTCGATGGAGATTCAAAATATGGGTCAAGGTCACGGAGGTCACCTAGGGGGTCATTAAGTGCATTTTTCATAATTGCTAGAAATCACATTTTTTGACCCCCTAAAACATTCCTGACATACACACATGCATTTTGACGTAAAAAAGTGGGTGTGGCCAAAATTTTTGAAAGTTGGTCACGCTCATATCTCAAGCATGGTATGATGTATGGACCTGGGACCAACACCAAATGAGTCGACACTCGATGGAGATTCAAAATATGGGTCAAGGTCACGGAGGTCACCTAGGCGTCATTAAGTGCATTTTTCATAATTGCTAGAAATCACATTTTTGACCCCCTAAAGCATTCCTGACATACACACATGCATTTTGACGTAAAAAAGTGGGCGTGGCCAAAATTTTTGAATGTGGGTCACGCTCATATCTCAAGCATGGTATGACGTATGGACCTGGGACCAACACCGAATGAGTCAACACTCGATGGAGATTCAAAATATGGGTCAAGGTCACCCAGGTCACTCAGGGGTCAATGAGTGCATTTTTCATAATTGCTGGAAATCACATTTTTTGACCTCCAAATGCTTCCCCAAAATTCAGATGTGCATTTTTTCATCAAAAAAGTGGGCGTGGCCAACATTTTTGAAAGTGGTTCACGCTCATATCTCAAGCATGGTGTGATGCATGGACCTTGAGCCAACACTAAATAAGTTGACACTTGATGGAGGTTCAAAAATGTGGGTCAAATGTGGTCATTGAGTGCATTTTTTCAGAATTGCTGGAAATCACATTTTGTGACTCTCTAAAGCATTCCTGAAGTCCATACATCCATTTTTACGTAAAAAGTTGGTGTGGCCAAAATTTGTGAAAGTGGGTCATGCTCATATTTCAAGCATGGTATGATGTATGGACCTGGGACCAATATCAAACGAGTCGACACTCGATGGAGATTCAAAATTTGTGCCAAGGCCGAACAGGAGTCACGAGGGCTATTACCAGAATTGCTGGAAATCATATTTTTGAACCTCCTTGTGCATTCCCTTGATTGGTCCCTTTGAATACTGTGAAGATATATACCTTATCTGGTTTCTTGGAAAAAAATAACTGATTTTTGAATGAATATCTATAAATACTGTCATTGAAAACCTATTTCTTATTTCTTTAAAACAATTTTATCCCCAAAATAAGCCTCTAAAATATTCCCATTACATTCATAGAGGGGCACGGTGGCAAAGCAGTTAGAGGTGCAGGCTGCAAGCCGAGAGGTTCTCAGTTTGAATCCTATCTGCGGCAACTGTCTTGTGTCTTTGGGCAAAAACACTTCACCCCCATTGCCCACATAATGGCATAGTGATGTTGTGTACTAAGACATACTGCATGTCGATGATACACTTGCACTAACCCTGCTTGTGTGGAGTTAGCATGTTGGGGATCCAGACAGTTGCTTGTTGTTGTTGTTGTTTGGTGGTTCTCTGTGTTCTCTGGTTTCCTCCATCCGTAAAAACTGTACGACACGAGGCGGGCCTAGCTGTTAATGTGTCGTTAAACCCCAATAAATTAATAACATTCATAGAATGTCTTTTATGCACTGTTTGTCAACATGATAACCGAAATACAATCAATCCTATCTCAATGTTTTTGGTATACTGATAGACTGCCTGCCATTGGTATTTGGTCATCTATGATTTGGAGACATGTGGGGCCTTCGGGCTCTGGATGTTAAAAATATGTTTACAACATTTACTGGGAAATGAGTTAGCTGAAGCAGTAACCATTATCTAAAACAGAAATCTCCAGAGAGAAAGCTGAGATAGAATTCTTTGTTACATTGAACAGCACTGTATATTTATGTTGTATCGTGTTACAAAACTTCAATCTCAGTCATTGAAGAGAGAGAGAAACCTTCACTTTTCAAAGCATTTTTTTTTAAAAATCTATTTATTCTCAATCATAACTCAGGATTGAGAGGTTTTGGGATGGCGTGGTGTGTGGCTTTCTCGAAACACCTATCACAGTTACAAAGTAATAAAATGGAATATTTGAATGGTCAGATTTTAACCCTCTTAATACTTCGATGTGAGTAAAAAAATATCTTTAATATAACTCATGGCTACAGAATGTTTTTCGCTCTCTTTTCTGAACCATTTAATTCTATGTGGAATGGGACACCTTTTCAGTGTGCTTTCCAAACTAAGGGATTCTTAACCCTTTAGCCAACATAACGGCAAAAACCGGTCAGCTTTATACACAGAAATGTCTATTCAGTTTTAATTACTTTTTCATTTTTGCTTGAAAAACATAGCTTATGACCCTTCATTGGAATGAGCTCATTTTTTAAAGGATTTTTTATTTATTGGTGTTTAATGTCACATATTTCTGCACAGTGGTTTACCATGACCAGGACAGTTTTACGGGCGGAGGAAGCCAGAGTACCTGGGGAGGAGGACCTCCGGGCAACAGCGAGCAACTATCAGATTCCCCACATACTAACTCCACACAAGCAGGGTTAGCATTGGTTGAATACAGGTGCACCATCGATGCGCAGTACGCTTTAGAACACATCGCCACCATGCACCCACGTGGGCAATGGGGTGAAGTGTCTTGCCCAAGGACAGAGTGAGGACCGCTCGACTTGCAGCCTGCACCTCTGCCAACTCAGCCACTGCGCCCCCATTTAACCCTTTACCCAACGGAAACGATAGCAAAATTTACTATTTCAAATATCATTTTTTTTTCAAATTTTCCAAACAATTTCAACAAAACCATATCATGGGACCCCTCGTTGGAACTAATATTTTTTCAACTTCTCAATTTGCATATTACGCGGGCGGATGCGGCCGATTTGTTGGGTAAAGGTTTTTTTTTTAATTTTTATTGGTGTTTTAAGGTCACATATTTCTGCACAATGGCTAACCATGACCGTGACAGTTTTACGGGTGGAGGAAGCCGGAGTACCCGGAGAACCACCGAGCAACGGCGAACAACTGTCAGCTCCCCAACATACCAACTCCACACAAGCAGGGTTAGCATTGGTTGAAGACAGGTGCACCATCGACGTACAGTACGCCTTAGTACACAGCGTCACCGTGCCCCTACGTGGGCAATGGGGGTGAAGTGTCTTGCCCAAGGACACAACGCGGTTGCCGCAGGTGGGATTCAAACCGAGGACCTCTCGGCTTGCAGCCTGCACCTCTACCATCTGGGTAAAGGGTTAAAGGATTAATATGGAATATTTAAAGCGAATATTTTAACCCTCTAAAAATCTTAATATGGGGGCACGGTGGCGCTGTGTACTAAAGCATACTGCACTTCGATGGTGCACCTCTCTTCGAAAAAATCATTGAGAATAATGAAAACCATTTCCATTCTCACAGTGTTGTTCTAAACACACATGGATATAGATGGGACCTCGGTATTTTGACAATGCCAATAAGTCTTCAGACAGGCTCTTGGGGGTCTTCAAGGCCTTTCAACGTCTACATTCCAACATTACTGGATCTTTTTACTTGCAATATATTTTCCAGAGGTACCATGCATGAACTTCATCATTGCCTTGCTAATATGAACATTTGCCATCATCTACAAATATGGCAGATCTGGAGTTGGTGGAGCCAATATTTATGAAGTAGTTTATGCTCATACTTCAGGTTTAGTATGACCTATAGTAATGGTACCTACACCAAATGAGTTGAAACTTGCTGGAGGTTCAAAATGTGGTCCACCTCTATGCGGTCAAGAGAGATCATTAAATGCATACTTTTTCGACCTATAGGGAATTTCATATTATACCAATTAATGCAGTTCTGAAGATTATACATGCATCTCATCATTCAAATAAATGGTAGCGGCAGTAATGTCCATTTCTGATTCCTTGATCGAACCCTATAAATGGTGTGCACATATATGCCTTTTCGGGTTTCTTAGAAAAATTGTTCTGATTCCTGTATGAATATTTTCTCCATGAAAGAATTTCACAAAAAGCAGTGGGGAGAAAGCTGTGACTGTCAAATACAATAACATGTTCTATTTATTTAATCTCATTGTACAGAATTAATTCCCAGACCAAGTTAATATAAAAAACAAACAACTTGATAATGAAGAATTCCAGTGTACATGTAATCCTAAAACTACACTGTAGATTTGTTATTGAAACCTATCACAATACTGTCAGGATGCCGGTAAAAGATGCAATACTGACATAGTTGAATGTTCTGTTAACTGTGTTAGTGCTATAACTGTTTAAAATTAATTTTTTAGAGAAGGTCAAGTTTTATGTATGCCTTGTTTAGGTCACTGGATGCTCTTTTAAGAGCAGGCTTTCAAATGAGCTCTTGGGGGTTTTTAAGGTTTTTATGACAATATCTCCGACATAGAGTCTATGCACCATTTGTCAGCGCGACAACTCAAATACGGATTGTCCTTTCCCTATGCATTTTGGCATGCAGGTTAACAATAGACAGTTTGCACTCATCTATGTTTTTTTCACCCGTTCGATCTGAATGTCAGATGACAGATCTGAAGTTGGTGGAGCCATTATTTCAAAGTGGGTTACGCTCATTCTTCAATGTAGATGTGGACATGGGACTAAACCGACTGAGTTAAACATTGCTGGAGATTCAATACATGGTCCACCTGAATGAGGTCATCAAGTGCATATTATTCAGAAAGACTGGGAAATGCAATTACTCCTTAATGTATTTCTAAAGTTTATGAATGTATTTCATCACTCAAATTAGTGGGTAGAGCCAAAATTGTCCATTTCTGATTCGTGTATCGAACCCTTTAAATGCTGGTCACATATATGCCTTTTCTGGTTTCTTATAAAAATTGTTCTGATTCCTGTATGAATATCTGTAAATACTGTTAACGAAAAACCCATTTCTGATTTGTTAAAAAATATTTTACACCAGAAGATAAGCCTCCATAAATTCTTTTTCTGTAGAGTTTATTCCTGATACTTTAACCCTTTTCACGCAGACTTGAATTTACTGGATGCAGTAAATTCTGTTTCTCAAGTTCGTTATATATTCGTCTACATTCTTGACTTATCCCCAGTATATTGGAAGATAAAATGACTATTACCATTATGTGGATGTACAAAATATGTATCCGAGTCTCGCTCCGGGTTCTAAGGGTAGATCACGACTCGTCTTCGACTCGTCGTGATCTGCCCGGAGAACCCAGCGCTCGACTCGGATACATATTTTGTACATCCACATAATGGTAATAATCTCTACTTATTTGCGTTATGAATCCAAACGTTTTTCTTTCGTCACAATTAAACTTGAGAAATTTAACTGCTGCGTCGACATGCGCAGATTGGTCCCTGTCAGCGCTATGGTTAAGACTGTAAATGTGTCATGCCTGATATGTGTATTGTCCCCCTTTTCGGGTTATTTCAATTGTTTTCCGTCAGTCGCAAATAAACATGGCCATGCTTGAGAAATGCGACTCATGCGTCGACATGCGATGTTTAGTTCCTGTATGTTCTGTGGATATGTCCGTAGGCGTGTCACGGGGTTTGGGGAACCCATAACGCCAATTGACGCAAAACGTCGAAAAAGACGTAAAATAAATAAACAGGTGTCTTTTTTATTATTTTTTTAGCTGTACAGCATACTAAAATTTCTTAAAAAATTGGACGAACTCTAATTTCTGGAACGTTGACGTCCCACCGTTACCGCAACGACAGCTCCAAACGAATTTGTCGTCGGCTAATAACTGAATGCATTTTGTTATATGGTTTATATTCTAGTCTATATTTCCACAATTTCGAGCAGTTGAAATCAATAACGTGATCAACAGTAAACCTTAATGTAAAGACGTCAATGTGACATTATTTTGGATAAAGATTGAAATTCCCCCGCGGGAACCCCGGGAAGTTAGGCAGTGCTTGTTTACTGTGGTAAACAAGCACCGTTTTACTGGTAAAATAGAACCCATTCACTATGCTTGGGGGGAGGGGGGAGTCCTCTAAAACAGGCACCATGGGGCATAAACGATTGACTGACCTTGACTTTATCTCCATGTTGTTGTCACGATTAGCCATTGTGCAGAAGTATGTGACCTTAAACACCAATAAATAAATAAATAATATAAAGATGGAAATTTGACATTGTAACAACTTTAATTAATAGAAACACCACCAACGTTATAGTGCATGAAATTCCATTGCTATGTGTGTTGTCAGTAGAGTTGTGCGTGTTAGAAACCTTTACCTAACCTGAAAAGCAGACGACACCTGCAAAAAAATTTATTGAATAACTAATTTTTTTCATTTTTTGTCTCAAAAACATAGCTTATGACCCCTATGTTTTGGAGACAAAAATGAAAAAAATAATTAAAATTAATTGGCGTTTTTGAGAATAGCCGCTAACCGGTTTTGACCGTTACGTTAGGTAAAGGGTTAATGGAAAATGATCATAAAGACCACAACATTTAAAGTGACGTTAAAACCTAAAAAAAATGGCGATGAATCAAAAACAAAGAAGAACAAAAGAGTTATCGCCTAATTTGTTTCTAGCTCTGCAACATTCTAAAAAAAATCAAATGAAAATCGGCCGACACACATCCGGTCTAGTTGCACATTTTTTAGAAATGTTTTTTGTTGGAGAATATATTTCCAAAATTTCGAGAACGAAAGTTTAATACTCGAGTTAAAATTAAAAGTTTAAGTAAAACGCTTAAATTGGGCACAAAATCGAAGGCTTATGTAAGAACTAAAAGAAAAGATCTATAAATGTGCCCATTATCTTGAGAATCGAAGTTGGGGAAGTATTCAAACATTTGTTGGACAAACAAAAAAAATAATAAAATAAATGCTGACGGACGATCGATGACTTAATGCACGAAAATAACATCTGAGAATCAACGTCCTCACACTTTTGTCAACGGGATAGATTCTACGGTGCTATCGGGAGGGTACCGGAAAGATAATTCCAACTGGATCGCGACCAAGTCGCGATCCAATCAAAATTCTCTGTCCGGTTTTGTGATCACCGAACTCAATATGACTTCACTGCAAACTCTAAAATTTTATGAGCCAATAATATATGAAGAAGGTACCAGGAATATGAGTGCAAAGGGGATTTTCTCTATTTTCTTTTCTTCCTTCAATCTTGCACGGACAGTAATTCTGTTTTGAAAAGCTCTCTCTAACTTCCCAAGAAACGGCGTCAGAAGCTAGTTTCGTTGATAAAACAAAGACAGACTGAAATTGTTGTGTAATTCTCCAACAACATATGTGTGATATTGGTCAATATTTGGTCTTCATGGTTGATATAATTATATTTGGTACTCGGTGTCTGATTAGTATAATATATACTGCCGTGATCAAGGACTATTCTTCTTGCGAGATATTAAATTACTCCCACTTCAATTTATTCCATCAACATTGTGTGCCTGCGTAGTGCCGACCTATATAATTCTGTGTAGGCGAAGGGAATCTTGTTTGTAATTTCAGAGCAGTTAGGAATGTTTATGCTATACTCGCATATGTTACTACCTGTGAAAAGCCTGTATGTTAAATATGAGCTTTTAACCCCACTACCGGTGTAAAGCTTCTACTGCGGTTAAAAAAATGTACCCCTATAGTCGGAAGTTCGTCCAACTTGACTATTCGCATGACTCAATTTGCCAGCTTCGATACATTCACACTTCGCAATGTTTCATTCAAACATACGACATTTTGCGGTACTATCTACACATGCAATGATTTATTATATTTAAAATATCTACAATTAAATATTCAAATTATAATTTAAGGATTGTTAATAATAATTTGACTGACAAAGCAAGGTAAATTAGATCAACTTTGACGACGTGTGTGTCTAGCTGTCAATCAAGCGTTCACGTACCGCCGGTAGTACTGCCCATCGGCGCAGATGTAAACAAAACAAACTCGTGTGTTTGCGACAGAAAGTGTCGTTTTTCTGCATTTTAGTGACAAAGTCGATTATTTATTCAGAGCATGGTACAAATAAAACAAATAGGTACTAGGGCCGGTGATCAGATTTATTCCACTCGTAGAATAAGGGTTTTAACCACTCGGCTTGTCCTACTCGTGTTTTAAATCTGATTACCGACCCTAGTACCTATTTATTCTATATATCCAGCACTACAGTAATTTAATTTTATCACATGATCTGACCCATCCTCCGACCATTAAGCTCATATTACACATTATACAACGATTTATGTGAGTATTCAACGTCACCTGATACAATACAGACATTGGGGAATGCACTATATACACCGCGAGTGGAATCGGGATTATGTGCAAGAACGTCATGTAAGAACGCATTTGATTGGACGTTACTTGTCTGGGTGACGTTATGACGTGAATGAAATGCTTCGACACAAAATAATGTAAAGCAATAAACTTATCAAACCGACGAAGGTGATGCTGTTCTTTCCAAACAAAAAGTTTTATTTACTAAACTCAAATTTAATTGTAGTATAAGTTTAGAACAAATCTCGGATAGAGTCCGGAGGACAGGAATCAACGACCTTTGGTTGAGTTTTAGCGCCGTTTAACCGTGTAACTAGTTTTCGTGCTAGATAAACACCGTAACGTTTCATAAAGTGAAAGCTGTTATGCTGTGACAGCAGTGACGGCGTAACAGATCTCACGTCATCAAACGTCATCTTTGTGGAGGAATTGTGACGTTGATTGACTGGTATTCTCACTTGAGAATGCTCTATGCGATAAAGTATAGCCACAGCGTAACAAATGTAACACTATCAAACGTCGTCCCCCGCGTGAACCCAGGGAAGTGAAGCAGTGCCTGTTTACTGTGGTAAACAAGCTCTGTTTCACTGGTCAAATAGGTCACTAATGCTTGGGGGGCGAGTCCTCTGAAATAGGCAACATGGGGTATACACTATTGATACCCGAAATATTGATAACGATCGGATTCCATTAGCACAAAATATTGCTCCACGATTTCAAAACCTGCCAATTTAGCGCACAAAAATGCACGTAAATTCTGCTGCATTACTGAGTGTACTCAAAGACATATCGCATTTACAAAACCAAAATGGAGTCCCTTGGCGTCCTTGCATGTTTCCCCGTGTAGTGTCCATGAGTACTAAGTACTAAGTTCTCGACAAAGTTCGTTTGAATACGTAATACCACACGTCGTAACTCGGATGATTTCGTTCCTCTAAATTACCTTGTTTGCTTGACCGACGTCGCCATTTTGTCTAATAGTTCTCAATTAGTATGTTTACCTTTCATTAACAAAACGCAAACAGTAAATATTCCACTTTGCCACTGGAGCGAACACATGTTGTCTATTCTGGTGGGCCACGGAAATGGAGGCCCCCAATTTGGCTTAAATGCATGGACTCTCTGCCAAAATCCGCGCACATTAACATCTGTAAATTCGAAGTAAGGCAAAAGATAACGTTTTTCACTTCCTCAACAACTGACAAATTTTAAAAAATTTGGTGTTCAAATTCTGATTCACTGTAGACTGTATTAACTTTTGCATCATCATAAACAATTAACATAAATTCCCGCGCAAACCTGAATTGAAATACTTATTATTACAACATTATTACCACATGAAACAAAGTTTCAAAAAGTTCAATTCGATCTTTCATCTTTCACCAAATTCAACTCTTACTTCAACCAGTAGCCAATATTATAAAACTTTTACAATTGTATTTTCGAGTAGAGCTGTAGGTTTTTAAATTTCTTGTTCGGTTTTGGTTTTTCAGGTGGAGTGAAACCTCGGTTCGGTTCGGTTTTCGGCTTGTTCATGAGGCCAAGTAAAATTCAATAAAACTCATTCTTATGTCCGGAGTCATAACTGAATGGTAGTGAAATTGAGTGAAACTCAATGAATGCCCGAAATAAGCTATAATACATGAAGAATCAGGAAGGCCAATATAATAATTACCTAAATATTCAGAACTTTTATTGTGCTTGGCCATTTTTCGAGGTCTGACACCTACACGCAACTTGAGGAAAGCTGCAAACACAACTAAACTGAAATGTTGGAAATTCACAGAATGTAGCCTTCCCAGAGTAGTGAGGGTACCCAGACACTGCCATTGGCAGTGTCTGGGTACTCTCACTACTCTGGGATGGCTCCATTCTGTGAATTTCTGCAGCAAGAGAGTATTCAATAAAAAACGTAAAACTTTAGATTACGGGATGTCGACGGTTTCGGTTTCGGTTTTTAAAAAAAATTAAAAACCTCGGTTCGGTTTCGGTTAACCTACAGCTCTATTTTCGAGAACTGTATTTTCTACCTATTAATATAACCGACTAAATCATTAGCATTTTAAAAGATATGACAATTTGCCAACTGGCAAATTGCCAGATCTTTGAAAATGCTAATGGTTCATGTTAACCCGTTTAAAGTCATAACTAGAAAATACAATTATACAAGTTTTATAGTATTTGCCTTAGTACAATGGCAAGGTTAAAGGATACGGAAGTTGAGAAAACTATCATAACTTAAATTTAAACTATTCACAACATTCAAGTAAATTTTCGTCTTTGTATCCACAATTTTATGGGTGTTTCTCTTTTATGTTTTGTTTGAAACATGTTGAAAAATCACTTCTCCCGTTTGGCATTACGACATACTTTATAAGATTACATTTTAAGGAGTATATTTACATCTCCAATTGAGTGATTAGGCTTTTCCGACGAACAACTGGGTACAGCCCTCCTCTCAACCACCCAGCGCCTAATGACAAGAATCAGAAAAAATGGGGGATTGATTGCACGTTCTGTAATTGCTCCTCGTAATTTCCATCTTTTCTATCGCATAGTCGAAGGTGCCGAATACCCGGTTATTATCCGGTTATAACCTGCGGTTAGCTGTTTAATAGAACGAGAGGACCTTTTCAATCCTACATGAGTGCAAGCCCTTTACGATGGCAGCAACCCGCATACACAATGACTCAGTGAGGTGGAGAAATCTTTCATTCGCGAGTTACCTGGAAACATTCATTTTTTTTCTTTCCTAGCAAATGTCTGCCTCAACATTTATTGTCAGCTGCGAAAACATTGTCTTCATTCTCAGCAACCTGGACAGTATTCTTCCAACTGTTTACCCCAGAGAATTCTCAAAACAACCACGTGTTTACACCATCTGAACATATTTACAACATCACGCTACGGCATGGACGGATAATTTCGTCAATGATCTGTCCCCTGGATAATTGTTTGAACCCCATAAGAGACATCATGGCCAAGTAATTGTATGACGTCCGAACGTCCCCATCGCACGCATGTTGACACATGGTAGACTAATTACAACAAAACTATATCACATAAATTAAACGAATCTGTTGAAAAAGATAGGGATAAAACGTCATATTCTACGAAAACAAATACGAGGAATAAGCAAATTTTCAGCAAATTGACATCCTGTTTAATCCGGAAGTCCATTAGCTTAAACATGGCTGTCGATACCCGTGCTTTTCAACAGATGAAGAGAATGGTTGTTTTGATGTAAATTACAGTTCGTCTGTTTTTAGAAGTATTCCACGCTCCATGTTCATGATAAAAACTAAATACACAGCTTACCTTTAGCCCTTGACACAACGTAACGGCGAAAACCGACCAGAGCTAATCACAAAACTTACCATTCAATTTTCACCATGTTTCCATTGTTGTCTCAAAAACATTGCTTATGTCCCTTCATTCGAACGAGCTCGTTGCGCTCGTTCCAAAGAGGGATCATAAGCTATGTTTTTGATGCACAAAATTAAAAGAAATTAGTTGCACAAAGTTAGTAAAAATATTCAAAAATATCAACAAACTCATAAAAATTGTTAGTAAAAATATTCAAAAATATCAACAAACTCATAAAAATTGTTAGTAAAAATATTCAAAAATATCAACAAACTCATAAAAATTGTTACTGAGTAAAAATATTAAAAAATATCAACAAACTCATAAAAATTGTTACTGTGTAAAAATATTCAAAAATATCAACAAACTCATAAAAATTGTTAGTAAAAATATTCAAAAATATCAACAAACTGATAAAAATTGTTAGTAAAAATATTAAAAAATATCAACAAACTCATAAAAATTGTTCAAAGAAGAGGTAATAATTGTTTTATTCAAAATAAAGTGCATTTTGATCCAATTAAAAATTAAATGCGTTTCTGTTCAGCTGACCAAAACCTAACTTTTACTACCCATCTCCGACTTTTTACTTTGTTACAAAATTAACACCCGTGTGAACCCCAGGCTGTGGAGTCGTGCTTTCTAACTGTGATAACCCAGTTTTGCTTAACTGGTAGAGTGCTGGAAGCCCATATTGGGCTTTACTCCAGAGTGTAGGTACTGCAACTCAAAGGCTTCAAATTAAGTGAATGGCCTTCTTATTATCTTTGAATCTAAATTATTCAGTCCATATGGATTTTCCATGTTACAATTTATGGGGGAGTGCCTACAGGCACTCTCCCATAAATTGTAACATGGCAAAGACTTCTGAACAAATTTTGATGACTAAAAATATTTCAGCACTCTACCAGTTAACTGCTAAAAATAGGACCCAGTTTTCGAAGTCTGGGTTGGAAATTCTCTAAAATGGGTTTTGACGACTGGTTAAACTGTACATACTTGTGTGATAGTCTTGAAATATCCATAGATGCTAACATTGACCTTAAACGCCAATAACTGAAACAAAATGTGATGAACAAATTGTTGAATATATTAAAAAGGTTATTTACAAAAATGTGCAGAGTTATCTAGCTGCATATTTGAATTTTGCTGTGTGCATTTAACATCTCTTGTGGCCTTTTTTATAGTTGACGACTTGCCATGTACGATAATATTTGCTCAGAAAATCGCTGACCATTTCTAGAATTTCTTTTATTACCCAAAAGAGGCAATGTGCCCTCATATCCACCACAAAAGTGAGTTAAACAATAGTTTATCATTAACAATGGACATTATGCAGAACTATATTTTTGGCATTTCTTTTTAATGTTCTTATTCGGGTATACAATATCTCGCGTGACTTTCCCTTCCTGTTATTGGCTGAGTGATACTGTACTTTATCTATTGACTAAAGTGATTTTTTTTATTTGATTGGTTGATAGATACGTGGTATGAGACCATATTCATTGAAACCCACGATACGCCCGCCCAGTCACTGACAAATTTCCCATACCCAGTGGAAGCCTCGTTCCGAAATCTACAAATTGTCCATACCCCGTAGAAGACGCGTCATTCCAGTTTTACAGTGTATATGTATTATATTTTAATTTTTTTATCTTAAAATATAGCTCATGACCCCTTATTGGAATGAGCTTGTCGAGTACCCTCAAATGTGGGGTTCATAAGCTATGTTTTTGAGACAAAAAAGAAAAAAAGAAATTCAATAATTTTTTTATACTAGTCATATCGGCATATTTTCACAAAAACTCTTTTGCACAAAAATTCCACAGAAACCTGTATGGCTCAACAATGGAAGATAAAAGATCTCATGCTGTGTGTGTTCACACATGAAATAGATTGTACTTCTAAAACGGAAAGTCAATAGATAAATTCGTTACGCCGTGTCTGATCACGTGGTACGGGTTTTTACCTACCCGAAGCCAGCCGTATCCCATTCGGCCTTCGGCCGAATGGGATACGGCTGGCTTCGGGTAGATAAAAACCCGTACCAGAAGGCCGAATGGGATACGGGTGGCTTCGGGTAGGTAAAAACCCGTACCACGTGATCAGACACGGGGTAACTAATAATATCCAATGGTATTACCTTTCGAGGGTTCTCAAATGAACGATACAGCATACCCGTGCATCATACACTTTCTAAAAATAGCAGTGGAATACATTAACGTCGCCCTGGGCTGGTCGTAATCCACGCGTATGCAGCAATGTCGACGCATACGTTTACCAGGTAATAAAAATCATCATAAGCAAAATTTTAATTAATGTTGTACCCGGTGCTTCATTAATTAAATTTTTGATAATTATTCCCATAATTAATGTTTGGAATCTAATATTATTGAGTCCGTGGAAATATTGCTGATCTGTGGAATATGACAGTTCTCGGCGGCTGCCGTATATTCTAAGACTTTGAACTAACGTTCGACAGACGGAACACAACGCACCCTTTAAACAATTTTTCTCCGGAATTATATCTCATTATTTCTTAAATTCAAGCACGAAAATTACACTCGTGGGGAATATCATTCTTGAAGAATGGGCAGTGTATATACTATTAGAATTCTGATGGACGTCAAGATTTCTTTATGCTATATAATATGATAATTATTACACGGCAGTGGACCTACGGCCCGTAGACTATTTTTCCTAGAGGACCACTGGTTTGGCATAAACTCCAAGCCGTGCAATATTTATAATATATAATAAACGAACACATAAGCATCTGCAACCGGTACAATGAATGACTACACACCTATTGTGGCCAAAATTAATCGAATACGACGAGATTTAACCCCTTCCCAAATCGAACGGAAACGATCTGCTGTAAACGATCTGCTGTAACCTACCAGTTCTTCGTTTATAAAAACCCAATCACATCCTATCTTCTTCGTTGAACTGCTTTCACAATACGCCCTCCCCCCCCCCCCCCCCCCGCACACACAGCCATTAGAACTTGCTTATCACGATCGCGCAATAAGACGTCACAGGACCACGCATGGGAATACGAAATTAATTATTCCGCACAAAGAGAGCCAGTGTTGCATCCGTGTCTTGTTGTTGGGAAATTATTTGAATGTCTACTCGCTCCACTGTAGGTTCGAGGACTTCAGAATACATGCTCTGTGTGTCAATGGAAGAATCAACCATTGACTAATATGGCGCCCATGATGCACGATGGGAGACATCTCCATAAAGGAAATAATTCCTCCTTTCCCAACCAGTAATGTTTTATCTGTGAGAGGCCCAGTTAGGCATGTACCAGAACTACTTGCTAAAGCATGCTGACCGGTCTGTGCATTATATTCATGAATGCAGTTTCCACCACCAATAGTAACATCACTACTCTGGGGTCTTTCTCATTTTTGTACAGCTCTTTTTAATATATTGCTCTACAATTTCCATGAAAGAAATGTAACGATATCCCCCACTATTTTTGCTCCATCCAGGGTCATTCAAACCTGAAAACAAAAAGTGCACAGACTTACTATATGGTATGATTCCTAATATCAAATGCTAGTGAATATGTTTGATATGACCAACTGATAAGAATCCCGACAAGCTGGTTCTAATGATATCCATATTTGGATGGTTTAATGAGAATTTTAGGCTGTGGTAGGCTTATTCTGGTTAATTTTCTAGCCGTTTTTGGCCGCTATGTTATGTAAAGGGTTAAATATAAAATTATTTCTCGTTGATAAAATTGAACTTTTAATTGACAAATAGAAGATTGTGGTTTTTTTGTGGATCGTGTATATAATAAAACAGTTAAGGACTATTGTGGTGATAAATATGATGTGATATGAACGGAAAAAAACTTATACTGGCCTCAGCTAAGGCCTCGGTCAATATAAGTCTTTTAGGTTCATATCACATCATATTCAGATGAAAACGAACGTCCAGTAAAATGGGTGTGGGGTATATGCTTGGCCTCCAAGTTGACAAATGTTGACCAATTTCATTGACTCATACCTCAAAATGATGGATGGGGACCATACAGTACCGACATAGTCCACAGCACTAATGTAAAAACCATAAGTATGTGTTATTTAATTGCAGATATATAGAAAGCTAATGGTAGATGCCTGTGCGAAAATTCATTGTCTTGAGTCTTTTGTGTTTAAAATCCTTGTCAGTTTATTTCTTCGAATATTACCACGATGAAGGCAATTATGGAGTAGGATAGTGCGCAATAAGACGACCATCTGTGCTTTATGCCCCAAATACTTTGGGCAATTCGCACAGGTGTGCTCAGACGAAAATTGTAGAATCAGACAGTTATAAGATTGGAGTAGGTCTACTAAATTTCACATTTCTAAGCTGGTTGTTAACATTTCTTGAAAAGTTATGATGGATTTCCATTGACCGTTATCTTTGAAAACAAGAGTACCTCGTTGAAACTCCTCCCGTGGCATTGAACTTGTAGCATTCGTGTAGCTTTAAACGATTCTATACTATTCTATGGAAATAATTTTTGTTGTATATGAAAAAAAATATTCAGGGTACGATTCCTAAACTACTATATTATTCCCAAATATTATATCTCACGTGACTTCCTTGCATTCTGATTGGCTGAAAGATGATACCCTATTTCATGTAGTTTGCATCCACAGAGCTGACCAGGCACTACACCCAGGCACTACACGTTTTCTATTTTTAGTACACTACTATATCAGTTTTCTGTTCATACTGGGCGAATAAAACTGATCAGGCTAAATTTAAAAATCGATTCACAGAGGCACAACATCCACAAAACAAAGCGGAAAGAAATCTTTGTGGAAAAATGTATCTCTTTTCCATTCTTAAAGTCACATTTTTCGAGGCGTTCATTTTATTCCTTGAGAGGATGATCCATATCTCGTTTCGAAGAGAATGATCCATACCTGGGTCCAACTTTCATGAGAACGCGTCCGGATATGAAAAATCGTTTGTTTCGCTGCTCCTATTATTTCGCTATTTAATTGTATGTTTTGGGCAGTAAACGAATAAATAATGGAATTCAATTGAATCTTCGGAGTTTGTATCCCGTACTGACCCATTCGGTAATGTTTATGTGTAACAAATGTGTGGAAATTATCAAACTGCGTTGTCAAATTTCGAAAATTTTAGTTTTCATTCGCGAGTTGCGCGATTCTAGAATAAACAGTTCCGTTTGGGAGAAATGTTTTGTTTACCCTTGCCGACCGATTCAAAATCTGTCTTCTGCTCATATCAATAATCCAAGTTAGCCGTGTTTTGGAAGAAGAAAATGTTTTTTAAAAACTACATGGTATTTTTTTCTATATAACGCTGGTTGGTAGGGCTGCTACCTTGGTAATAGACTAACAAATCGGACAGATGTTTTTCTTGATGGGTGTTCGATATAATATAAGGATTAGTGCTTCGCGGCGGGAACTACACCACCTCACTGGGCACTATATGGGCGTTGTCAACTCCAAGCCATGCACTATTTCTTAAATATTATTTTGTACTCTGACATAAAATATTATTTGTATATGGTTTCGCGGGCCAAAATGTGATCTCTAAAACATGTTCTATTAATAATATGATTCAATCCCAAAGTGAATATGTTGAAAATCTCTACTGCTGCTGAAAACCGATGACCTTTCCTATCGGTAGTTAACGAAAGGGGGTGTAGAACCTTCGTCACGTGGAATTCTTTTGACTTGTGTTTGATCTCCACATTTAAGGTATCAGAATCGCAGTTGATAAACGGTGGACAGAACTCGGCAAGTGGATTACCATGAAAACTCTAGTCGAATGGATGTTCCACAATGTGCAGTAACTCTCAATTTCTGTTATGGTGCAGTAAAACTGAACGCAGAGTTTTAGCTAATGGACCTCCAGGTTTAAACCGATAGACCATTTGTTTCAACTTTGTTCTACACTTCTTAGGTTTTTATGAAAAAAAGACTTTTATATCCCTGTGGAGACTACACTCTAAAGGTGCTTTAATGATAATCCACCTTTGAAGGACTGCAAGTCGGCATTTTCACAACCACTGGATATATTACACTAAAGTACAGTTAAAACTAGAAGTCCTGTCATGAAATGCGCACAAATAGCACGTCGATCAGCGCGTTAATCATCGCGTTAGGACCACAGTAAGGCTATCAAATTCTGTACATATGGCATGCGCGCAAGCAATGTTTCAGCCAATGGACCTCCGGGTAACCCGGAGGTCCATTGCCAGAAACATTGCCTGTGTTTGTTATGAGTAACCAGGAGAACCTGCCGAGCGTTGGAAGCCATTCGATGTGGCAATTGCGCGCAATTCATACGCGCAATTAATCCTAGGTAAGCATACAGTTCATGACGGGTCTTCTAGTTTTAACTGCAGATGTCAGCTTTCTTGTTTCCCGCTCGACTAGTTGCGCTGTGAAGGGATCACCATCGCGTTCCCCGTTTATAGCGAAATGTTCGAACCTAGTTCAACTTAGACTTGGTCCAGACATAATTTACTGAGTGTGTGTCATAAATGTCACTGAAAACTTGAACAAGCGGCCAATTCAATTTATTACTTGATTCAGAACCCAAATAGAAACTGCCAAAATGGATCGGGAAACAAACAGTTCTTCATATACGGCCTCAAACTTTAATGTTAAAATCAATTCTTTGTTTGAAAGCGGGTCCAGCTCAAAAACTAGTCTCCATTTGCTATCGAAACTAAGCAGCCGTGAAAAAAATTATGAGTATTAACTCCTTACCTAACGTAACGGACAAAACCAGCTAGCGCTATTCTCAAAAATCGCCAATTAATTTTCATTATATTTTCATTTTTCGTCTCAAAAACATAGGTTATGACCCCTCTTTGGAACGAGCTCGTCGAGCTCGTTCCCATGAGGGGTCATAACCTATGTGTTGGAGACAAAACATGAACAAAATTAGTTATTCAATAATTTTGTTTGCAAGTGTCGTCTGCTTTTCGTGTTAGGTTAATGGGTTAAATACTGACTGAGGCAGTCCATATTCCATTTGGGAATCACTGCTGAATATTCCGCAAGCAGAAGGGTGTGACTTGCTGAAAGTTAGGAGCTGAAAAATGCAGATAACTATTTGGTTTTGTTTAAAATGGTCAGCCAATTTCTTGCTTTCCTTTTAGTTTCCTTTTCTCTCTTATATGGTACATGACCCCCTGTTTTGATGGCCGAAAATTATATCCGACGAGCTGCCGGCCCTTCACCATCAATAGAAATTATCTAAGATGTCAAGAATATTCGGCCAAACACCACAGTGTATGGAATGTAAACACACCACCAGAGGTGAGCGCTCATGTTACACATACAAATGCAACTACATACACCTCACTAATATCTAAACAACTGGAACGTCAGCGGAAAACGTGACTACTCAAAAAGCAACCCCTCCTATGATTGCGCTAAGTCAATCAACGCGGGAACCCTACCCAAGTCTCGAAGTTTGATGACGTGAAAGCTCTTACGCTGTGACTGTAATCACCGATTAACACCTTTCACTTCGTAAAACCTAATGGCATTTTACTTGCATAATAACTAATGACACTGTGTCAACTTTTCTTTCGCGGGAATTGCTATTTTTTGCCAATAAGTGATCGGCGATTGGGAACTGGAAAACATTCTAGATTTTTTGTTTGTTTGTTGAACATTGTTTATTTATAGCAACTCACCCCCCCCCCCCCCCGAAAGGCGGAGACGGAAACCATTTTTTTACATGTGACCAATGGACGTCCTAACAAACCAGTTGTACAGAGTCAGTGGTACACCTGGGGAAACTTGATTAGACACTCTTTACCCCCTTTAACCCTATAATTAACATGAAAAGCAGACGACACTTGCACAAAAAAAATCTTGAATACATTTTTTTCATTTTTTGTCTCAAAAACAGAGGTTATGACCCCTCATTGGGACGAGCTTGTCGAGCTCGTCCCAACGATGGGTCATAACCTATGTTTAGAGACACAAAATAAAAAAAATATGAAAATTGCCATTTTTTGAGAATAACGCTGGCCGGTTTTGGCCGTTACGTTGGGTAAAGGGTTAAAGCATGCGTGCCGGGCGGTTTTACTGGTGTAAGAACCCGGAGTACACGGAGAGAACACCGAACAGGGGCGAGCAACTGTCAGACTTCACATCGTAGTAACTACGCTCAAGCATGGTTAACATTTGTTGAAGACAAGTGCACCATCGACGTGCAGTTCGTCTTTAGTACACAGAGTCACCGTACCCCAACGTGGTCAATCTGATTGAAGTGCCTTGCCCAAGGATACAACGCAGTTATCCATGATGGAGATCGAACTGTGGACCTTTCTGTTTGAAGTCCAATGCCCTAACCACTGAGCATGACAGTCGACAGCAAGTCTTTGTTCATGACGCTCAACACTATGAGTCGCCAAAGGGTTTGAGATTTTAAGGTGGAATATAAGTAAGGGAAATTTGTTTTGTTTACTTTGAAATTCCCATCTCTGATATTCCACAAATTCAAATTAAATGTCCACAACTTATACATCAAAATGAAGGAAATGATTATAGAACACGAACAATATATGGAATCAACTCACAGAGTTGACAGCTGCCACCAATGGTTCCTGGAAGTCTTCTACCGTATTCGTATCAGAACGGATAATAACATAATATTTCAGGAAAACAACTCGTGACCAAATGTGCTTCAGATATCCAAGAAAAAGCTGGTAAATCTTTTCAAAACGTAGCGACAGAGCTGCATGGTGGTAAATTCCAAAGCACTCGACTTTATCTTGTTTTCTGTCTATTCACATTTCGGTCAGGCCTCTGTCATTATGCCTGACTCGCATTGGCATTGTCACACGTAAAGCACGTTGTTATAGCGAATACTCGACGAGCTCGTTCCAACGGGGGGTCATAACCTATGTTTTTGAGACAAAAAATGAAAAAAATAATGAAAATTAATTGGCGATTTTTGAGAATAGCGCTGCCCGGTTTTGGCCGTTACGTTGGGTAAAGGATTAAAAGTCCCAACCCCCACGCAAACTCACGAATAATGTTCAGTTTTTATTGATCCTCCTTGACGGTATTTTGTTAATGCTGTCGCCAGATTTACGCAAACTGAATCATGCATACCGAATTCCAAGAGGTAACTATGGCATAATTTACAACAGATGTTAATAGAAACGTTTTTGATAAATTCATCTTGTCGAGATTTGATTAAATTTGTGGAGAACGTTTTTAGAAACTATAAATCGTCTTATGCAGAACACCTGGGTCACTGACCAGTTTCAAAACACAATTTATTGAATTCTTGTCAACAGCATGCAACGACACATTCCGGATATCAACAAAACTACATGATCCGTTACGCCCGTGTTCGTGTATTGAATCATTCGTTTTTTTACTATAGCATAATACCATGTTCGAACCAAACAACCCTGGGGACAACTGGCTGCGTTTGTCTTTCATAAAATTACAATTACTAAAAGGCCCTTGTCACAAGATACTTGTCATCGTATAATCAATTGTCAACACATGTAACCGTTTATGAAAATTTTCTTTCTGATTGAGGAGATAATCTGTACTTGCCTTCGTTTTGATGACTTGTTCGCATGTCATTAGTTTCCCCGGGGTTCGAAATTGTCAGTTCGATTTTCAAGGTAACTGGTTTCGAAATATGAATGCAGGCTGGAATTAAACAGTACATTCTATGTAAAATAATGCTAGCAACTGCAACTTCTCATGTAATGATTGCCAAAGCTGTTTCTACTTTGCAGAATTCTTTCGGAAGATGTGTCAGGTTTTATCCCTTTGAATCCTGATGGTACAGTCCATACCAGTTCAGAGCCATCAACCTGTAGACTAGGGTTTAATATATTCCTTGGGTTTCTAGGAACCGGGAACGGGAATGAAATTACTCTCAGAACCGGGAACAGGGAAATTTCCCGGGTAATATCAAGCATATTTACGAGGGTGACATGACGCACTTATTTTAATGATAATGAGCATATTTCATTGGCAATCTCCCATTTCCAAACGGAAAAGTTCTTTTCCAAAGTTAAGTATGAAAACCCAAACCCGCTTCAATCTCGTCTTTATTTTCAGAATAACTCGCATCATCACCTCTACCTTCTCCAACATCAACACCCTCTTCACTACCGTCACCAGTCTGAAGAGGCTGTTGATGTTGGAGGAGATAGTGAACAGTGATGCTAGTAATTCTGAAAATGAAGACGAGTTTGAACTTTGAAGCGGGTGAGTAAGATCTTGCTGTTGAAAGGGAGGGGAGTCCTCCAGAACTGGTTGAAAGCTACAGTGATTTGTTGAATATGATTCGTCAGGAATCAGGACTCTAAAAATTGTGGAAGGGCTGACGAAATCCTACAATGTTTCATTTCAGAAAACTTCTGTTCAGTTCACAAACAGTGCCGCGCTTCATTCCCGGTTCCGTGCTGGAGATTCCCGGGTATCTGGGCCGGCTTCCGGGACGGGGAACCCAGGAATTCCCGTTCCTTGGATTAAACCCTACTGTAGACCCTATATTCGTTACATGGAGAAAAAACAATCAATATTTTTAACGTGCAGCCTAAGGGCTGCACGTTGAAAATTTTAATTGGTCTACCACAAAAATTCTCTGAGCAACGATCTACTTTATGACCACCGTGGAAACCCCGGGGAATAAAGTAGTGCCTGTTTACTGTGGTAAACAAGCCCCATTTCACTTGTAAAATAGGACCCAGTCACCAATACCTGGGGTGGGTGGGGGGAGTCCTCTAAAATTGGCGACATGCATATAAACGATTGACTAAACTTGACTTTATCCCTATTTTGCGGTCCCGATTAGCAATGGTCCCGAAATATGTGACATTAAACAGCAATGAATAAGTAAATCTATTTTATGAATCATGGACCGTTAAAGCGGCCCTTCGGGTTCAAAGGGCTAAGCACCGAAGTATTTAATTACATCAAACACAGAAACTCTGGCATCCATATGTTGTTACTTATAATCATGACGTCATCAGCACAATCATGTAATAAAATAAACAGATAATTTGTATTCAGCGGACAATTATAACTTTAATTCATTAAATATTTAATAAATAAAATACAAGACTAGCATCTGTTTTCAGGGCCAAAGGTAGGAAACCCGACATGGCTGACAATTTTCGTCATTGAAAAAGATTTACGGGAAAGTTAGATCTCCCTAATTTCCTAAAACTGTCAGTAAATTTTACACAAAAAGTGTGGGAATTTCATATAAAGATTGAAATTTCGAAATACTAGAAAATTTGTATCATCGATGGGCGCATCATTTCTCAAACTTCAGGCATTTTCCTGTACAGCAGTATAGAAATAGCGAGCTGTTTTGTTTTAACCCTTCACCCAACGAATCACCCGTATCCGCCCCCGTAATATGCAAATTCAGCAGTTGAAAAAATATTATTTTTCAAAAAATGTCAACAAAACCATATCATGTGGCCCCTCGTTGGAACGAGCTCGTCGAGCTCGTTCCAACGAGGGGTCACATGATATGGTTTTGTTGACATTTTTCTTTTTGAAATTTTTTTAAAAATGATACTTAAAATAATAAATTTTAATATCGACTGCGTTGGGTAAAGGGTTACATTTTTGTTCCAATGAATTGGTACGCTTGATTGTTATTGTTGAAACTAGGCTTGAATCCCGGGAACGGGAATTCACGGATTCCCGGTTCCGAAAGCTGGGCCCTACTCCCAGGAAGTCTATAGCAAGGAATCGGGAATGAAGCGTGGCACTGTTTTTGTATTGAACTGAAGTTTTCTGAATTGAAACTTTGTAGGATTTCGTAAGCCCTTCAATGCCTACAATGTTTACAGTCCTGATTCCTGACGAACCATTTTCAACAAATCGCTGTAGCTCTCAGCCAGTTCTGGAGGACACCCCCACCCTTTCAACAACAAGATCTTATTCACCCGCTTCACAGTTCAAACTCGTCTTCATTTTCAGAGTTACTAGTATCACTGTTCACGACCACTTCCAACATCAACACCCCCTTCACTGCCGTCACCAGTCTCCTCTACGGATTATCTGTGAACTCGTTGCTACTAATTAACTTTCCGTAAAATCCAAGTTTCCTTTTGTTACTTTTAATAAACGAAAAGAGCAGACATCTCTGGGGGCGGCTGTTGTTTTCGTTTATTAAATGTAAAAAAAGGAAACTTGGATTTAATTTTTAACTGATGTCGTAAGACAGAGGTATTTTCTCAACAAATACTTGCTTCTTAATTGGACCTTTCTTGCGCGTCTGATAATTTCGAGGGAGATAACTTCATCGAAGTCGATCTTAACGACAATATAAGTCGGGATGCATAAGCTGGGGTGGGGTAGTTGAACGTTTCCAACATGGATACTAATATAGCATGCCACCGGAATAACGCGAAGTGTAAAGCAGCGTATTGTGGGAGAGTGCATTCCATTGACGGGGAGCGGCTAGAAGTCTCCCAGTGAAAATGTCACAGAATTCTTGGGAAAGTAGTGTTACCTTGAGTATCGAAGCAGCAGAGCTTGCTGAAATAAGGACTTGGCCATTTTCTTTTGTTAACAATTCCATGCCTTGACCTCTTTCATCATTTCTTTGGAACCTCTCTGTGTGAGCTTCCCAAGAAATGATGAAATTGTCAATCGAGGAAAATGTAATGAAAATTTACTTGTGACATTCCTACACCTTATACACTAAAAACTAAAGTGTTAAAGCTGACACTTTCAAGGTGTTAAACCCATTCTAACTCTTAGGGTTTGAATTTAACACCCGAAGTGCAATGCTTTAAACACTTAGACATTACAATCGTCAGACATCTGAAACTTGAATGGATGGCACTTCCCATGTGTCTAGCATTGGTGGTTCTTCCAGAATCGTTCATAATTTGATTTGCGCTTGGTGGGTACATAATTAAAAGGACACAATGCAGATGACGTGGATCAGGCTCGAGAGTTCGAGCCTGATCCGCGTCATCTGCGTTGTTTCCTTTTAA
Source organism: Pictodentalium vernedei (assembly GCA_031216915.1). Classification (NCBI taxonomy): domain Eukaryota; kingdom Metazoa; phylum Mollusca; class Scaphopoda; order Dentaliida; family Dentaliidae; genus Pictodentalium; species Pictodentalium vernedei. Next base: position 456,720,603 of record CM062294.1, on the reverse strand, counting down.
GTGTCGCGACATTACACTTGTCAAGTGGTATTATTGCCAACACCTGTCAAGTTCTGGGATATCTACACTTGAACAAAGTGCTAGTTCAGCACTTAGTAAGTGTTAAATACAGCACTTCAAGTGTAGTTTTTAACACTTTAGTTTTTAGCATGTATGTCAGCCAGGCCTGAAAATAAGCAGCCTGACATTTGCATACTGAGGTCCTCAGAGGGTGAACTTGATGATGCTATCCCATACAGTGGGCCAATTTATCCTCTGGGTACCTCTTTCTGTTTTGTTTTGAGACCCTGGTTCAGATTGAGGTTCACAGAGGGTAGCATCACTAAAGTCACCCTCTGGGGACCTCATTTTGCAGATGACAGTCTGCTTATTTTCTGACTTGATGTCAGCTTGTAATTTCCGGACGGAGGGTTTTAGGGGCGTGAGTCGCCTTCTAGTATCTTACACCCCACCACTTTCGTACCTGTCTGTTTCGAGACATCATTGGCAGATTGGCCGTCTTCCTAAAAGGTCGTTCATGATAGTTCCCGTAACAAAATGACAGTGTGATCTTAAAAAAAACTTCTGTTTTGACATACAAAATTCTTCTTCCGAACATGAGTTAAAGTCGTTGATTACACAGTTCGTACTCTGGATTTATTTATTTATTTTTATACCATGATTACCTATTTTACTATATATAAAAATCCTATGACATAACTTTTAGCTTTACACACTAACCGTGGTGAACACGCCAGCAATGAGATTTCAAAAGTAAAAAATTATACCTACAGTGGAACTACATCCAAGTTGACCTTTGGTGACCTCGCTTTGAAAGGAAACTTGTCTAAATTTATCACTCGTCGCCTCGTGAAGAATGAAATAAAACCCGCAATTATTTATTACGTTTTCAAATAAGTTTACCTCATAAGGTAACAAAAATCAACAAACACACGTTGTCTCGTGGTAATAAAGCATCCATAATGCGAAATAGTATGTTATTAAGTTATTAAAATGAAAAAGGAGCAGTAATTTGCGGTTTCGTTTTCTATTTCGTCTCGGTGATAAAATTGCCAGCGGAAGTACCGCGCACAGCTGCTCATGTAAACAAAAACAGATTCGCACGTGTGAATATTGATTTATTTAACATTTGAACTCTTATTAATCTGACGATCATGGTATAAATAAAATATAGCCAAAGTAGCTCGGTGTACTAAATGTTCACCACTTCTTTCTATCTATTTATTTATTTTATTTATTTATTGAAGTTTAATGACGCTTTCGACAGCCAGGTTCACCTCTTGTCTAACGGTGTTACGTTTGAAGGAAGCCAGAGTATACGGAGAGAACCACCGAACAGCGGCTGGTAATATCAGGCTTCTCAACGCATCTTCTCAACTTTCCACCTGTCCTCAACGGTCAACCAATGCTAACCCTGCTTGTGTGGAGTTAGTATGTTGGGGAGCTGACAGTTGGCGCCGTTGCTAGGTGTTTCTCTCCGGATACTCCGGCTTCCTCCACCCGTAAAACTGTCGTGGTCATGATTATCCATTGTGCAGAAATATGTGACCTTAAACACCAATAAATGAAGAAATAAATTAAAACTGAGTCGTTAATTTTAGCACTCGTATTACTCTAAAATAAAAAAAAAATCGGCAAATATCTACAAATGACACGAAAACGCACGGCCGTGATTTATGGCACATGAGATAGAAACTATTGTGATCAGTCGAGATAAAAAAATTAAAATATTGTGAAAACTTGACCGAACCCCGAAAAACAGATGGATATATCGGAATCGATACTTTCTCCCTTCTTTCGACAGGCAAGATTCTACTTTACTGTTGTTGGAATAACGGAAAGAGAATTTTCGACCAAATCGGGACACCGTCGCAATCTGGTCGAAATTCTCTGTCCGCTTTTGTAAGCACAACAGTAGTATATAGCGTATATTTCTGCCCCGGTTGTATGGACCTCGCTTATGGACCTCGCTGCATTTATCAGTTCCTATGGTGGCACATAGTTGCTTTACATTAAATAGGTTGTATTCTGAATTTATGTTTGCTTGTATACGCCGAATTATCTAAACCGAACCGACACTGATTCCAAAACAACCCGCCATACATGTGAAGCTATCGGCCAAAAAACAGTGCTATTTTTGTACTTACCCTAAAAAGTGGCCCTCTGACATTATGTACTGACTTGGGACAACAAAAGACTGTTCATGGTTCAATATGTTTTAATTTGTGTAACAATATTTACAAATCACTAATTTGACAATATGATCGGTAATTTGGGGAAATGTTGCGCCTCAGATGTTATAAAACTTGCACCCAAATTGCGGTAGATTGGAAAACACAGCGTACAGTAATTGTTCAAATCATGAAAACGGACGGAACCCGTTGTCTCAATGAACAATCTCAAGCCGGATGATTAATTTGAGAACCAGCAATAAATATCACAAAATTGAGCGAGTCACTGAACGCGAAATTCAGCATGCGAAAAGCACCCGTAGACTCAGAACTAATAAATCCATTTCGACTCGGATAATTCAAATTAATGAAAGGTTTTAGCGCGCCGAAGGCGCTCAGGGACGGTGCGGATTTACAAATCCCTTGCGACCCGGTTAGCCTTATTTTATTATAAATAATAATTCAAGAACAAAACTTTGAAACTAAAACTGGTCATGGACTTCGCATATTGTGAGTGTCCGAAAATTGAACTTGGAAAATCATTCATAGAAATAGGAATAAGCATAAATTCCCTCTAAGCTATTATGGTAATCCTCTTTAAGAACTCCATTTATTTTATGGTCTAATAAAAAATGCATTTTGTTAAACAGAAAAAAAACAATTCTTTGCACAGCTGAGTGATTGTAGAATAAGCCTCGAAACGCGAGAATTACCTCCCCTTCCGCAATCTTTGAATGTTTTTGTCGTGTATGCGCAACTTTGTGTTGGACCGTGTTATGGTTTTCTGGAATTTTTCGGATAATTTTCCAGAGCCGTTAAGCATTATTATCACTTTATATCAAAAGTATCCAAAAAGCTTTGGGTTTCACAAATCAACGAGGAACACTCACAAACCTAGTTCTGCTATGCAGGAAACAACGACACTCATCGACTTGTAATCCGAAATTCGTACGATATGTATTTGTTTCTGATTTAATATCTGTGGTGGCATCAATTTCAACACTCACAGCCAAATCTCGACAAAAGCTCAAGACAAAATAATATCCCATTTTCGAGCGATTTATTTCTGGAAATTAATAAATATACTCCCCCACCCTCCCCGAGAAAAGTACCATTCTATCGTTCAGGTTTTGACTGTGCCTATGGAGAAAAGCAGCAGTAATCGCCTTTACACACCCCTCTTACTGTAAAATTGGTATAAGCGGTGTTATCCAATTAGCCGCAAACTTGGGAAGAGGATACGCGACTCTGCATTATCCACCCAAGAATACGAGGTAGGTGTCGACTTGGAAAAAATAATAATAAAAATAATACGGACAATGTCGGGTTTGAAAGCCATTGCAACCTGAATAATTTATGAATAGTCGAGAGTTCTTTGGTTCGAGTGTGTGCATTGGCAGCGGGTTCAGGACCTCGAGCTGGAAGGAGGACTAGGAATTGTGCCTAACTACAGAAATTCTATGTTTCAATTAGAAATGTAGGTACGTAATTGGGGATCTATTGTGTTTGCGAACAATGGGTCGCCTACCCCATTTACATTTATACATCACTGAAATTTAAATGATGGAGGTAGATTGTTTTCTTGTTCAACGTGGTTTGTCGCTCATCAAAACAGTCCTCAGGTGTTTAACAGTTAATTATGGACCAGAGCGTTTAAAATTGACAAATTCAAGTAATGTCCGGCCTCAAAGGTGATGACAATAATATTTTTTTAAAATTAAAAAAAAACACTAATATTAAGGTGATAACATTCAATTTTTTGTTAATCATAAAAAAAAATCCCCCGCGCGGTATCGTGTTTTACAAGCCTGTATCAAGTGTTTCATTTTGGACGTTTACTGAAGAATAAGCGAGCCATCTAAGTGAAAACATGAAAGAAGTACCATTCTCTAATTACACACGTGGGGCGCGGTGGCGTTGTGTACTAAGGTGTACTGCACGTCGAGTGTGCACTTGCCTTCAACAAATACTAACCCTATGTGGAGTATGCCAGTTGCTTGCCTTTGTTCGGTGGTTCTCTTTGGCTTCTTCCAACTCTCCGACACGAGGTAGCACTGACTGTCGAAAGTGTCATTAACTCAGCCAATAAATAAATAACTACCATTCTATCATAAACGTTTTGCCCTTTATCCAAAAATTCATCATAACTGACCAAGTTCCCCTTCCGAGTTTTGCGGGGAAAATCAGCAGCGCCCTCCTTTGAACACCCCTCACACTGTAACATTGGTATAAACTAAGGCATACTGCACATTGATAATACGCACGTCTTCAACCAATCTAACCCCGCCTGTGTGGCAGTGCGGATTTACGATGTTGGGAAACTGGCAGTTACTCGTCCTTGCTCGTTGTTTTATTTAGAAATGTGGGCATATTTATGGTAATGCCGAAATCGCAATTTACTGACTCCCCATCTTCTCACTGACAAAACATGAGTAAATTGTGTACGTTTAATTATAAAACAGCGCAAGTCGAAATGAAATCTGATTCATTGAACCACATTACAGAGCATGTCAAAATTAATTTTCGAACGCCATTTTTTAAGTGTGTCCCAATGTGTGACTACCAGCAGCCATGACTATAGCGTGACTTTGAGTAAATACTTATTTTGTACAAAACTCGACACCTTTCCCTCACAAATACCTATATAAAAACAAGATAATACGCGAGAATGCCTTGTGTACCAGCTTTTTGTTGATAAAATATGTCCTGTATACATTCCCGAATATTATTAATGTACTCGCTTAATAACAGCCAAATTTTTATTGAATCGCGGATCAGCGGGAATGGTTTGGTTTGAAAAAAATGCCGCTTGTTCACAAAGTTTTATTTGGTAATTTACGTGGATTTCCGAAAGTGAGCGAATGTCAAACTTGTCGACAGAGGCACTCTGCAGTTTAGGAGACACCACAAAAAAAAACAATGAAAAAATCTGAGATATATTGCATTTTTTAATTATTGATATTAATCAGAGATTAAAATTAATCAAATTCATTAGTAATAAATTACTAATTGATATGAAATCTGCAACCAAACGATAATTTCGTATATGCGGCTGGCCGCTTTTTAGTTGTTTGTAATATTTCGGAATGTCTCCCTTTTGGTGAGAGCTTCCACTTCTCTGTCTAGTTTAATGGTTATTGAGTGGAGCTTAGAGTTCTCCTTATTACTTGTTGGTGGGGTTTTCTGCTTGTTGGCTGGTGTTTCTCGCTATAGATTGATAGATTGAACACTGTAAAGTGCCTACGGGCTACGTGAAAGTGTAAACCGCATTTCCGACTTTTATCCTGGATTGAGACAGGTAAAGTGTCTCCATATGTTAACGCCTTAATGGTCTTTTATACTTTTTGTTTGTTTTTAGTCCATCTTGTCTTTCTGCACTCTCGCTACCAAGAATTCCATTCTCAGTGTTTCCCGGTTGCTTTCTTCAGGGGTGTGTTCATTGTAGCATTGCAGAGTTGCTGTTTCCTCAAACAAAGTCCAAGCGTCCTTTATTTCAGGTCAGATCAGACCCCTTGGGATATTTTGATCTTTAAGGATGTTTGCCAAAATTTTCCACCCTGTCGGTTGAAAATCTTTTCTTTTTCACAGCAGATCATTTATTAGATCACACATATTGGAGCCCGAAATTGTAATGCCGTTATACACGAGTCGATCTTTCTCATCCCAGGATAAATTGGGTATATTCTTTATTATCTGGAGTAACAAAAGCGCCTTCTCCTGCATGGAATCGGGTATAACGGCTAACCAGTCCGGATGATTTTCCACTGAAAAACTAGTCGTTAAGGAGTGTGGTTTGGTGTTTTCTTTGTGTAAATTTGAATGGCGCTGAAAGATTGTCTTGTAGAACATACCTTTCTCTGCAGAACTCGATGCTGAAGATTCAGTAATTGGTCTCATATCCTGGTCTATGGGCGGGACAGCAACAGCATTCGGGGGTGTGTGTATATCCTGCAACTGTTCAGTCCCCCATGGTTCAATACACTGAATTCTGCTCGAGGGTAGGCTGGTTGAGTCATCTATAGGTTTTTCCCTCGGTGATTTCCTCTAGCTTATTTGCAAGCCCCAAAATACATCCACTTGTTAATGCATTGTTCCAACTAAAGGCTGAGTTCATATGTACTGGAGGATAGGGTGGCTGGTTACAGACAGATCGGGTTGTTAACTCGGCTGTATTTGGGTTCGTTCCCCCTATAGTGTGTTTAATATTTACATTTTTGTGTAATTTTCGTCTGTGTCGATAATAATTAGTTTTATGAGAGTAAGATTTGTGACACAATTCACAGACTTGGCGTGAATTCATCCTTTTCAGAAGAGAGTTAATAGAGTGACAATACTGTTCCAACACTCTGCCATTTATATGTATGAACAGGATGGGTCCCACCCCAACCTGTTAATCACTGATTGGCTAATTATATATCAAGATAAGGTGGGTTCTACCCCAACCTGTTGATCATTGATTACTTCAAATTCTCACACAGTGTATTGTGGGAAATTACAGTGATAGAGCTCTGAGGTAAAATAAGTTTTTGCTCAACTTCACACAAATTGGTATAGTTTACTTCAAAAAAGAAACATCAAAATCACATTCATGACAAGCCGAAGTAGCATATCTGAACCACCCTCGCCACACTGTTTAATCCGATAATCCCTTTAATCAGATAATGAGTGAATGCTGATTTTATAATTCAATGAAACGGTTTTTAGTGATTTTACAATTCAATGAAATGGGTTTTTAGTGATTTTTCAATTTGATAAAATGGTTTTTAGTGATTTTACAATTTGAAAAAACGGTTTTTAGTGATTTAAATCACGTGAAATGATCACTAGTGGTCACCTGACATCACGTAAGTGATCACTAGTGATCACGTGACGTCACTTAAATGATCACTAGTAATCACTACAGATCATGTGGCGTCACGTAAATGATCACTAGTGATCACGTGACGTCACATAAATGCTCACTAGTGATCTCTAGTGATCACTATTACGTCACGTTAATGATCACTAGTGATCACGTAACATCACGTAAATGATCACTAGTGATCATCATTACCTCACGTGATGTGACGTCACGTCACCACTAGTGATCATTTACGTGACATAATAGTGATCACTATTTATCAGTAGTGATCATTTACGTGACGTCACGTGATCACTAGTGATCATTTTACATGATTTAAATCATTAAAAAACGTTTTATCGAATTGTAAAATCACTAAAAAAATGTTTCATCGAATTGTAAAATCACTAAAACTGTTTCATCGAATTGTAAAATCAGCGATCACTCATTATCTGATTAAAGGGATTATCGGATTAAACTGTGCGGTGAGGGTGATTCAGATATGCTACTTCGGCTTGTCATGAATGTGACTTTGATGTTTCTTTTTTGAAGTAAACTATAGCAATTTGTGTGAAGTTGAGCAAAAACTTATTTTACCTCAGAGCTCTATCACTGTAATTTCACACAATGCACTGTGTGAGAATTTGAAGTAACCAATGATCAACAGGTTGGTGTAGAACCCACCTTATCTTGGTATATACTCAGCGATTGACAGGTTGGAGTGGGACCCATCCTATTCATACATATAAATGGCAGAGTGTTGGAACAGTATTGCCACTCTATTAACTCGCTTCTGAAAAGGATGAATTCACGCTACGTCTGTGAATTGTGTCAAAAATCTTACTCTCATAAAACTAATTATTATCGGCACAGACGAAAATTACACAAAAATGTAAATATTAAACACACTGCAGGGAGAGCGAACCCAAATACAGCCGAGTTAACAACCTGATCAGTCTGTAACCAGCCACCCTATCCTCCAGTGCATATGAAATCAGCCTTTGGTTGGAACAATGCATTAACAAGTGGAAGTATTTTGGGGCTTGCAAATAAGCTAGAGCCAGTCAAATCGCTAGTGATGGGAGAATCACCGAGGGAAAAACCTATAGATGACTCAACCAACCTACCCTCAAGCAGAATTTAGTGTATTGAACCATGGGGGACTGAACAGTTGCAGGAAATACACACACCCCCGAATGCTGTAGCTGTCCCGCCCATAGACCACTGTATGAGACCAATTACTGAATCTTCAGCATCGAGTTGTGCAGAGAAAGGTCTGTTCTACAAGACAATCTTTCAGCGCCATTCAAATTTACACAAAGAAAACACCAAACCACACTCCTTAACGACTAGTTTTTCAGTGGAAAATCATCCGGACTGGTTAGCCGTTATACCCGATTCCATGCAGAAGAAGGCGCTTTTGTTACTCCAGACAATAAAGAATATACCCAATTTATCCTGGGATGAGAAAGATCGACTCGTGTATAACGGCATTACAATTTCGGGCTCCAGTATGTGTGATCTAATAAATGATCTGCTGCGAAAAAGAAAAGATTTTCAACCGACAGGGTGGAGAATTTTGGCAAACATCCTTAAAGATCAAAATATCCCAAGGGGTCTGGTCTGAAATAAAGAACACTAGGACTTTGTTCGAGGAAACAGCAACTCTGCAATGCTACAATAAACACACCCCTGGAGAAAGCAACCAGGAAACACTGAGAAAACAGAATGGAATTCTTGGTAGCGAGAGTGCAGAAAGAAAAGATGGACTAAAAACAAACAAAAAGTATAAAAGACCATTAAGGCGTTAACATATGGAGACACTTTACCTGTCTCAAGCCAGGATAAAAGTCAGAAATGCGGTTTACACTTTCACGTAGCCCGTAGGCACTTTACAGTGTTCGATCTATCAATCTATAGCGAGAAACACCAGCCAACAAGCAGAAAACCCCACCAACAATTAGTAAGGAGAACTCTAAGCTCCATTCAATAACCATTAAGCTAGACAGAGAAGTGGAAGCTCTCACCAAAAGGGAGACATTCCGAAACATTACAAACAACTAAAAAGCGGCCAGCCGCATATACGAAATTATCGTTTGGTTGCAGATTTCATATCAATTAGTAATTTATTACTAATAAATTTGATAAATTTTAATCTCTGATTAATATCGATAATTAAAAAATGCAATATATCTCAGATTTTTTCATTGTTTTTTTTTGTGGTGTCTCCTAAACTGCAGAGTGCCTTTGTCGACAAGTTTGACATTCGCTCACTTTCGGAAATCCACGTAAATTACCTAATAAAACTTTGTGAATAATCGGCATTTTTTTCAAACCAAACCATTCCCGTTGATCTGCGATTCAATAAAAAAGTGACTGTTATTAAGCGAGTACATTAATAATATTCGGGAATGTATACAGGACATATTTTATCAACAAAAAGCTGGTACACAAGCCATTCTCACGTATTATCTTGTTTTTATATAGGTATTTGTGAGGGAAAGGTGTCGAGTTTTGTACAAAATAAGTATTTACCTCAAAGTCACACTATAGTCATAGCTGCTGGTAGTCACACATTGGGACACGCTTAAAAATGGCATTCGAAAATTAATTTTGACAAGCTCTGTAATGTGGTTCAATGAATCAGATTGCATTCCGACTTGCGCTGTTTTATAATTGAACATACACATTTTACTCATGTTTTTGTCAGTGAGAAGATGGGGGAGTCAGTAAATAGCAATTTCGGCATTACCATAAATATGCCCACATTTCTAAATAAAACACTCAGCAAGGGCGAGTAACTGCCAGCTCCCCAACATCGTAAATCCGCACTGCCACACAGACGGGGTTAGATTGGTTGAAGACGTGCGTATTATCGACGTGCAGTACGCCTTAGTACACGGCGTCATCGTGCCCGCATGTGGATAACTGGGGTTAAGTGCCTTGCCCAAGGACACAATGCGGGAGTCTGAATTGTGTCCGTATACAGAGTTGCGTATCTTTTTATCATTTTTAAGCTAATCGGGTAACAGGGTTTATACCACTGTTACAGTGTGAGGGTGTTCAAAGGAGGGCGCTGCTGATTTTCCCCGCAAAACTCGGACGGGGAACTAGGTCAGTTATGATAATTTTTAGATGAAGGGCAAAACGTTTATGATAGAATGGTAGTTATTTATTTATTGGCTGAGTTAATGACACTTTCGACAGTCAGTGCTACCTCGTGTCGGAGAGTTGGAAGAAGCCAAAGAGAACCACCGAGCAAAGGCAAGCAACTGGCATACTCCACATAGGGTTAGTATTTGTTGAAGGCAAGTGCAAACTCGACGTGCAGTACACCTTAGTACACAACGCTACCGCGCCCCACGTGTGTAATTAGAGAATGGTACTTCTTTCATGTTTTCACTTCAGTAAACGTCCAAAATAAAACACTTGATACAGGCTTGTAAAACACGATACCGCGCGGGGGATTTTTTTTGATGATTAACAAAAAATTGAATGTTATCACCTTAATATTAGTGTGTTTTTTTAATTTTAAAAAAATATTGTTGTCATCACCTTTGAGGCCGGACATTACATGAATTTGTCAATTTTAAACGCACTGGTCCATAATTAACTGTTAAACACTTGAGGACTGTTTTGATGAGCGACAAACCACGTTGAACAAGAAAACAATCTACCTCCATCATTTAAATTTCAGTGATGTATAAATGTAAATGGGGTAGGCGACACATTGTTCGCAAACACAATAGATCCCCAATTACGTACCTACATTTTTAATTGAAACATAGAATTTCTGTAGTTAGGCACAATTCCTAGTCCTCCTTCCAGCTCGAAGTCCTGAACCCGCTGCCGATGCACACACTCGAACCAAAGAACTCGCAACGATTCATAAATTATTCAGGTCGCAATGGCTTTCAAACCCGACATTGTCTGTATCATTTTTATTATTATTTTTTCCAAGTCGACACCCAACTCGTATTCTTTGGTGCATAATGCAGAGTCGCGTATCCTCTTCCCAAGTTTGTGGCTAATTGGATAACACCGCGTATACCAATTTTACAGTAAGAGGGGTGAGTAAAGGCGATTACTGCTGCTTTTCTCCATAGGCACAGTCAAAACCTGAACGATAGAATGGTACTTTTCTCGGGGAGGGTGGGGGAGTATATTTATTAATTTCCAGAAATAAATCGCTCGAAAATGGGATATTATTTTGTCTTGAGCTTTTGACGAGATTTGGCTGTGAGTGTTGACCTTGATGCCACCACAGATATTAAATCAGAAACAAATACATATCGTACGAATTTCGGATTACAAGTCGATGAGTGTCGTTGTTTCCTACATAGCAGAACTAGGTTTGTGAGTGTTCCTCGTTGATTTGTGAAACCCAAAGCTTTTTGGATACTTTTGATAAAGTGATAATAATTCATAACGGCTCTGGAAAATTATCCGAAAAATTCCAGAAAACCATAACACGGTTCAACACAAAGTTGCGCATACACGACAAAAACATTCAAAGATTGCGGCAGGGGAGGTAATTCTCGCGTTTCGCGGCTTATTCTACAATCACTCAGCTGTGCAAAGTATTGTTTTTTTTCTGTTTAACAAAATGCATATTTTATTAGACCATAAAATAAATAAAGTTCTTAAAGAGGATTACCATAATAGCTTAGAGGGAATTTATGCTTATTCCTATTTCTATGAATGATTTTCCAAGTTCAATTTTCGGACACTCACAATGTGCGCAGTCCATGACCAGTTTTAGTTTCAAAGGTTTGTTCTTGAATTATCCGAGTCGAAATAGATTTATTAGTTCTGAGTCTTCGGGTGCTTTTCGCATGCTGAATTTCACGTTCAGTGATTCGCTCAATTTTGTGATATTTATTTCTGTTTCTCAAATTAATCATCCGGCTTGAGATTGTTCATCGAGACAATGGGTTTAGTCCGTTTCCATGATTTGAACAATTACTGTACACTGTGTTTTCCAATCTTCCGCAATTTGGGTGCAAGTTTTATAACATCTGAGGCGCAACATTTCCCAAATTACCGATCATATTGTCAAATTAATGATTTGTAAATATTGTTACACAAATTAAAACATATTGTTTTTTAGGGTAAGTACAAAAATAGCACTGATTTTTTGGCCGATAGCTTCACATGTATGGCGGGTTGTTTTGGAATCATTGTCAGTTCGGTTTAGATAATTCGGCATATACAAGCAAACATAAATTCAGAATACAACCTATTTAATGTAAAGCAACTATGTGCCACCATAGGAACTGATACATGCAGCGAGGTCCATAAGCGAGGTCCATACAACTGGGGCAGAAGTATAAGCTATATACTACTCACAACACTGTGGACATTGACTCTGTGTTTCAGAAGTGTTATTATTCATTTATTTTTATTGGGGTTTAACGACACTTTCGGCCGCCAGGGTCACCTCCTGTCGGACAGTTTTACGAGTGGAGGAAGCCGGAGTACCCGTAGAGAACCACCGAGCAACGGCGAGCAACTGTCAGGCTCCCCAACATACTAACTCCACACAAGCAGGGTAAGCATTGTTTGAAGACAAGTGCATCATCGACGTGCAGTACGCCTTAGTACTAGGACTGTCATGAATAATCGATTAATCGATTGCTGATCGGTGACGGCGAAATCGATTAGTATTTTTCGTTGTCGAATAATCGGTAAATTGTATCCCGCTTGAGACGTTTAATAATTAAAAGAAGAGTTGATGAAAAAAAACTATTGTTTCTAAAGGTAGAGAGTTAAGAACATCGATGTTAAACCCCAAGAAGCCGTTGGGAGCATTTGTCATTCAGGTACATTCATCAAAGCTTTGATGCTCTGAACTTTTGAACCGTCAGTGTAATAATCAAGACCGATTGGCAGTTGCGAAGTTCGCAACTGCCGACCGGTCTTGATTATTACACTGACGGTTCAAAAGTTCAGAACATCAAAGCTTTGAATGTACCTAAAAGAGGATCGTCTTCGTTGTTTACCGGAGGTAGGTCAACTGACTTGAACTTTATTTTTTATTGACTTCAGAGAAAGGGAGAGGGGGGTCATCAGGGTACGATTAATCGATTATTATCGATTATTTGCGACGATTAATCGATTCCTAAATTAAAAAATCGTGACAGCCCTACTTAGTACACAACGCCATCATGCCCCCCACATGGGCAATCGGGAAGTTTTACAAGATGAAGAACTGACATTCTTCAAGTCGCACATCAGCCACCATGTAAATATTCTCGACCAAAATCGGATACAATAAAGAGAGTAATCGCAGTCCTATTACACTACACAATTCTTTAATGAATGTATCGACTTCTTGTCTAACAAATATCAATTTTGCACCAATATAATTCGTTTACTTCGCTACGCATTGAGCATAAATGCTTCTAACGTAATACTGATGCCTTCACTTGCCCTTTCATTAGTTATATTAATTTAATCAGTATCTCGTGAGAGATTTGATGTTGTAACATTAATTATTGCACTCAAAGTTCTACGACTCTAGCGTCAAGGCCAATGTCAGCGACCAAAATACTACAGGTCAGCTTTAGAATTTTATTCATACTCGTGTTTGAAACATTTGTCTCTGATCTTTCAAAATTCCGTTTGGTAACATGCCTTGAACCCTTTCCATCAATGTATCACCAGAAAATCTGGGGGACATTACCATGTGTTTTTGGGAGAGCCGGTATTAACGACGAAGTCCACAGAACCCCCACGTAGCATGTGATTGAATGTTGAACACAGTGAGGGAAATAATGGTAAAATGGTATGGGCATGTGGCAAGATACAAATGACTCTCCAAGATCATCCTCTCGGGAACTCTACTGGGGAAAAGAAGACGGACAAATAGGTGAAATAGTGTACGGGCAACATTGCTGCATGGACCAGAAAATACTTTGCCGCAATCCAGACATGACAAATTTTCCTTATACCTCATAGATTCCGAACAGTTATATTTCAATTCTTATGATTATCTTTTGATAGAAACATGTATACTTTTCTCCAGGCTTTTTTCACAACTGCGAGGAATGGTGTCGACTTGCACAGCATTCATATGTGAGAAGGAGACCAGTAACAATAAAGCTTTTCCTTATTTGGGGTACACAACTTAGTTTTAAACGCAGCGTATAGGCTGTACTAACAAAATGGTCGGTTTACTCCAAAAATGCTGGCTATATTATTATTTATTGGCTTCCTTACAAGAGAGCGGAAATATCAAATAAATATTTTATGTTATCTGCCGCAACGCTAGATATAAGAAAGTATAGCTCAGTAACTGAAGCCCGTTACGTATTACGTTCACCATTGTGCTTTTTCTGTGTTTTGGGTGTTTTAATTTCAATAAATAGTGTTTTTCAGAATTTTTGTAATTATTTGTTTTTGTTTAATAAACAGTGAGATTACTTCTTGGTTAGTTTCATAACTGCCGAAATATCAACCCTCGGCAACTTCACATCAGCCTTCGACCTTCGATCTCAGGCGAAGTTACCTCGGCTTATATCTTGGTCGCTATGAAACTAACCCAAGTGACAACCTCTAAATCACATATCATGACAGGAAACACGGGATAATACTGGATGTTTAAAGCCAATTTTACCCAAGAGGCAACAGTAACGTTTAGTAATGTTAGGTAAGTGGGTTGTTGTATCTGCCAACATAAAATTAATTTTCCATACAACCAGAAGGTGGAAGGTTGGAGTCAGATGTGCCTTTACTGCCTCAATTGCCAGACAACGGGGCGGATTCGTAGTTGCGTCACGACACAACAGATAATGGGTTAAGATGAGCCGGCATTTAGACCAACCCCTCCCCCTCCACACACACCTGTTACACCATTGTCATGTGCATCATATGTTGCAAGGGTGGCACGCTTGGTTGTGACTATTTTAAAGAAGTAGGCAATCATGATGGATACATAAGATGTAAAGCTGCTAATATGAATTGAAAGACTTTACATTTTACGACACGCCTGCACATCCTTGAAAAGTCCTTGAATTTCAATCTTACTCCTTGAATTTTGAAAATTCAGAAAATGTACTTGAAAAGTACTTGAAAATCCATCAGACTCCTTGAAAGTCCTTGAATTTTGCCCTATATCATTTTCACCTGTGTAATAGTGAACAATTGAAACATCTCTTTTGCACTTGTTTTAGTTGAAAAACGAAAAACAAAACGAACATAAATAATGGATAATCGATAACTGAGGAATTAAAGTTCAGGCATTATTTAACTGGGTGTCATTTTGTAAGTACCATGATTTTGTTGCAGAGCATTTTTGAAGCACCGTTTTCCTGGAATTTAGAAGGATGAGGTAGAAGACATTTTCAATCCTTTACCCAGTGTAACAGCCAAAACCGGCCAGTGCTATTCTCAAAAATGGCCAGTTAATTTCAATTTTTTTTTTCATTTCTGTCTCAAAAACATAGGTTATGACCCCTCGTTGGAACGAGCTCGTTCCAACGAAGGGTCATAACCTATGTTTTTTGAGACACAAAATTAGTTATTCAAGAATATGTTTGCAAGTGTCGTCTGCTTTTTGTGTAAGATAAAGGGTTAAAGTAGGTAAGGCTTCTAAAAATGGTTATATTCCAAATGTACATTTTAAGAAAACATCCTTGGAAAATGCTGATATGTTCTTGAAAAGTTCTTGAATATTTTTGGTCCTTGACTGTAAGAACCTTGATCTATGTAATCCACATCTATAGCAACACTAAACCATGCGGAAAATGAAAATCTGTTCCGAAGCGGAAATCGTCGTCTGACTATTTTTTTAAATATAAGCGAAATTTCACTGGAATTATTTTACAAATCGTGCAACGCAATTGCAATTGCAATTTGAATCGCTAGCGATAGCCGACAGTCGTCCCCTGAGTTCCAATGTGTTCTGTGTGCCAGTGGAACACATTGGTACTCAGGGGACGAAATAGTAACACGGGCTCCCCTCGCAAATTTGGTTGGCGATAAAATGTGTTGTTTTTGTTGATAGCTGTCAAATGAATTGCTGAGTGTCCTTCTAATAATTGTTTTTTTTATAGACATGAGGTGTGTAATAAACACAGAACGACAGGCTTATATGAATGGGTTAATCGATATGGCACTTGTGCCATCGCTGAAAGATAAAACTCCAGGCTGCGTCCTCACATTCTATCCTTCCGGGCTAGCAATCGTGCCATATCGATTAAGCCATTAACACACGCGTGTCGTTCTGTGTTTAAGTTGGTGTGTTTTTAGGTATTATATGTTACCCCGTATCTGATCACGTGGTACGGGTTTTTACCTAAAGGCCGAATGGGATACGGGTGGCTTCGGGTAGGTAAAAACCCGTACCACGTGGCCAGACACGGGCTAACGAATTTATCTATTGACTTTCCGTTTTAGAAGTACAATCTATTTCATGTGTGAACACACACAGCATGAGATCTTTTATCTTCCATTGTTGAGCCATACAGGTTTCTGTGGAATTTTTGTGCAAAAGAGTTTTTGTGAAAATATGCCGATATGAGTATAAAAAAATTATTGATTTTTTTTTTTTTTTTTTTGTCTCAAAAACATAGCTTATGAACCCCACATTGGAGGGTACTCGACAAGCTCATTCCAATAAGGGGCCATGAGCTATATTTTGGAGATGAAAAATTAAAATATAATACATGTGCACTGTAAAACAGGAATGACGCGTCTTCTACGGGGTATGGACAATTTGTAGATTTCGGAATGAGGCTTCCACTGGGTATGGGAAATTTGTCAGTGGCTGGGCGGACGTATCGGGTGTTTCAATGAATATGGTCACATACTACGTATCTATCAACCAATCAAATCAAAAAATTCACTTTAGTCAATAGTTAAAATTAAATATCCGTGCTCTTGTAGACCTTCAGGTTGCGTTGGCACCTTACGATGCGGTAAATCCCTTATTCATCCTACACCGCGTATTGTCTAACATGGCGTATTATGTGCAGATTCTGAATGGTTGTTACGGGTTATGTATGTTAATTACCATGGCAAAGAGAACGCGTGGTGTAGAGATGCGCCGATCACCCAGGTGTCTTCTAACATAATCTTTTTTCACATTTTTGGGGGTATTTTGTTGTTTTTTCTATCCACTCCGAATCCTATTCATGTATTCCAAGCGTACCTTCACTTCCATTTCACTGCAATCGTAATTACGTCACAGTGTGGTCGCGCACATGGATTATCATACTCATCACGCTCTATGTTATGGCGTCAATTCAAAAAAGTTCGAACAATCAGTCACGTCTGGATAACGTACTTTAAAGATTTGAGAATTTTCAGATGGATGCTCATGAATGTTGTTCAATAGTTGGGTATATATTTTGATGTAATATCAGTTTTAACTTTACAACACACCTCTCATATATTGCGCCAATGCAGAACATGTGTGATAGTTATAAATAACTTGAAAGCATTGCGCACTGACAAATTGATTTGAGAAGTGGCATTTCGAAACGTAGACGTAATACATGTAGGTAATATTCAGTTTGCAGGATAAATAGTGACTTGGGGAAAATAATGTTATGTTGGTGGTTCCGTCCCGTAAACTGTAAAGTTGCCGTTACAGATTGTTAGATAACTAGCAACCGCATACCGGTACTTCTAACGCCAGCTGTGATGTCACAAATGCTGTATAGCAATTAGGGTTAAATCCGGAACCGGAATTCCCGGTTTCCAATTCTCGATTAGCGAGTCCCGAAATTCTGGAAATCAAAATGGGGAACTGGAGAAGTTTGAGACGTTTAATGTTTACCTAACAAAACAGCCCAAATTACTTTAGATTCAGATAATTTATTCACAGTGCACATAAGTGGTTACAAATACAGTAATGGTTACAAATGCAGATATTTCATATGTTTAGTGAATAGTATACTGTTGGGGTGGCATATACGGATGACAGTCCACTTGTCACCTTCTGGAAGGATGTGTAGTTGCAAACATACTGTGACCAAATTGTTAAGACTTCGAAAAAATGCATGCACGCTAAGTTCTGGGGCCGAGTTTTATCATCGCCAAGATGCACTTCCAAGATGTTTTCCAACACGAAAGCCAGTGAGAGAATGGTGGTTAGGGATTGATACATTGATACGAAAACAAGCTGCTCACCACTCCATTACTCAACACCAAGTCTCATCAAGCACCCGATGCCGCTCAGACAGCTCATTCGATGAGCATTATGTTAGGGGTGCTGAACGAATGCTCCTGCAGACAAGTCTCGCATCTTTATTATGATTGGGTCATTTACTGACCACCAACAGTGATGTATTTCATTTTTCTCTGTGGGCTTCGCTCTCTTGGGGAAGGAAGCTACTAGAAGCTAAGTGTTCTTCGGATTAAGAAGATAATTGTGTCGATATTACTGACAACAGGCTCATATTTGGGTGTTGAAATTATTCTTTTCTGTACTTGTTGGAGACTCGGAATAAGCAGCAAGTTTGGCTAGGACGAGGGTTCCATATAAAAGCACAGGGTACGCCAGTTGCGTTATGTAAACACATCTTATGTTTGGTATATGGAGATTTAATACCTGAATGTCTCATTTAAAGACCTCGCCTGCGGCTCGGTGTTTAAAAACCGACATCCAGGTATTAAATCTCCATATACCATACATGTTGGCGGAGATAACTAAAAATATCACCCTCGCAGTTTTCATCCCGTCCGGTGCCTTTAATGAAGGAATTATTAACAAAAAATAATATTTGCGAGATGGTGCACTACTCCATTTACTGTTTGTTTTAGAAGACATGTGGTGATATCGTTACAAGCTTTTGACGATTTTGGCTTCATTTTTATTTATCACGTGGCGAACGTCTTTTGGGTGAGTTGGTATTATATAAAAACATATTTGGGAATGTCACTGACCATATAGCCCAAGAGAAAGTTATATGGTTTCGGAATCTTTTTGGATATTGTTTTTCCGTTGATTACGAAGAACATGTTGTATTCTTTGCAATGTTGCGGGCTTCTTTCATTTCTGGATTATCGTGAATGAAAAACGATGGTAATTTAGTTTCGCCCTTTTCCCTTATTGATGGCTTCGTTTGTTTTTCGCGTGTTATTTTTGTTTTCATTTAGGATGTCACTGTAATAGATTGCTTTGCATTGTTTTTTAACCTTTTTGGAAATTCTGCCATAGTTTGTATAGATTTGAATATTCTGTTCAGTGTACACTTTCAATTGTTTTGTGGTGGAATTGTCGTAAAGCGTCTACTATGGGGAGAATTAGCTCACTCAAAGCGCTTGTCAACTTTAAACATTTATTTACATTTCGCGACGGAATAACCAACCGCACTTCTTTCTCAACCGGTATAGCCAGACTGTTGAATTCAGGAAATACATGCATTTTATAGTAAAACAGTTACTCATAACAACGGTTACTTTTTAACATAAATCCTAAATAATAATTAAACCCTTTTGGAGAACAGAACTTGTTATCAAGCAGCTTGTACTATTATAGAAGGACAATTACTGATTACCAGCTCATGTATACATTCTAATATACTCGACAACAATACAAACACTGAAATTACTACTTAATCACCAAAACAATTAGAACCTGGGTTTTCATAATAATTTTAGAAAAGCATCTTGGAATTTTGTTCTTTTGAATTTCACTTCAATAACCAGCCTATGACAGTACACCCTGCCTTAAAAGTCTTTGGTCCTCCAAAGAGAACGAAAATGAATTAGTGTTCGAATAAGGTGAAATAAGCTCGAACTGTCCTTCCTAACACGAAACTCGAATTTGTGACATTTTTTTTTTCACCAAAATTATTTCTTGAGAACTCGTCGACCTCGATGTGCTTCAGAAACCGATTGTCATCTGATGTCCCGATGAAAGAGTCTCAAGAACTTGGGGCTTATTGTGATCGTCACAAGTCTGAGTTGAAACGTTCGATGTAGCAGGTACGTTTTGTACAGATTTGGTTAGGCTTCTGGGTTGGACTAATGTGCAACAGTCAGCTGTAGAAATTTGTAAAGTTTGTGTACTCAAGTCAGGGTGTTTTTCCTCCTTTGCAGAAATTAAATTGAACAATCCTCTGTTGCGTTAATCCTCGTCCTTCGGCAACACTTTTTCTTCCTGTTTTGTTGGCGTGTCCTCGCATGTGTCCGATTGCTTTTCCTTTCGTTCCAGGTACATCATTGTACGTTTGTGGTCTCGTTCCTTCTTTTGGATCGTGACTAAGCTAATAAGTTAGTCTGCTGGGATTCTGTCCACCAAATGTCGTAAAGCGTATACTGTGGGAAAATTAGCTCACTCAAAGCGCTTGTCAACTGTAAACATTTATTTACATTCGGGTTCGAATCCCACCTGCGGCAACCGCGTTGTGTCCTCGGGTAAGACACTTCATCCCCATTGCCCACGTGGGGGCACGGTGACGTTGTGTACTAAGGCGTACTGCACGTCGATGGTGCACCTGTCTTCAACCAATGCTAACCCTGCTTGTGTGGAGTTGGTATGTTGTGGAGCTGACAGTTGCTCGCCGTTGCTCAATGGTTCTCTCCGGGTACTCCGGCTTCCTCCACCCGTAAAACTGTCACGGTCATGGTTAGCCATTGTGCAGAAATATGTGACCTTAAACACCAATAAATAAATAAATAAATATACTCGACGACAATACAAACACTGAAATTACTGCTTAATCAGCAAAACAATTAGCACCTGGGTTTTCATAATAATTTTAGAAAAGCATCTTGGAATTTTGTTCTTTTGAATTTCACTTCAAAACCAGCCTATAACAGAATCTTTGTTTATTGTTAGAATATATCGCCCAATGAGTTTCAATGTGTTCTATGTGCCTACTGGCAGCCTACTAGCACATAGAACACATTGGAACTCAGGGGACGATATGACAAGCCCCCATGGCCATCCAAGGTTGTTGTTTTGATGAATGATTTTGTTCTGATGGACACGTTTGGAGGGGAATGCCTTTTCATAGGATTCCAAATACAGTACGCGGAGAGTGGATTGTAACTAAATCCCCCGCGGAGTGGAGTTATCACCCAAGCTATAACTTTCAAATTTTGTACATATCGACAAAAAACACAAGCAATCTTTCAGCCAATGGACCTCCGGGTTTCACCCGGAGGTCCATTGGCTGAAACTTTGCTGGTTGTGGTTATGCTTTGCAACAAATTTGCAATTATTGCTCAGGTGGAATCTCCACTCTGCGGGTGATTCAGTGATAATACACCCTCCTCGTACTGGAGATGGCTGACGATGTTTCGTAAGATTTCTTGATCTGCATTCCTTTAGAAATCCTTTCCTTTTACCACTTATAGTGTTCATGTCCTCCAGCATCCCTCATTAATTTACTAGCAACACCATTAAGCCCACGAACACTCAAAACAAATTATTTATTTAATTATTCATTGTCGACGATAATAAATAATTAATTATATAATTTGCGTTGAATGTTCACGGGCGTCATGGTACTGTTGACAACAATAAACGAATAAATATTTAATTTGAGTTGCATGTTCGCGGTGGTCATGGTCATCGTGATTTTTCAAAGATCATTTGACTTCCTTTGTGATTGTGAATGTGGGAAACTGGTGTGAGGATGGTAGTACCAAATTTGATTAAACCAAGACTCTCGTTTTATTTGTTGTGCAGTTGATAAAAAACATAGGCGGGGTAAGAACCTGGAAATTTCCCGATTTCCCGGTTTCATTTTCTCAAAAAACCTCCAAAACAGAAAGAAGCTGAGAGAAAATCTAACCCTACTGGCAATGCCCATGTTTTGTGGTAAAATCGAGGAAGTGTTGTGTCCTATCTTTTCATTAAACCGATGAATTGTGCAGTTTTGAGGAAGAGTAGTCTGTAAATGGTGCCATCTTAAATATATTAGTGCATCTTAACAACTGACTGTAAAAGAAAGTGCTTTTAAATTTTATGATTGGTTCGGCAAAGTCTCGCACTAAAACCCCCAACTGCTTGTTAAAACTGTGACACAACGTTATCCTCAAAACAACGTGGAATGCGCGCGATATCAAAAAATCTTTGTATACAGTATTGTGAACAGAAGAATCGTGTCTGGAACCGCTTTGTTTAAGAGAAACTTGCACGGAACCGCTCTAAATTATTTATTTATTGGGGTTTAACGACACTTTCGACAGCCAGGGTCACCACGTGTCGAAGGTTTTACAGGGTGGAGAAAGCCGGAGTACCCGGAGAGAACCACCGAGCAACGGAGAGCAACTGTCAGGCTCCCCAACATCCTTACCCCACACAGGCAGGGTTAGCATTTCGTCGTGTGAGAACCATAAGGTTCTATCTTCCACTGGAAGATAGAACCTTATGGTTCTCACCACTGAAAGATAGAACCTTATGGTTCTCACCACTGGAAGATAGAACCTTATGGTTCTCACCCGTCGATTTGTTGAAGACAAGTGAACCCTCGACGTGCAGGACGCCTTAGTACACAACGCCACCGTGCCCCATGTGGGCAACTGGGGGTGAAGTGTCTTGCCCAAGGACACAACGCGGTTGCCGCAGGTGGGATTCGAACAGAGGACCTCTCGGTTTAAAGCTTGCTCCTCTACATTCTGAACCACCGCGCCCCGAACCACTCTAACTGCAAATATTCATAAACTTATATTATCATCTTCGTGCTATAGTTTTGCTGAGTTCACCGTCCAAGCTTCTGGATAGAGAGTCTATCAGCTGAAGACAAATTGCGATTCATCATCCGCTTCCCGTCATCTCTTAATGACTTTGTGACACAATGCAATGTGAGATGCTGCTTCTCGTGGGAATATCATCATTCAATTTCAAATGAAATTATTTTTTCAGATTGTATTAAATTTTTAAAGAATCGATATGTCAATAATAGGGTCAATTTCAGTAGCTGAGGAAATCTGGACTGTAATATTAAATTCACATTACCCCACGAAAAAAAAACAACCCAACGATATTTCCTCCATATTGTTAAAAGAATCAATGTTAGCCCTTTACCTAATGAATCGTTCACGAAATTGCCAACTGAGCAGTTGAAAAAAAAACAACAAAACATTTCCAACACTTTCAACCAAACTATATCATGTAGCCCTTCATTGACACGAGGTCTTTCCAAAGAGGGGGACACAAGATATGAGTTTGTTGAATTTTTTTTTTCTGAAAAATTAGAAAAAAGACAGAACAAACTTGATATGGTGTGTGTCGGGTAAAATAATTAAAACGAAATTGATTTTTTTTTTAACCTCACACAAGGCTAGATGACAACTTGCATGGACATTTTCTTGAACAATTCCTCTGTCATTTTTTCCACCGAACCATATCGTATGACCCCAAATTGGAACAAGCTCTTCGGACTCGTTCTAATGGCGCACAATTGGCTGTGTTTGGAAGGTATTCATTGAAAAATACAAAAAAAATGAATGTCTATTTTGTAAATAACTCTTGTCGAGTATGAGTGCTTAATTAGAAGAAGAATTGATAGAAGCGTATGGGAGCGCGGTGACTTACGGGTTAGAGCATTGGACTTCACACAGATAGGTCAACGCTTCGACCCTGATCCGCTGCAACTGCGTTGTGTCTTTGGACAAGACACCTGATGTGAATTGCACCAAACACTAGGTGTCTTGTGAAGTCCGCCTCAGTACAGAGCGCCACCTTGCCTTGGTGGCAATGTTCAGGGGCTACTGTGTCAAGAAAAACTCATGAAAAATAAACCAAGGTGGACTCCGTACCCGGGACAAGAAAAATTACTGGGCCAAGAAATATTACCGCAAAATAAACAAAGGCGGACCCCTTACCCAGAGAACTGAACGAAAGTTGCTTCATTGCTCAATGCGAGGTCATACAGTGGACATTTTGATGGCATTTTTGTACCATCTTCATAACTCATACCAAGAATGGTATCAAAAGGACATGGGGGATGCTCGGGCCCATCCGGCTGACCATTGTCCGGCCCAATGGGGAAAATTTTGTTTTATTTAAAATACGAGAACGCTGTTTCATTGAATCTGAGCGATCAGCGGCAGATTGGACTCCTGGTATATCGAAGTGTTCTCTATGGTAGTCCACATAGAGAACATTTCAATATTCCGGCATTCCATCTAGTCAGATCCATGTCGCCTGTTGGGCGTTTTCACGAAATTCCAGGCACCAACAGGTGTTGGCCTGCATCAATTTTGGGGTTCCCAGGGTACACCTAATCGGGGGCCCACCGGACATTTTTCCGGTGGATTATACATGGACGTTCAGTCCCGCTATGACAATGTGTTGCTATGTGGTAATGCGTACTTCTCGTCGATGGTGCACTTGCAGTCAATCGGAGCTGGCTCTGCACTGCAAAAAATATAGGTTCTCTTTAGAACCAAAACTGGTTCTAATCTTGTCCCTGAGATGGAACCAGTTCTGTTTAAACAGTATTTATTTCAAATCAAATAAATTTATAAAGATTAACATTAAATATTAACAGAATTAAATATAAATTGAGGGGGTATCAGCCGTAAGTTTAGAGCTTATATACGAGGTTGTCTCAAATCATTATTAAGAAAAGGAGATATGAACAGTTGACATATCGAACCAGTTTTGGTTCTGTATAGAACCAATATACCAGGTATTTATTTTCGCTTTATTTCAAAATGTTTGGCGACTACGTTGAATATGCTCTAAGTTTACTGCTGAATCTACTGTAGTTCATGTATTATTCTGTTCAAATTGAATGCTAATCTTGGTAAATTTATTTGATTTCAAATAAATACTGTTTAAGCTAAACTGGTTCCATCTCAGGGACAAGATTAGAACCAATTTTGGTTCTAAAGAGAACCTATATGTTTTGCAGTGTACTTGTTGGAGAATCTGACAGTTGTTCTCTCAGGGTGCTCCGTCTTACTCCACTCGTAAAACAGCCCGACACGATTTGACCCTGGCTGTTAACAGTGTCGTTAAACCCCAATAAAATACACACAAAACACCGTTTCTGACCCCAAAGTGGAAAGAACGGGATGAGCTCATTCCAATGAAAAATCATAGGCTATGTTTGGAAGGTGCCAACTGAAAATACAAAACAAATGAATGACTATTTTGTGAATAATGCTTGTAGAATATGGCCCTTTCCGTCAGATAAATGTTTGATATAATCGCATCGACAAAGGCTCTATTGAACAGTCACGACCAAAAAAATAATGTTATGGACAACATATTAGCCGACGGTTGTCAGGTAATGGCCTAATTATTCCAAACTATTGAACATTTCATAATAATGTCACGCGTAGTGGAACTAACGGTGCATCTCAATATTTCGTATATAAACCTTTAAACTAAAAAAACAGCCTTTCCGTTCCAGGATCGTGATATAACCTGACGTCATTAAGTAGATAGTTGCGCGGTGAATTTGTGTGATAGACCAATCGAGATTTTCAACGTGCAGCCCCAAGGCTGCACGTTGAAAATATTGATTGGTCTTCCCCCAAGTAACGAATATAGACTCTTCCAATTGATGACACTGCACTGGCGTGAAAGATACCACCAGGGTTAAAAGAGTTAATGTTAGTGTTAAATGGCATAATTATCCATGATCAGTGCACGCAGATATGAGGGCAGTGTATGAACGTGAGTAACCATAAAACGTATGTGGAGTGGAATTTCCACTCAAAGAATAACTCAAATTTTGTGAAAAAAACCCATACGAATCGCAGACAATATTTCATCCAGCCAAACGAATAAAATACTAGGCCATGGGACGAACGTTGAAGTTGTAACTTTTTGATAATTTTTATCTTATTTTGATGTCCACATTTTAGGGGTTAAAATGCAAAATGTTCCCGGACCACGGCGTGCACATTTTTTTCTAAATATGCGACGAAATAAAACACATTTCCCGATGACTGAATGATTTCGTTTCGGAATTTTCGTTGGTGTGTAGCCGCATTTTTGAGACAACGTAAACAACATGGAGATCGGCTGCTCGATTCACGTCGTCAAATCGGAAAGTACCACCCTAATACAATCACAGGAGACCAGCTTGGATACAATTAAATGTTGCACAGAGAAATGGATCGCATTTGACAGTTTTCCAGAGAGTGCGATCTCCCGTTCTTTCCTGGAGTTTATATTTCCACCGAAGGTGAATTTTCAATCACTGTGTGAGTCAATTACCCACAAAAGCCCCCAAAATAATGGCATTAATTGTGTTTTATAGATCTTACTAACGCAAGAACCACATAATATTAATGAGAAATGCAATTCATATCAATATGCACGAAAACAAGTAAAATGACTGCAATCGGCATTTTTTTCAAGGACGCTTCGTCAATTTTTTTAAAAACCCGGAATCGGAAGCTGACGGAACATGGCGATTTCCCTTCATCAATGGTGTACATGTCAGCTATTGGCAAAAGATTCCAAGATTCAGGACTGAAGGATGTAATCACAGAGGCGAATGTTGTTGCAGTGGGATCGATGGACAAGGTCTTGATTGGCAGGCACTACAACAGGGCAACACGAGGGCACAAAGTTATGTTTGAAGTTCTTTATCGACTATGTCTGAACGCATTCATCGAAATTCACCCAACGGCCAGGTTTAAACTATCAAACATATCCAAGAATCTCATTAGCAAGTTTGATGCAGGATGTGTCAAAGAAATCCTCTCTGGACTTTAAAACATTTCGCACAAAATTACAAGTTCATTGCTGAAATTTCGACATCGAACCCCACGTTTTCCTTCTGGATGTCGTATTTGGAGATGGTGGGCGACTTGTTGGCGCTAATGTTTGGCGATATGTGATATCTTTTTTTTTCGTTTTCGATGGTAGGGGTTATTGATATTTGAGACGTGGTTATATGTATAACTTACTAAATTCATGGGATGCGAAAATATTGAATGTCATTGGAAGGTGTGTGAATTTCAACCCATTCCACAAAGGCCTATAAGGCCCCCCGCTAGTTAGCTGACCAATATACGCCTCTAATCCAATGTCTGTTACATACCAGAATCTCTTATTTTAGTCTGTAACAGATAAAGGCAAATAGTCGTGTATCGGTCGGTGAACTTAGCAGGCAATTTACAGGCCCATGTACTCGTTTCGTTTTCATATAGTCAAATTCATTCAACCATGCAAATAAACATCCAGTTTTGGTTACTATCCTATCAATGAGACAGCTCCAAATTATCTTGCCTTGGGGGATTCTATTTGACCAAAGTTTGACCAAAGTCGAAAAAGATCGGTTCCTATATTACCGCGAGCTGCTCAGTCATTGAACTTAGTGCTTTTTGCAGATGATTTTTTTGTTTGCTAAAATCCACTCAAAATGTGCCAACTAAAATCAAATGTCAACAAAAATCACGTCGTGCTTGTTAACCCTTTACCCAACGTAACGGAAAAAAACGGCCTGCGTTATTTTAAAAAAACGCCAATTAATTTTCAATATTTTTTTCATTTTGTGTCTCAAAAACATATGTTATGACCCCTCGTTGGAACGAGCTCGTCGAGCTCGTTCCAATGAAGGGTCATAACCTATGTTTTTGAGACAAGAAATGAAAAAAATTAGTTATTGAAGAATTTTTTTTGCAAGTGTCGTCTGCTTTTCATGTTAGGTAAAAGGTTAATGTGTAAGTGTGAGTGCGGAGCTGGGAACATTTGATATTATGACAAACTATATCCTACTTTATAAAAAAATACACAATGTTCTCTTAGACCCCGGATAGTTGTTACAAAACATTTTTTCAGACATGCTTTTCCGACTAGTCCCATGGTCTATACGAGATGCTTTTGAAATCTCAAAGCGAATTTCCTGAAGTTATCTAAAGAAGCACGACCAACGCTATTTTTCAGATAACGCCGTTTCGGCGGCCAAGTCTGATGTGTATTTTGATTATGTTTGCCAAATTTCGAAAGAGGGATGTTAAAAATGAGCAAAAAGAGAAGGTAATCACAAAACCGTAAAATTAACATCTCTTGCATCGGGAGTCAAAATTTCCTTGCCAAAAGGGACTTTAATAATTTCAGATGACTCGAAAACAGTTCCCTAGATGTGTTATTGGTATATGCTTGCTACTGAACATTCAACAGTAACGTTATTAATGAAATAAGAAAAAAAATAGCATCAACTTTGAATGTCAAAATAGTGATTAATCGAAAAAACCCCAAAACCAAAAAAAATTAAAAAAATAAAAAAAGGAAAGAAAAAAACCCAAAACAGCTATCTCTTATTTTGTAGCTTGTTGCATACTAAATTTTCAGAAAAGTTCGACACGTACTTTCTTTTTTAACCTTATGACCTCCCTATAAAGTCACCTCAGAGTTAGATCGGTCATAACGGTTGAAATGTCCTTGGACGGCACTAGATTTTTAGATATGGTTTTTGTTGGAGATTATATTCCAAAATTTCCAATGCCCGGTGCATAAAATGAGATGTAAAGTAAAAGGTCAAGAAAATGGCGTAAAATTGTCACCGCTTGCATTGGAGTCGACGTTTTAATTCCAAAAATGTGTGTACATAATTTTAGGTGCCTAGAATACGGTGTGTGAAGTGTCATTGTTGTGACATTTCATTTACGGAGATAATGGAACCACGAAACTAATGTTTTTTTTCAGGAAATGAATTAATTTATTTATTATTACGGGGGATCACCAATATCTCTATACAAGATTGCTGTAACGTCAGCGAAAAACTGCGAACCACTCCACACCACCCTCTACCCTCCACATCCTCAAGATGACGTCAGTCAAGTTAATCAACGCTGTTACTCATCCCAACTGATGTCATTTGATGATGTGCAAGTTGTTACGCTGTGATCAGTTACAAAGTAACACCATCACTTCATCAAACGTCATGCACGAAAACTAGTAATACGTTATCAATCTTCCAATATGGGCAGTATTTATTTATTTATTTGTTTGTTTAATGTGTTTAACGTCATATGAATCTGCCCAATGCCCAACTGTGACTGTACCATAGAGA
Source organism: Pictodentalium vernedei (assembly GCA_031216915.1). Lineage (NCBI taxonomy): Eukaryota > Metazoa > Mollusca > Scaphopoda > Dentaliida > Dentaliidae > Pictodentalium > Pictodentalium vernedei. Next base: position 456,691,648 of record CM062294.1, on the reverse strand, counting down.
CAAAGTCAGCTGTAGTCAATCGTTTATACCCAAGTTGCCCATTTTAAAGGACTTTCACCCCAAGCATTGGGTCCTATTTTACTAGCAAAACGGAGATTCTTTACCACTGTAAACAAGCACGGCCTCACTTCCCAGATTCCCATGGGGAATCTCTGTACAGGTTTTTTTGCCAATAACAAAGATGTTGCCGGGAAATATTTGCGCATCATCAACCTATTCATTTTCCGCACACATCAGAGTACATTCTTTAAAAAACGATCGACGATTGAAAGGCCTCGGAAAAAACTAAAACATACGAAAATATTTTTTTCTTGCAACAACTGTGTCCATCCTCATCCACCGCACTGAGATGGCGGCCACAAATACACTTTTAGTCCTTGGAAATGGGGGAGGCTGTTTTTCCGGCCCAGGAACATACTTCATTATTGTATTAAGTAGGGTGGGTGCAAAGTGAATGTGTGATGTAGACCAATCAATATTTTCAACGTGCAGCCCAAGGCTGCACGTTTCAAATGTTAAATGGTCTATCCCCAAATAATGAATATGGACTCTTCCATTTGCTGCAATGTAACTGACATGGAAGATCCCGCCAGGGTTCAAAGGGTTAGAACTGTGTCCAATGTGAGTCCAAGCAATTCTATTGAAAAGATAGCTTTGACTGAGATGAGTAATTTCTTTTTATTACCATAATGTACTTGAAATTTGCAAGAGTAATCTTTTGAAGGAGATAATTGCTGACCATCCCCAATGTGTTTTTTGTTCACATTGACATTAAATAAACACGATTTGCGCGAGAATTGAATGAGCGAGAATGTCTGATTGTAATGGGCAGTGGGCATTTTGTTTCGAAATTACAAATACGTGACGAGAGTTTTAAATCAGCCCTGCGAATCTTTTCTGATAAATGTGTTTTGTCTCTTGTGTCAGTTATGCACATGGGTTTAACTTAGCCTCAAAATAACTCAATTCGAATTTCATTATGAGTATGTGTGATGAGAATTCGGCTTAGTCCAACACGAACAAGAAAAACTACATAATTTCTTCATTAAACATATTTCCCAAAACGACTCGGCACAAACTATACTTTGGGACTAAATCGTCTTCAGCAGCAAATAATAAACAGTCTCCAACAAGGATTTTCGCAAAACTTTAAAGTTTTGTCGACTTCGTTGCACTACGTGATGTAACTACATGGGGAGTAGACTATCACCGAAACACCCGTGGAGTGGTGTTTCCACCCAGACAATAACTTATTGTGAAAAATCGCAAGAATGATAAGTAAAGTATCAGCCAATGGACCTCAGGGTTAAACCCGGAGGTCCATTGGCTGAAGCTTTGCTTATCGTTCGTATGCATTCTCAGAGGAATCGAGAGACGTTGTATGGGTGAAAATTACGCTCCACGGGTGTTTTCTTAATAACCTACTCTGCGAGTACTTGAATATTCATGATAGAATTAACTGCAGTTGCCAACTGGAGTCAGACGTATCCCTTTAACCCTTTGAGCCCCAATTCCTGGAATGGTATCGCCTTTGTGTACACTTACAGTGAGATGGGTCAGTCCAATGTCAATATACAGGGATAAAATAACAACGTCAGTCTGCAGCCGTCTGGCTGTTTTAGTTAACGACATCTTATGTGTGAGAATGCTGTTGGTGTTGGGTGAGTTGGATGGCAAAACCAAGAACATAGTAACATATACCAGCAGCGATGCTTTTCATCTCGAATTTGTGTTGGAACTTGTTTGACTCAATTCTAAAAGAAAAAGCTAATGCGTTACCTGTAACGAATCCAATCATTTTTCGCAATTTTGGCCACTTGACGAGTGAACATGTATGCACATCCTTAATTTCCAGAACAACGGATAGCCGGGTGTGAATGCCACAAGATAAAAAGTTATTTCCGTTACCTGTCATGAATCCAATAATTTCTTAGCAATCTTGGCCACTTGCCAAATGAAACTTTACCAGTAGACGTACTTTCCAGAAAAGAGAAAAATCAGTTCTCGAAACCAAAGGGAAAAGATTTAAAGTCGTTACCGGTAACGAATCCATTTGTTTGTAATCTTGGCCACTTGACGAGTTGACATGTAACACTAATCTTACTTCGTGGCCAGTAGAATATTTGGTCATGCGTCACCTGGTACTATCTGGCGCAACTTCTGCAAAGAATCCGGCGTTGTTAAGGCCTGGAACCAGACTAGCCCTTAAATTATCCATCCCATATATTTGGATTCCACCGCCTGGAATACTTTGGTTGGAAAAGCGAATGTACGATTAATTTGTCCGATCAACTAAAAAATTCCAGCCGATTGAATCCAAAAATACCATAAACATTTATTTATTTATTTATTGGTGTTTAACGACACTTTTGGCAGCTGGGGTCACCTCGTGTCGGACAGTTTTACCAGTGGACGAAGCCGGAATACCCGGAGACAACCATCGAGCAACGACGAGCAACTGTCAGACTTCCCAACGTACTAGCTCCACAGGAGCAGGGCTAGGATTGGTTGAAGACAGGTGCACCATCGACGTGCAGTACGCCTTAGTACACAGCGCCACTGTGCCCCCACATAGGCAATCGAGATTAAGTGCCTTGGCCAATGACTCAACGCATTTACCTCTGGCGGGATCGAACCGTGGTCCTTTCGGTTTGAAATCCAATGCCGTACATACCTTTAGATCAGCCTATTTTGGGCACAACGGTAAACATGGATGTGACCTACATGGTTGGCGAAAAAGCACAGAATTTCCTTCTTCATGGCTTCTTTTTTAGGGTTTCGTCCCCGTCTTAAAATGATAGTTTACAAACCCCTGTTATATGTCATTACCATTATCACTGGTTCCCACCACTGTTTAACGTAAGTTTACTTGACTAACTCAAGAAGGCTTCTTAGTTTCAAAGTGTAGAGCCAAAGGCCTATTTGAATGTAAGTTCAATTCCGCATGGCATTTTCTGAGAACTGCCATAAACTTGAATACAATTGATCTCAAGCTTTCAGTTCATGATTATATAGAATTCGCCACAGAAAAGCAATCGCCGTCGACAGTGCCGTACACGACACTGTCGACGGCGACTGCTTTTCTGTGGCAAACTCTGTGCTTTTTTTAAAAAGTTATTTATGTGTTGCATTGATTCGAAGGTAAGCTCTAAGCCGTATTACAAGCATCAGGGGAAACCTGTGGTCAAACTAAATGTTGCCGAAACACTGCAAAACTTTCAAACTCCTCATAGTTTGGGCGCAATTATCTCATTTGGGCACAGCTTTTACCGTCGTTAGTTGGGAAGAATTTAAAGGCCCGATGCCGTAACCACTGAGCATATGATTGTCTACTAAATAATTGTGAATTAAGGATCACCGCAGCCCCATTTACTATTACGCCGCGGAGTTCCACGAATTGTGTTAATATTGTCTTAATGCGTATGACTGGGGGAAATAAGCTCAATAAAGGCGCTTTTCGAATTTAAACATGTATTTACAACCCGTATTTCTTCCTTACTCGAAAACCAGACTACTAGTTTCCATAAATCAATAACAATATATCCAAAACAGTTACTCATAACAACATTAGATAATCATGACTCCAAGACCGCAATTAAACATTTTTGAAATACATGATTTGTCAAGAAACGTTTGCCACAACAGTACGGACTGGTCGTAATCCACACGTGGGTGGTGATATCCATGCATGCGTTTACCAGGTAGTAAAAAATCACCATCAATTAATTTTTTATGATTATTCCTGTCATTAGTGTCTGGAATCTCATATTATTGCCACGCTGGACATATTGCCCATCCGTGGAAATTGACCGGTCCATGGTGGCCATTTAGTATATCATGGACTAATCGACGATCATCAGCTATACATACCATACCCTCTTAATATTTTCGTTTCTGCTCACTCAAGCGTTATAATTGCTGCTTAATCACCATGTGAATTAATCATTACGCTTTTATCCAATAATTTCAAAATTCGCCGTGGAATATTTGCCCTTTGGAACTTATCTAGAAAACTAGTCTAAAACATAACACTCTGCCTGAACAATCTTTGCACATATTGCGAATTATGGAATACATTCCAATCCAGAGAACCCGCCAGGCTGCTTGATCGTCCAATATGACATGAAAAAAGAACTGGTTTATTATCGCCTTCATCCTTTATCGCCTTTAGCACAAATTATTTCTAAGTTTTATCAACTGTACCCAGTAATTTCACCACAGGACTCCTGGACACCTTGGCTGCGTCTCACTGAGGGCCTTGTTTTGGTAAACTTCAAGTTTTAACCTTTTGAAGTTGAAGACCGATTTTTTGGTCCAAAGCATAATTTCCTCCCAGTTTTGTCTTATTATGAGAGGTCTATACACGGGGCATTGATGATAAAATAATAACTGCAGTCTGCAGCCAGACGGCTGCAGACTTCAGTTATCATTTTATCCCTCCTGTATATTGATACTGGAGTGACCCATCTCACTGTAAGTGTACACAAAGGAGATATCATTCCAGGAAACGATGGTTCAAAGGTATAATGCCTCCGAATTGTTCTGTTCTGGTTCCCATTTATTGCTCTGGTGATCTTCCCATTTAAGAAGATGGTGTCTGATCCCTTTTATTTTCTTCGTCTTGAGTCTCAGCCAGCGAGTTAAAATTCTCTGTTTTCTCACAAACGTCAGTGTTTGAGAAAATTGAGAAAGATGTAGTTTGAGTTGTACTCTCGACAACACTCTATGTGCACTGGGTAGGTCTGTCTTTCTGTTTCAACAGCAGCAGTTATACCAACTTCATTTAATAATACAAAGTTACTTTGTGTGGTGGTACAAGTGGGTTGTTGGAATGCCACAAAAACAACCAGGTGCACATTATACAACAACGACCTCTACTCACACTTAAAACGTGCCCAAAGAATCAATATCTCGCGACTTACCTTACCTTATCGTAACCTCCACCTTTCCTCCTCCTCGGTAACGGTAAGACATGTTGTTTTTGTTGCTTTCACAAATATTTATAACTTTAATGCCAAAAGAGTCGAAATTGGCTAATCTCTCCTAGTATAGTCGCGCGCCTTTGGCGTGCGCAAATCATTACTTTCGCGTCACAATGAACAAAGAATCGTTTGATGTATGGAAACTCAAACTTGTTGGATCTCATACAAGCTGAAGCGCCGCCGAAGGGTGCATCACTTTTCCCATGGATGCAAATTTCCCATGTACCCTGAAATATCCTCGAACAATAAATTGTACTAATAAACCAATGGTATAGTTTATTTGGTAAGTCAATAAATCTCCTGTTTAGGTTCTGTTGGCAACGGAATATAACCCTAGGCCGAATGAAATGTTTTTTGTTCGTGAGTGGCTTGAAATTACTTGCGGTATCCATTCAAAAAATTTAGATTTTCTTTATGTATACTACCGCGGAAACCCCAGTGTGGTAATCGTCTTGCGTAGCAGGGAATGTACACACAGTGGTCAATACTCAGTGTTGGTATTGCCGTTCGCCCATGTTAGCTTCCAACTCTGATCTTTTTATAAGTGGCTTGTTGAAATGCCAGAGAAAAACGTAGGAATTCAATTCCTGCCATCACAAAATGACGTCAAAACAAATAACGCATTAACTCTTCCAAAAAAAAAAAAAAATGCCGAGCTTGGAGATGTGACACCATGTTACTATTTTGTGATGTTTGATGACGCGAAAGATGTTACGCCGTGACTGAAGTCGCAGCATAGCAACCTTCACATCATCAAACGTCAAAGGAAAGCCTACTACGAAAACTTGTAACATTGTGTCACCCCTCCTATCTCAGCACTCGTTTATTGTTTAACCCTTCACCTAACGAATCGCCCGCATCCGTCCGCGTAATATGCAAATTGAACAGTTGAAAAAATAGAATTTTTCGAAATATTTCAACAAAACCATATCATGTGACCCCTCATTGGAACGAGCTCAATGAGCTTTGTTGACATTTTTTTGTAAAATTTAAAAAATGATATTTAAAACAATAAATTTTGATATCGCCTGCGTCGGGTAAAGGGTTAACTATATTGTAAATATTCATATGTATTGCCGCGAAAAATCTGCACTTCAATAATATATTCATTATCTTAGACATCCTCGTATATTCTCTAGAAAGCGATTGGCGATCGCGAGGCGTCGGAAATTTTAAAACCTTCCGTGAATATTATTTTTGTTCAGTGTTGTTTATTTGTTGCAGCAATTGTTTCCCCCCCCCCCCCCCACACCTCCCCCTCCCAGATGGGTTTTGGGGAGAGACTACTCTTTTGATGACCAATGAGCGTACTTGTGATCCAGGTGTATGGAGATCAGTGGGTTTGGCAAAAGAAATGAAAGACATAGTTCAGGTTGTGATAGACATTATCGATGTATAGTGTTCTTGATATTAACGTCTTTACATGAACATTAGTGGTGATAAAATGTCTTCCAGTAACTAAATATTGGATAATTTCATATTCGATTATACGATTGCAGACAAGAGTAAGTTCTCAGCTTTGTTTCGTAATGGCATACGCCACCTCCAAAGCCTACAAATATCATTACCGAGAGCTGATAATTGCCATAAATGTCCCGTTTCTCGTCATTATCTCATTGAGAGGAAACAGATAGTGGAATTATCGGGTTCCGAAATCGTAGAAACGCCATCTTCACAACATTAATGTCACAAGCCGGCGCCGTGGTACCTTAATGAATGGTTTCGAATCTGGGTGTTGTTATCTCTTTGAACCTGAAAATAAATATTCTAGCATTTGATTTGGAACTGATAGAGCTGTTGTTTAGTACAACGGTGACGGAGAAAGAGAAGTTAATCTTGAATTTCCATAATAGGACAGTTTCACTATTTGGCTCTGGAAAAAAATGAATTGCTTCAGATTTTTAGACCGATCCAAGCTTTCATGACCGACCATAAGTCCCTATTGGGAATATAACTGACGAAGTTTATGTCAATTTATTACTTTCCAAAGTGTGATTTACTGGGATTTCCGGGTTTGATTATAAACGATAACTTCACAAGTGAATTATGCAATCAACAATTGGGTCATGTATCCGTGCGCGCAAACGAAGACGTTTTGTCGTGGGTGTAATACTTACTTCATTGTTTTTTTTTAACCCTTTACCTAGCATGAAAAGCAGACGACACTTGCAAAAAAGAGTTCCTGAATAACTATTATTTTAATTTTTTGTCTCAAAAGCATAGGTTATGACCCCTCATTGAAACGAGCTCGACGAGTTCGTTCCAATAAGGGGTCATAACCTATGTTTTAGAGACAAAAAAAGAAAAAAAATAATGAAAATTAATTGGCGATTTTTGAGAATAGCGCTGGTCGGTTTTGACCGTTACGTTAGGTAAAGGGTTAAATAATATAATTATCGTTAGTAATGAAAAGTAATAAACAGTGTAATCGCTTGAGTGGACTGGTTACGTGAAATAATTCATTCGAGGCGAGGGACTATATTGTAAAACACGAGTGCGCATTCGAGCACTCTTGTTTGTACAACGTCCCTCATCCCTCTTGAATTATTTTACGTAACCAGCCCACTCAAGCGATTACTCTCTATATAATACGATATTTGAAGATACTTACGGGACGGACTTCAAATAGATGTACACCGCGAATATGGAGTATACTTTAATCCATCATATAAAAAATAACACGAAGAAAAAAAATAAAGAATTAAAATTTGAATTGCGAGTTTGGTTATTAGTACTAGTCGGTTTTGGTCATTACTTTGGGCAAAATGTTGAGCAGCTACATAAAAAAAGGAATATTAAAATAAAAAAAGTCGGACGGACCGGCCCTATTTTTCTATTGCACCTAACCTGGAGCCAATACTATAAAACTTTTACAAATGTATTTTCTAGAATTTTGTTTTCTATCTATTAACATAACTGACTAAAATGAATCATTAGCATTTTAAAAGATATGGCAATTTGCCAACTGGCAAATTGCCACATCTTTGAAAATGCTAATGGTTTATTTCAACCCATTTATAGTCATAACTAGAAAATACAATTTTCGAAAATACAATTGTAAAAGTTTTTTAATATCGGCCCCTGATCCAAACTACTTTTTCTCCTTAGACACAAAGTCTTGAAAACTGAAGTCTCAGTGGCTGAAGAACCACGGAGATTATAGTATTTGTTAAAGGAATATGTAATAGGGAATTCGCGCGTTGCAAGGATCCTTGAGTAGAGGGTTCCCTAGCTATGTTTTTTGGTGGGGTGAGGGATGGTTCAAACATGATGTTTGGAAGGCCGCTGTTTGGGGGTATCGGGGACCTCGAATCGTAATAAGGACCCTCAGTTCGTTACTCCCTCCCCCACCAATAACGATGGAACAGTTGTCTGTTTATAAAATGAGATTGTCCGCACATTCACTTGGACTGTAATGCAAAATATAAATAAGATGGTGTAGATTCGCCTTATCCCGTTATCTTGCGAATTGTTCCCATCCGATCGCGAAATTAACAAATTGAGCTGTTAAAGAAAACCTTTAAAACCATTTCAACAAAATTATTTCAGGTACCCTACCATTAGAACGGTTTTGTTGAAATTGTTTGAAAACATTGAAAAAAATGTCCAACATAAGATATTTTGATATCGTGTGCATCGGGTAAAGGGTTAACCCTTTACCTAACATGACAAGCACACGACACGTGCAAATAAAGTTCTTGAATAACTATTTTTTTTCATTTTTTGTCTCAAAAACATAGGTTATGACCCCTCGTTGGAACAAGCTCGCCGAGCTCGTTCCAAAGAGGGGTCATAACCTATGTTTTTGAGACAAAAAATGATAAAAATAATGAAAATTAATTGGCGATTTTTGTGAATAGCGCTGGCCGTTTTTGACCGTTACGTTGGGTAAAGGGTTAACAGTTGAATCTGACCAATTCCGCGTTCTTGGAATAGAAATGATGTGAATTAGTTCTTTGGAATCGAACCTTTCAGTGCAGTTTCTTTGTGAAGATCATTCAACCTTTGTATCACCCCCGCCTTGTCCCCAGTCCCTATAATCCCAGACCTTGTACCCCAACGTCCATACGATAAACATCGATGCAAATGGGTTTTTTTTAGTAGAATATTGGTTATCAGTCGCATGCGTGTTGCCACTGATATCATTGAATGTCTTCAATAAATGCCAGGAGAATTGATCAACACAAGGACTTGGAAGCCAACAAGACATCCGATATTTAGTTTTGTGGTTTGCCTGAAATACCGTTTTTTTTAATTTCTTGTTTTTGTTTCTTCCAATGTTTTTTTCTTCTTTCCATATTAGTTCGCAGAACTGTGATTACAAAAGTGGTATTTGTCTCGACTCGATCACGATCAGGTCCTGAAACACACACCATAGGTCGGGATTTCATACCTAAAATATACTGCGAAATCAAGATCAACTAAAGAAAATCAACTGACAATAACATCTCAGAATCAAACTTTTTACAATTCTTTTTTGACTGATCAGATTATATCGTACTCTGGGGAGGAAAGATAATACCGACCGGATCGCGACCCAGTCGCGATTCGGTCGAAATTCTCTGTCCTCTTTGGTATCACAGTACTGTTCATACTACACTTTTTAGGACTGAAATAAATTCTCTCAAATATAACAAACTTCAGCCCCCCCCCCCCCCCCGTCCCCGGGAACCCCCGGGAAATGAAGCAGTGCGTGTTTACTGTGGTAAATCAGCTCTGCTTTACCGGTAAAATAAAACCCAGTCACCAATGCCTGAGATAGAAGTCCTCTAAAATTGACAAGATTTATTTATTTATTCATCGGGGTTTAACGACACGTTCGACAGGCGGGGTAACCTTTTGTCGGGCAGCTTTACAGGTGGGGAAAGCCGCAGTACCCGGAGAGAACCACCGAGCAACGGCGAGCAACTGTCAAACTACCCATCGTTCTAATTCCGCACAAGCAGGGTTAGCATTGGTTGAAGACAAGTGCACCATCGACCGTCAGTACGCCTTAGTACACAGTGTCACCGTGCCCCCATATGGGCAATCGGGATTAATTGCCTTGCCCGAGGACACAACGTAATTACCCCTGGCGGAGATAGAACCGTGGACCTTCCGGCTTGAAGTTCAATGCCATAACCACTGAGCTACGGTGCTCCCAAAATTGAGAAGATGGGTATAAACATTGATTAAACTTGACTTTATCTCCACGTTGCGGGGAGCGCGGTGGCTCCAGTGGTGGACTGTTGGACTTCTATGCTAGAGGTCCCTAGTTCGATCCACGCCCGGGACGTCCCGCGTTGTGTCCTTGGGCAAGGCACTTTATCCCGGTTGTCTACATGGGGGCACGATGACGCCGTGTACTAAGGCGTACTGCACGTCGATGGTACACATGTCTTCAACCGCTGTTACCCTGCTTGAGCGGAGCTTGAACAGGCTTAGAATGTTGAAGAGCTGACAGTTGCTCGTCGATGCTCGGTGGTTTTCTCCGGGTACTTCGGCTTCCTCCACCCGTAAAACTGTCCCGGTCCCATTGTGCATAAGTATGTGACCTTAAACACCGATATATAAATAAATAAATTATCTCCATGTTGCGCTCACGATTAGCCATTATGCAGAAATATGTGACATTAAACAATAAATAACAATAAATAACAAACTTTATTGAAAGCTTTTAACTTTGTCCGGAAGGAAAGAATTTAATTGTTACACACGTTTACAGGATGTTTGCTAAGAATTTGTGTTTACTTATTTAAAACACAAACACAGTCTTCGTTAGAATACAAGATCGATGTTATTAACAATATTCTGTTCAATTATGCATGTGTTGCATGATAAAACATTGTTCAGTTCACCAATTAAGAATTCTACACATTGACGCAATACGAGTGTTGCAGTACGTTAATCATTAATTATTTTTTTTCTTTTCATTTTGCAGCTTCTGGACTGTATAACCTTTAATCTCTTTAGTCAGCGAGAAATTTCGCAACTCATTCTGCCCCGCCCCACCTCTCCAAAGATAGCGTGAAGTCAATCAACGCGGCAACTTCTCTCATCGGTGGGTTCTTATGGAGGAAAGTGGTTATGCCGGTGTAAAAGGAATGGAAGTCCGTAGGAACGTTAGTCCCTCTGGACTATTATTCCGCGGAATTATAGTCCTAGGTCTAACATTTCTAGGAATAGTAGTCCGGCGGACTACTATTCCTAGAAATGTTAGACCTAGGACTATAATTCCGCGGAATAATAGTCCAGCGGGACTAATTTTCCTACGGACTTCCATTCCTGTCACACCGGCAATAGTCAGAGCGAAACATCTTGAAACACCGAACGAAAGTCTAGCACGGAAACAAGTAACACGGTATCAACTTCCCAATAGGTTACAATAGTGTTTTCGTGCAAACAGCCCCTCTAGTGGATGACACCCAACCTTTAATGGAGGATAAAAGTTCCTGGAATTATCCGATTGGTGGAAAATGAACCGAGCTTGTAAGTGTGAATAAATTTTTTGAAGTGCATGTTTTGGAAAAGATATAAAATATTGGTAACTATTGTCTTCTGAAATGTGTGAGAGAAGATTAAAATTGGGTGGGAGTAGGTAAAAATATGTCTATTTCATTCAGTGCGAAACTGGACGGGAGTATAGGAAGCTCCAATTTTAAAGGCAAAATTCACGTGGCGACTGTTACGACCCGTAATGTAATAAATGCCCATAATGTAATACCTACCCATAATGTAATACAAAAACGACCCATAATGTAATACGAACCCATAATGTAATAAAAAACGACCCATAATGTAATAAATGTAATAACGTGTAATAAATGTTAGGTACCCATAATGTAATAAAATTTTTAAAAAATTAGATACAAATTACACTTTTCCAGGCCCGTAATGTAATAAAATTCTAAGTTTGATTTTTGTTTTTTCTCTTTACTCCAGCAGTGCGTTCGGCTACTTATGACACATCCTACGCCTTCATCAATGCTGCCAATGGCCCCTATGCCGTACACAGCCAACATGTGTGGGTGTGTTGGGATTATGATGGAGAGTATTCCGGTACCTGGGGCGGGTATACTCTGCTCTGAGTGGCAGGCATTATCACTCTTCTATTTGTACCACCCGCGCAAACGTCTTCCTGAATAGCCTCTACTGCCCTGCCACAACCATATAGGTCTACCTTACCAGACATTCAGTAATTTTGATTCCAGGATGGTCATTTATAACTGCAATCATCATATTCGACCGGCTGTTCACTTGCACAAAAGCAATGTGGGTAGCAGGTTCCTACTGTTAATAAATGCAAGTAACTCTGGCCAAAGTTGCTGGGGCAAAGGGTGGAGTGGGTGCCGTGGGATTTGGGTGCACCAAGACTGGATAGTGGCGGGGGGGGGGGGTAGTGTGGGATACAAGGAAAAGATGGAACAGAAGCAAGACGTTGAGTCAAGCGGCGCAGAGGAATATCGGGAGGCAATATGGTAGGTGTACTGGTATTGGGATAGGGGATATCCTATAGCTCGATGGGATTTGGATTAGGCTACTTTCCTCCAAATTAAGCGTACGATCTATCCTCTGTCTCTCCAGTTTTCACTACCTGAACAAATTAGTCATTTCCCTGTACTGTACTACTATAAGTTTATGTCACACCCTCCGCACCTGGAAACCAATGAGCCCGATCCCAGGATGACACTTAATAACGACCACATCATATTCTCGATCCTGTGATAACACGTGTCAAGTAATATTATTAGTCCACCACACGGCCTTCCACTTAAACTACCTACAGTCATGGCAGTTCCTGGCGGTTGGCAGGGACTTCCTGCCAACCGCCTACTCTATCACATCGACTATTCGCGTGTTCATCTCCGCTATTGTGCCATCTTCTCCTAAGTTACACTCAAACAACATACATAGCTAGACACGAGGAGTAACATGGGCGTATCCGTTTGACCGGGTGTGTGACCTTGACCATCAAACCGGAAACCTGGAACCTGTGTATCGGCTCCTGTTGGGCGATTGTCCTGAAACTTGGTGTGTAGTTCGGGCGCCCAACAATTTCGCCACACCCGATGCCCGTCATGTGTGACCTTGATATTCAAACCGTTGACCTTGAACCTGTATCTCGGTTCATGCTGGGCCGATTTTCGTGAAACTTGGTATGTGGGAGTAGTTCAGGACGCTCAATATATATATATATATATATATATATATATATATATATATATATATATATATATATATATATATATATATATATACATATATATATATATATATATAGAGAGAGAGAGAGAGAGAGAGAGAGACCCGAACTACCCCCACATACCAAGTTTCACGCAAATCGGCCCAACATGAGCCGAGATATAGGTTCAAGGTCAACGGCGTGAATATCAATCAAGGTCACACATGACGGGCATCGGGTGTGGCAAAATTGTTGGGCGCCCGAACCACACACCAAGTTTCATAAAAATCGGCCCATACACAGGTTCAAGGTCACCGGATTGATGGTCAAGGTCATACCTCACGGTCAAACGGATATGCCCATGTTACACCTGGTGTTTAGCTACGTATGTTGTTTGAGTGTAGCCTAGGAGAAGATGGCACAATAGCGGAGATGAACACGCGAATAGTCGATGTGATAGAGTATGCGGTTGGCAGGAAGTTCCTGCCAACCGCCAGGAACTGTCAGGAAATGTAGGTGGTTTAAGTGGTAGTCCCCACAGCTCAGAAAATGCTGTGGAATGCTTTTCCAATCAACATAATCTCAAGAACTACCAAAACTACTCTCTATTATAGATCTGCATTCGTCCTGTGCATACTATGAGTGATGCCACACCACTGGTGAAATTTATTTGAGAATGCAATCCCCTGAGCTCAATACAAAGAGGCTGCTTTGTACAACCAAGTGATGTGCACATTAACTCGACTCAGTTGCTGGTCACAGCCACAGGTGAACATGACATACTCTTAACCAATCTTCTCGCAAAGGTGGCCTGCGTGGATGATAGCAGTCTACAAGGCGTTTAACTTGCTTCGGTTCATATCAATTGAGGGTGTTCAATCTGTGGTGTGTTGAGGTTTTAGAAAAATAACACTGAGAGGAGTTGAAACCATTCCACTCAGGGCTGTCACTATTGAAACTGATACAATTTTTATTGAAAATGTAAGGTCTTTCTCGCATGTGCGAAGTGCAAACTATTTGACTGGAAAGCATTTGATAATATTACTTGACACATGTGATCACAGGACCGGGAATATGATGTGGTCGTTATTAAGTGTGGTCCTGGGCTCGGGCTCATTGGTTTCAAGGTGCGGAGGGTGCGACATGAACTTATAGTAGTACAGTACAGGGAAATTACTAATTTGTTTAGATAGTGGAAATTGGAGAGACAGAGGATAGATTGTACGCTTAATTTGGAGCAAAGTAGCCTAATCCAAATCCCATCGAGCTATAGGATATCCCCCATTCCAATACCAGTACACTCACCATATCGCCTCCCGATATTCCTCTGCGCCGATTGACTCAACGTCTTGCTTCTGTTCTATCTTTTCCTTGTATCCCACACTATACGCCCCCCCCCCCCCACTATCCGGTTATTGTGCACCCAAACCCCACAGCACCCCACTACACCCTCTGCCTCAGCAACTTTGGCCAGAATTGCTTGCACTTATTAACAGTATAGGAACCTGCTACCCGCATTGATTTTATGCAAGTGAACAGCCGGTCGAATATGATGATTGCAGTTATAAATGACCATCCTGGAATCAAAATTATTGAATGTCTTGTAAGGTAGACCTATATGATTGTGGCAGGGCAGTAGAGGCTATCGAGGAAGTCGTTTGCGTGGGTGGTACAAATGGAAGAGGGATAATGCCTGTCACTCATAGCAGAGTATACCCGCCCCAGGTTCCGGAATACTCTCTATCGTAATCCCAACACACCCACACATGTTGGCTGTGTACGGCATAGGGGCCATTGGCAGCATTGATGAAGGCGCAGGATGCGTCATAAGTAGCCGAACGCACTGCTGGAATAAAAAGAAAAAACAAAAATCAAGCTTAGAATTTTATTACATTACGGGCCTGGAAAAGTGTAATTTGTATCTAATTTTTTAAAATTGTTATTACATTATGGGTACCTAACATTTATTACACGTTATTATACTTATTACATTATGGGTCGTTTTTTATTACATTATGGGTTCGTATTACATTATGGGCCGTTTTTGTATTACATTATGGGTAGGTATTACATTATGGGCATTTATTACATTACGGGTCGTAACAGGCGACCTATATTTTTTTCAGTATCTTTTTTTCATGAGATGATAAACTAAATGGATAGATGGTTGTTTTTGCCCAAATCAGCTTAATGAGATGGGGAGAGGAGGAACGATTAGTACTGTCGTCAAAGGAAAAAAAAAACACTGTATTGCAACCAATAGCGGCACATTTTGTCAATAAATACATACTATCGCTGCCGTGAATTGATCTGGGTCGTAGTATCATGTCGAGTTGAGGAGGTCAGATCGTAAGAGCTGCCGCAGTCAGCTCGTTTGATACGACGATCTGGCCTCCTGAAGGAGATGTGATGCGACGACCCAGATCAATTCTGGTCTGGGTGGAGGAAGCCGGAGTACCCGGAGAGAACCAACGAGCAGCTGCCAGCTCCCCAACATCGTAACTCCGCACTGCAGCACAGGCAGGGTTAGATTGGTTGAAGACATGCACACCGTCGACGTGCAGTACGCCTTAGTACACGGCGTCATCGTGCCCTCATGTTGACAATCGGGGTTAAGTGCCTTGCCCAGGGACACAACGCAGGAGTCCGAATAGATCGTTCCGACGGTCGTCCATCCAAGGACTAACCGGGCTCGACGTTGCTCAACTTCGATGAAGTCCAGTTCTAATACCAAAAGTTTAGTTCTAATAAGTACAATAAATAATATGAAGATTAAGTGCCTGGCACTTAATCTTCATATTATTCATTAACCCCTTTACCCAATTCATTAAACCTTTACCCAACATACCGTCAAAACCGACCGCGCTATTCACAAAATTCATCAAAAAATACGTTATGATCCCTTTTTGGAACGAGACAAAAATAAAAAAAAATAGTTATTCAAGAATTTTGTTTGCAAGTGTCGTCTGCTTTTCATGTTAGGTAAAGGGTTAAGAGATATAGACATAAGGCCATAAAAACCCAATACCTCAATTATCAGCTGTTTTTTTTTTATAATTGGGGCAGAGGAGGGAATTTTTATTTTAATTTATTTTCCAGGAAAGATAAGTAAAAATTACCCACCCCTCCCTCGTGTGCATACATATATGCATTAACTGGCAGGGTGCTGACTTATTCTCCGTCTTCAAAATTTGTTCACATGTCTCTTTGTCTTGTTTCAATTTATGGGAGGGGGCTTTTTGGAGTAGATTATGATTTGTCAATGTCATACCAAGGATTCTAGCTGCATTAACTGGGAAACAGGGTCTTTTTTGTAAAAATGGCAAATTATTCACCCAAAACAATATGAATTGTCTTCAGAAGCCAGAATGTGATTTAAAAACTGTCATAAATGGAAAATTTAGTGTCACAAGAGTTTTGTTTCGTGTCAACATCAATTAATGTATTAATTATATCATAGTTTTTTGGCTCACCAACGATAGTTGTGTGAGCCTATGGCATAGCCCTCATGTCGGCGTCGTGGGCGTCGTCGTCGGCGTCTGCGTCGGCGTCCGGATTCAATCATTTTGAACTTTTGTGTGCAGGTTTTGATTTTTTTTATAAAGGACGAAGGCGCCGCAGGCGCCCGAGTTGAGACGGAAGCGAAGCCGACGTCGAAACTCGTGAGTCCTTTATACTAATTTCACACTTTTTTTAACGTAGGAAGTAGTTAACGAGATGAGACTTCACGAGAATGACTCTGGTTGATTAAACTTTTAGGGATTTTTCCCAAAGGAACAGGGGACAAATAAGGTTACATTTTTTCAAGGATACTCGGTCGCTAGAACTAGTGATGGCTCTCCACCATTCCTTTCACCCTCATAGGGTCAAGGGACCCCTATATATTGAGTGTGTGTGTGTGTGGGGGGGGGGGGGGGGGGAGTGAGGTTAATGGGTCACTGATTATGTCACATGACGACCATAGCAAGTAAAGCACGCCCCTAGCAACGGGCAAACTACTGTGCCAATTTTGACCAATTTTGATACATGGACCCAACATGCATTGCAAACGAAAACAGACTGGTCAATGGTGTCGCCACGTGACTTCCCTAGCAACCAGAACGCCCCTTAACAACGGGTTAACTACTGGGCCGATTTAGACCAAAATCGGTGTACTGACCCAAAATGCGTTGCAAATGAAAACAGATAGGTCAATGTTGACGTCACGTGACTTCCCTAGCAACCAGAGCGCCACCTTAGCAACGGGCTAACTACTGGGCCGATTTTGACCAAATTCGGTATACGGATCCAAAATTTATTGCAAATAAAAACGTACAGGTCAATGTTGACGTCACGCGACTTCCCTAGCAACCAGAGCTCCCCCTTAGTAACGTGCTAACTAATGGCCCGATTTTGACCAAATTCGGTATACGGACCCCAAATGCTTTGCAAATGAAAACAGACAGATAAATGTTGACGTCACGTGACTTCCCTAGCAACCAGAACGCCACCTTAGCAACGGGCTAACTACTAGGCCGATTTTGACCAAATTCGGTATACGGACCCAAAATGTATTGCAAATAAAAACATGCAGGTCAATGCTGACATCACGTGACTTCCCTAGCAACCAGAGCTTCCCCTTAGTAACGGGCTAACTACTGGACCGATTTTGACCAAATACGGTATACGGACCCAAAACGCTTTGCAAATGAAAACAGACAGATCAATGTTGACGTCACGTGACTTCCCTAGCAGCCAGAGCGCACTCTTAGCAACGGGCTAACTACTGGGCCGATTTTGATAAAATTCGGTATTCGGACCCAAAATGCATTGCAAATGAAAACAGATAGGTCAATGTTGACGTCACGTGACTTCCCTAGCAACCAGAGCGCCACCTTAGCAACGGGCTAACTACTGGACCGATTTTGACCAAATTCGTTATACGGACCCAAAATGTATTGCGAATAAAAACATGCAGGTCAATGTTGACGTCACGTCTTTTCAGTAAAACTACATTGGCATATTTTCATCGTCCTTTTTTGCACAGCACTGCTGTATTTTCTTGTTTTATTTTGCTTTTGTTTATGTCAGCATGCTTTTCAAGGATAGTAATATCTTATTCAACCCCTTCCATGCTTAGTTACTTGAATTTTGGACTTTTGTGTACAGGTTTTTGACTTTTCTGTGCAGGTTTTTGACTTTTGTCTACAGGTTTTGAAATTTTGTCTTCAAGTGGAGTTTTACCTTCTTGGCATATGGCCATGGTGGTTACCTTAACATTTCAGGGTATTTTTCTCAATTATAACCCTTTGAAACAAATGTGATACTTCTTTGACTACTATGTGCAGGTTTTGAGGTTTGTCTTTCTTTCCTTCCAAGTGGATATTTTTCAAGTAGAGCTTCACCTTACTGGCATATTGCCATTGTGGTTGCTGTGACATTTGCAGGGTATTTGTCTCAATTTTAACCCTTTGAAACAAATGTGATACTTTTTTTTTTTACTTTTATGTGCAGGTTTTGAGGTTTGTCTTTCTTTTCTTCCAAGTGGCGACTTACCTTGTAGCATATTGCCATGGTTCCTATTTTATGTTAGGATGCTTCTTGGGGCTTTTATTATATTATTTAACCCCTTAGCTGCTTATTTACCTTAATTTTGGACTTTTGTGTGCAGGTTTTTGACTTTTGTGTACAGGTTTTGATATTTTTTTTTAAGTGGACTTTTACCTCACTGGCATATTGCCATGGTGGTTACTGTAACATTTTCAGGGTATTTTTCTAAATTTTAACCCTTTGAAACAAATGTGATACTTTTTTTACTTTTATGTGCAGATTTTGAGGTTTTTCTTTCTTTTCTTCCAAGTGGATATTTTTCAGGTAGACTTTCACCTTACTGGCATATTGCCATGGTGTTTACTGTGACATTATCCGGGTATTTTTCTCAATTTTCTCAATTTTAACCCTCTGAAACAAATGTGATGCTTACCATGTTGCATATTGCCATGGTTCCTATTTTATGTTAGCATGCTTCTTAGAGCTATTATTATATTATTTAACTCTTTACCTCATTATTTTATTCATTCATTTTGAACTTTTGTATGCAGGTTTTGATTTTTTTTTTTTTTGATTTTACTTTTTTTATGTCAGCTTGCTTTTTAGGGATAGTAATATTTCATTCAACCCTTTCCATGCTTAGTTACTTGAATTGTGGACCTTTGTGTACAGGTTTTTGATTTTTCTGTGCAGGTTTTTGACTTTTGTGTACAGGTTTTGAAATTTTGCCTTCGTGTGGAGTTTTACCTTACTGGCATATTGCTATGGTGGTTACCATAACATTTCAGAGTATTTTTCTCAATTTTAACCCTTTTTTGATTTTATGTGCAGGTTTTGAGGTTTGTCTTTCTTTTCTTCCACGTGGTTATTTTTCAAGTGGAGTTTTACATTACTGGCATATTGCAATGGTGGTTACTGTGACATTATCCGGGTATTTTTCTCAATTTTAACCCATTGAATCAAATGTGATGCTTTTTTTTTACTTTTATGTGCAGGTTCTTAGGTTTGTCTTTCTTTTCTTCAAAGTGGAGACTTACCTTGTAGCATATTGCCATGGTTCCTATTTTATGTTAGCATGCTTCTTGGGGCTATTATTATTGTATTATTTAACCCTTTAGCTGCTTATTTACTTTAATTTTGGAATTTTGTGTGCAGTTTTTTTTTTACTCCAGCCACCTCTTTACATTGGCCACCTGCTGGTGAGCCACGGGGTACTGATACCCCCTCTAGTTATGAAAAGGGACATACCAGGGGGCCACATTTAGGGCTATATATTACCACATCAGTAGGTAGAAGAAAATATGACATCAGTTGTAAAAATGGAACTGTTTATTGATATTGGTGAAGTAAGCTGCAACCCTAATTTTTGAAATAAAAGTGACATTCATATTGTCTTATGGGGGTTGGAACACTATTTCTCAAAAAGTGTTGTGCGCTCATGCAGCTTTTAGTTTTATTTTGGAAATAGGGTAGTTTTCAAAGAAAGCTATGGATTCGTATCCCTCTCAGCTTACTCATTGGAAAACAGAGTCGAAAAAATCTATTGGAGCCAATACCAGTTTTCTAAACCCAGTTGACACAGTTTGGAGACTTTTCTTTAAAATAACAAATTGACCACGTTTATGACTCAGAAAAAGTCAAAAGTTGAATTCTAATGCAGAAATGGCACTTTTATCACATGGAAGGGATAACATGTATGTTTGGTAGTGTTGGGGGTGATAACAGCAATGACTGTACGAAATATTTGAATTAGAGTTACCCGCCTTGAAAAGATACAGTTGGAAATGATGCCGTCTCCAAAAATACGCAGCCGTGGGAAAATATATTGTTTCAATAAACGTTTGAAGCATTTTATTGACATCTTGCATATTGAATATTCCAGATAAATAAAGAGGTTGATTTGATGACTTTTTGGACCTAAAAATACAATTAACTTGTGGTGTGTTTTTGAAGGAATTCCCTTAAAAATAGGTGCGCGTGACCGATACTTCCATTTCTGTCAGTTTGTCTGTTTTATTTGTTGCATGACCCCATCCCCTCCATGTTTTCGGGTCAGAAAAGGTTGTCTGTAGAGCGAAACTTGACAAAGATATTTGAATGCCAAAATTAAAGTGATGCGATCATATTTCTTTTCGCACGAATGTTATAATGATCGCCTATGGCAAAATATTTAGTACTACGATACCTATAGTTTAGTTCTAATAAGTACAATAAATAATATGAAGAGATTTCATTAACCCTTTACCTAACACGAAAAGCAGACGACACTTGCAAAAATAATTCTTGAATAACTAATTTTTTTCATTTTTTGTCTCAAAAACATAGGTTATGACCCCTCGTTGGAACGAGCTCGACGAGCTCGTTCCAACGAGGGGTCATAACCCATGTTTTTGTGACAAAAAATGAAAAAAATAATGAAAATTAATTGGCGATTTTTGAGAGTAGCGCTGGCCGGTTTTGGCCGTTACGTTAGGTAAAGGGTTAACAAAAGTTTCATTAAAAGATATAGACATAAGGCCAAAGAAATACCTCGATTATCAACGGATTTTTTTTTAATTGGGACGGAGGGGTGGATTTTATTTTTTATTTATTTTCCGGGAATGTTAAGTAAAAAAGACCCCCCCCCCCCCCCCCCCCCGTGTGCATATGTATATACATTAACTGGAAGGGTGCTCAATTTTTCTCGATCGGCAAAATTTGTTCACATGTCTTTGCCTTGTTTCAATTTACGGGAGAGTGCCTGTTGGCCTATTAGCACTCTCCCATAAATTGAAAGGAGGCAAATCAAAACAAACCAAATACCTATTAAGATAATATGAAGCACGTGGATGATAGAATATGAAGCCTTTAAGTTGTGTTACTTGCTCTCCAGAATAAAGCCCAAAAATGGGCCTCCAACACTCAACTGAACAAACATCACGTTTTAATGAAGTAACATAATTAATAAATAGTATTTATTGATAGTATTTGTATTACACTGTTCAAGTATTTAAACAAAATATAGTTACACTTTCTCTGAGCTGCGGGCAAATCGAAAACATATCCAATTAGACTGCGGGCAGATTGGGAATTATTAAAAGTCAGGGAGCCAGCAAACCGAGACATAACCATACAGACGTGGAAACATTCAAAACAATGTTTTTGTTGAGGATGGTCCATTTTTAGTAGCAATTGCCGCCTCCCCAACCAAAGATGACCGCTGGTATGACACCTTTCTATCTGTGAACAATAAACATTCCAGCAATTCACTTGTATACAGTGTTGGTAATTATCATTTAAATTTGGACATGGAAAATCATTTATAATAAACGGTTTAGGTAATAGTGCGAAATTATGGGTTTCTCTCACTTCTTTTGTTTTTTCTGTTCAATTAAAATATATTTCACAAATTTAAAGAAAAATATTTGATTCATGGAGGTTTAGATATGCATTTTGACAAGCCGAATGCATAATTTCCAAAATCACTGATCATAGGCTAAATTACAGTTAAAACTAGAAGTCCTGTCACGAAATGTGCGCTTATCTAGGCTTAATTGCGCATAGGAATTGCGCGCAACAGCCAAATCGAATGGTACCAAAGCACGGCAGGTTCTCTTGGTTAATCATGGAAAACTCAGGCAATGTTTCTGCCAATGGACCTCCGGGTTACCCGGAGGTCCATTGGTTGAAACATTGCTTGTGCACAGGCCGCATGTACACAATTTGATAGCCTTACAATGGTCATAACGCGTAGATTAACGCGCAGATCAACGTGCTATATCTGCGCATTTCAGGACAGGACTTTAAGTTGTAATCGTATGTCTAAGCGACAGTGTCCTCTGTGTGTCTTTTTCAAAGTGCTGGACACATCTTTATGAATGCAACATAAATTTTTATGTGCAAATGGGTTAGTGCCAGAAGCAGCTTGGGGCCAGGGTTAGGGTACTAGTCCAACTATATGTCCATAAAACTTTTTTACTTAACTACGATAAAATGTGAAACTAACAAATGGCTATTTCGACAGATTTTCAACGACACAATAAAATACCGTAATGGTGGTTAAAATCAAAACATGTCTGTCTTCAAACAACTCACTTGTTTCTGAAAAGTGTTTTAAAACTAATAAACGAAACGAGTTGAAAAAAAACCCCCATAATTTAGCGTAATTCCCAAACCCGTCATTGCAAAGGATTACTGAGGCTTGTTGTTGCTTCCCACTCCTCCATTCCCCAACTGAGGCTCGATCCATCCCTCTCCTACTACTCACACCAAATTCCTGAATGGGATTGCCGCGTACATTATGGACTATAACGAGTGGGCGGATCAATTTTGTGTTTGTAGGGAGGTTCGGTGATATTTTAATCAAACAGCCCAGTGTGGCAGTTGGATTAAATTAGTACTCAACCTCCTCAACAACTGACCGTTATGTTGTTTGCTAATCGACCACCGAAGTTTCTTTTACGACAAAATACCGTTTTCATTGGAGTGACACTGACGTGCACTGTTTGACTGGAGACAATGGAGACGCATTTTTTTCCACATTGTCCTAAAACTGTTAATACTATGGCGTTAATACCCATCGAGGGTCGAAATACTTCAAAATTAAATATCAATCCACAGATAGTCGGTAAACAACGTCGGAGTACCAGTCTTTTTTTCTTTCTGTGTTTACCTTCTCCTTTCAACCGATTTTTTAACATTTGCCATTCGAAATTTGTAAAATATACTGTTCAAAAAAAAAGAAACGCAAAACGGGGTTTCTGTGACGAGGGACGTTTCGGTGGTATGGGATAATGAGATAGAGGACGAAATCAATTCATGACCAAAGTTTTAATGGATGAATGAAGCACAACTGGAAACGTTTCAGACGTCAACGTCATCCGAACTCAATATCTAGTGTGACCGCCATCTGAGTCCAAAACTGCTTGGCACTTTCTGTTCATTGAAGCAATCAGATTCCGGATGGAAGCTTGAGGTATGGTGGTCCACTCTTCCTGCAACGCTTGTGCCAACTGCGGTAACGTCTGAGGTTGTGGTTGACGTTGTCGCGCACGTCGACCCAGTTGATCCTATAGATGCTCGACCGGGTTCAAATCTGGTGATCTGGAGGGCCAGGGCAGGACTTTGATGTTGTCATTCTGAAGATAAGCTGTCGTGAGCCTTGCTGTGTGCGGCCGGGCGTTGTCATACTGGAAAATGGCGCTGACATTCTGCATAATGGAGAGGACTTGTGGATGCAAAATTTCATCTCTGTACCTCTGCGCTGTCAAATTACCCTCAGCATGGACGAGGTCCGTTCCACCAGTGTGTGAGATGGCTGCCCACATCATAACGCTACCACCACCAAATCTGTCCACATCCCGATCGCAACTACGCGCAAAAAGTTCTCCACGACGTATGTACACACGGCATCGTCCATCAACTCGGCGAAGAAGGAAACGTGTCTCGTCACTGCACCATACCTTCTCCATCTCATGAGGCCATGCCCAGTGCATCTGACACCACTGAAGTCGCTGTCGACGATGCTGCGCCGTCAAAATGACATCCCGAACTGGCCATGTAGAAAGGAGGCCTGCATCGCGTAGACGGTTGCGAACGGTCTAATCTGAAATCCTCCGCCGACCTGGTAGCGTTGACGCTGAAGAGGTCGCTGTGGTTATTCTCTACCGCAAATGACGTAACCGGATGTATCGACCCTGAGCTGGGGTGGTGGTGGTGGGGGGGTCTCCGGATCTTGGAAGGTCCTGCGTTGTACCCTGGATTTGGTAACGGTTCCACAGGCGTGTGATGGTGCTCGGGGAGACATTGAACACTCTCGCTACATTCGAAGCTGATTCGCCTGTTTCCAAGCGACCAGTGGCATTATTTCTCTGAGCTTCGGTCAAACGCGGCATTTTGCATGAGCAAGATCCCTTTAACGCTGTGCGAATTCCGACCGATTTCCACGTCCATTTATACCCCCACACGATCAGCTCGCATGCTCGGAGCTCATAATCAGGTATTCACTCAGTGGAAACCTTGTTTTGTTAATTTCCAATATTCGTGGGGTCAAGGTGGCCGAAATTATGCCCCATTGTTCAAAATGTTGCATAATGTTTAGACCACTACTATATGTCGTTAACCATATCTACAGCCACACTTCATCACTATATTTTCCAAAATTGGCCATGTTATCATGACTATACCCGTTTGTGGTTCTTTTTGTGAAGTGTACATAATCACAATACACACAACGACTTGGGCCGGCCGCCCTATCGGCATTGGCCGTGTTAGGTTGAATGACTTCTGGAAATTCGCTTTCCCATTTCAAAACAATCTAATCTAAACTGGGGCTTTGCAACCTCAATGAATAGGCTACCGTGTTAACCCTTTACCCAACGTAACGCCCAAATCCAGCCAGCGCTTTTCTCAAAATTCGCTACTTAATTTTGATTATTTTTTCATTTTTTGCCTCAAAAACATAGGTTATGACCCCTCTTTGGAACGAGCTCGTCGAGCTCGTTCCAATGAGGGGTCATAACCTATGTTTTTGAGACAAAAAAAAAATGAAAAAAAGTAATTGTTCAAGAACTTTTTTTCCAAGCATCGTCTATTTTTTCGTGTTAGGTAAAGGGTTAATGCTGGAAAGTGACGCTGAAAGAGATTTCAAACAAGATCTCACCAACAATACACTTTAACCCTTTAAATACTGTCAGTTCAGTGACATAAATTTGAAGAGTCTATTTTCATGATTTTGATGGGGGGGGGGGGGGGGGGGTGGGTTGATCAATTTTGCACGTTGAAAATATTGATTGGTCTACCCCTCACTTTCACTTTACACTAAATTAACAGCAACCCTACATAATGAAATTATGACGTATCATGTTCTTGGCCCGGAAAGGTGGTCTCTCGGGTTCGAAGCGTTAACATTAATAAGCAAAGAAATTCGTACTCAAACATCAAACCTAAAAAAAATCACACTTGTCGCCTCAGTGGGCATATTTTGTGTTGTGGTCGAGAAAATGAAATGCATCATGAAATTAGGGCACTGTCCAGATTCCCAAATTCGATTCAATTCGAATACATCTCGATTATTTGACTCTTTTCCATTAGAGGCGAGATGATTCGAAACCTTTCGAATCGTCGCTATGTTCTCAAAATCATTCCGAAAAGTTGGCCCCTTCTTCTTCCATTATCCTATGACAAAAGAAGAGTTGAGGGACGCTTCGGTCTCCGAAACTTTTTTTTGATTCCATTTCTGGAATATTCCACATATTTGATTTCCTCACGTAACAGAAAAATGTCGCTGTTGATACCCGTTGTCGCATGAGGTGAGTCAAAAATCTGAATGTTCAGTATTTGAGAATAGATAGACAATATTTACTATGTTTCACGATTGTAAGTCAGTGAAATGTCAACAAGACTGACTATTTGAAACGTGACTCAATTCAATTCAAAATCCTTTGTCAAATTCAGTTCGTGATTCGAAATCCTTTTAATCCTTTTTTACTAATGGGACCACCACCAGGTCCACCAACGGCGACGTAAACCGTGTCTTGGGCATTTTCACCCACTCCCCACCCACCCCTCTACTCTTTTGGGCAGAGGCAGAGGCGGTGGAAACTCGATAAAAATGGAGGGGCACAGATTTTAAAGGCTACTTTTAAAAGTAGAGCTGTAGGTTTTTAAATTTCTTGTTCGGTTTCGGTTTTGGTTTTTCAGGTGGAGAAAAACCTCGGTTCGGTTCGGTTTTCGGTTTGTTCATGAGGCCAAATAAAATTCAATAAAACTCATTCTTATGTCCGGAATCATAACTGAATGGCAGAGAAATTGAATGAAACTCAATGAATGCCCGAGATAAGCTATTATACATGTACATGAAGAATCAGGAAGGCCAATATAATAATTACCTAAATATACAGAACTTTTATTGTGCTTGGCCATTTTTCGAGGTCTGACACCTACACGCAACTTGAGGAACGCTGCAAACACAACTAAGCTGAAATGTCGGAAATCCACAGAATGTAGCCTTCCCAGAGTAGTGAGGGTACCCAGGCACTGCCATTGGCAGTGTCTGGGTACTCTCACTACTCTGTGATGGCTACAACATTCTGTGAATTTCTGCAGCAAGAGAGTATTTTAATAAAAAACGAAAAACCTTAGATTACGGGATGTCGACGGTTTCGGTTTCGCTTTTTAAAAAAGACATAAAACCTCGGTTCGGTTTCGGTTAACCTACAGCTCTATTTAAAAGTTACAATCGTATATCGGGAAATGTACCATGTCACACCGGAGGCTCTCGCTAAAAGATGAGCATGTCGTGGTGTGGTCTCTGTCCTGACCATTTCTTCTACTTCAGTTATGTTCCACCCCGAAGGCTAACCTTCGGGGTGTTAGATGATTGAGGTACAAGAATCGGACCAAAGCGGCCGAAGGTCGAATTTCTCCAAATGTTGTTTGGATTTGGAAATAATATATTACAGGTGGGGGCGCGGTGGCTCAGTCGGTACAGGTGCAGGCTGCAAGCCGAGAGGTCCTCGGTTCGAATCCCACCTGCGGCAACCGCGTTGTGTCTTTGGGCAAGACACTTCTCACCATTGCCTCCGTGGGGGGCACGGTGACGTTGTGTACTAAGGCGTACTGCACGTCGATGGTGCACCTGTCTTCAACCAATGCTAACCCTGCTTGTGTGGAGTTCGTATGTTGGGGAGCTGATAGTTGCTCGTCGTTGCTCGGTGGTTCTCTCCGGGTACTCCGGCTTCCTCCACCCGTAAAACTGTTGCGGTCATGATTAGCCATTGTGCAGAAATATGTGACCTTAAACACCAATAAATATTACAGGAACATCTGTATATTGACACCTTTGTTTGGAACCATTTAAGATATTGTGTAACCGTGCAATATATCTGTGGGAAAAAAGTCGAGGGAAAGTGTCCATTGTGCCCCTTGGCTCCGCCGATTCTGAGCAGAGATGCTAAAATATAAACTAAACCATGGGCTGAATCTTATAAACACAGCGTGTGTATGGGCGGATGTTTGTTGTTTGGATCCAAAGCTAAATTGGCCCCAAAGCTAATTCAGCTTAAATATTGGTATGCTATGCCTGTTCTGTTTATTTTGGTTCATTCCTCCTTGAGAATTATTTTTTCTCATTTAATTCCGGATAACTGTAATTGGAGGTTTAGCAATTTCGCGCTCCATAACAAAATCTTCATGCTAATTCTCTAAGGACAAATGTGTTGATCAATTTCAAATGTGAATATTTCAATGTAATATCAGCAAGCAGCTCTACGATGCGTGAGATATTTTCTGATGTTCCAATAAGACTAAAATCCTCGCCCTCTGATTGGACGAGAGCTCACTTAGTTTTTCTTTTTTGACGGCTCCTGTGGCACATGTTATCGACTGACGTCACCACGTGAAATGTTTGAAATGATGATAACAATGGGAGGAGATTAAGTGTGCTTACACACCAATTCCTTTGTCTTCTCCGGGTTGGAAAGAGACGTGAAATACCCGATAGAACAATAGACTAGGTGTTCAGGTGACGTCACTTGAATACCTGTATTCACTTACAATAGCTGGGTCCGTGCGTTCTGTCAATTGACGTGTAAGTAAGTTACTAACCTCGCTGTCGGTATTCATGAATTTGAACCTGCCAAAGTGCTGTAACACCTCACCGCTTCGCAGCTCGGCGTCACAAACCGCACGTTGGCAGGTTGTTCAAATTCATGAATACCTCCTGCTCAGTTAGTAACTATTACATACTGCCTATAAAACCGTATAATTCGAGGTCAGTGATTAATCTATGAATGTATACCCACAACCCACTTCTTAAAAAGGTCAAGGTTACTCCATCACAGTTCAAATCACGAACTTGTTGATGATTTGAACTCAGATGGAGTAACTTCGACCTTTGCCAAAGTTATTGAATTTTTGTTGTCCAGTGACGTCGGGGTACACAAGAATGGACTATAAAGAGTTGAGGATCGGTGAAAATTTAATCGAACAGTTATATTGGGCATCACGATTAATTTATTACAGAACCTCCCGAAAAATTTAAAGGAGTTCTGGAGTAAGTATTACATTCTATGACGTCATTCAGTAACTCAAGGTCCAGATGGTTTCTGCACGGAAATCGGCAACTGTTCGGCAAATTTTGAAAGCGATGGTTGGTTAGAGCACGTAACATATTCGTCATTTATCTCTTATGTTTAAAGTGCCTTTTCTGCCCCTCCACTTACTCGCCCAGCAGATCAAGGGTCGTGGAATTACCCCCCCCCCCCCCCCCCCCCCGGTGTGAATTGTATTCATGAAATATACAAACACTTCTATGAGCAGTTCATCATTAGTCAAATACCGAGGACACGAAAATATAGCAAAAATACCATTTAACCCTTTACCCAACGTAACGGCCAAAACCTGCCAGCGCTGTTCTAAAAAAATCGCCTATTACTTTTCATTATTTTTTGTCTCAAAAATATAGGTTATGCCTCCTCGTTGGAACGAGCTCGTTCCAACGAGGGGTCATGATCAATGTTTTTGAGACAAAAAAATGAAAAAAATAGTTATTCAAGAAAGTGTCGTCTGCTTTGTCCAGTGACGTCGGGGTACACAAGAGGTTTATTTACTAAATTTGTTATCGTTCAAGTCATCCTGTTCATTGAAGTTGCCCTCTTTGTTTCACGATGTGGGTTTTGGGCTCTGGGTAGGGTCTTATTGGAACATACACGCTATTGTCATGAATTGACAGTAATATGGTCTGAGGTTTGCGGCACAGGGCGTATGTTCAAGTCGACGCTTCGCGACTCGGTTGAGCATAAGTTCCGAGCCGCAAACCCCAGACCATGTTACCGTCAATTCATCACAATATCAAATAATGCTGTTTTCAAACATTGTCATCATCGTGATAAATTGACGAATTTATTCTACTTTCGTTCTGTTTCTTTCAAACACAAACTGGGTTTTGTATGAGCAACGTATCAATACTGGTTGTGCCGCTGAACAGAATTGTGATCAGGGACGTTGCTGCAGGGGTAGAGTGAAGTGTCTTACCTTCCCGAACATTCGTCAAATTTGCAATAGTTGGAAATTCGAAGCCCTAAATTTGAAAACGGTAACATTTCAGGGAGGATTGTAATGAAATTTTTCGAAAAATGTCTAAAATTTGTCCAAAATATGAGGGGTTTCGATTGAAAATTAGTGAAAACCCTCGAAATATTGATTGAAAAGTAGTAAACAGGTCCACCAATATTTATTTCTGGCTGGAATTTGTGACTACCAAATTCAAAACGTTCCAACAAAACCATATCATGTGACCTCCCCGTTGGAACGAGCTCATCGAACAATGAGGGTTCACATGATATGGTTTTGTTGAATTCATTTGAAAAATTAAAATAAAATTGATATCGTGCTTTTTGGGTAAAAAGATTAAACCTGTAGTTTTGAAAATTTTGACTTGAGGTGTGGATGCCCATGAAACTCCCCACTTGTTGGAAATTATGTAGCGATAGTAGGAATTTTGCCAGGAAGGGGGGGGGGGGGCAGGGATGTAGCTAGAGGGTTACATCTGGGGGGGGGGGGGGGTGCCACCGGTGTAAATTCCAACTGTGAGTGGTTTCGATAGGTGGTTGCACTGCAGCGCTGGGTGATATATTTTAACCATTTACCCAACGAATCGCCTGCATCCGCCCGCGTAATATGCAAATACAGCTGCTGAAAAAATATTTTTCGAAAAATTTCAACAAAACCATATCACAACCCCTCTTTGGAACGAGCTAGTCGATATGGTCACACGATATGGTTTTGTTGAAATTTAAAAAAAAAGAATTAAAAAAATGATATTTAAAATAATGAATGTTGAAATCGTCTGTGTTGGGTAAGGGGTTATGAACCACAGGCGCTCGACGTATTATCGGATTTTATCAATTTTAATAAAATATATATTATATTATCAATACTAAAAAAAGTAAAGGTATGACACTTCCCAGATCGAAATTTTTAACAATCTCTCAAATAGGGAATACCTCGTCGATCTCGCTCAAATAAACGACAAAATGTCGTGTAATTCGCGGTGCCACTCAGATTTCGAGCCCAAGATTGACGAAATTTGACTTTTATTCGCATTTATTTCACTTTTTATCGACTGAAACGACAGAGAGGTCTATCCACGACTTGTCTTATCCGGTACACAAGCAAACTGAAGCAACGAATGCAACGCCGCGCATTCATTGGTCGTCTACTTATAGCCACAACTGCGGGAAATTCAAAAGTCTGTTTATGTTTCACTCAATACAACACCAGACGACACAACAATATAACGTCAATCAAAATATTTTATTCGATCGAAAAACAAAGTCAAAACCCATAATGATGGTGTCACGGTAACATAACATATACAGTTATTTAAAATTAACATTACTAGTCATGCTTTTGATATTTTAATTTGGGTGTTGTGGGGATGGGAGGGTGGGGGGAGGAGGGGCATGGTCGTGTGTCATCTACATGCAAACTACAAAAAATCCTCAATCGAATCCGGTAGACAGAATCAGAAATTCACTTAGTTTCTATTGCCATAGTTACTATCACCATAAATAAATGTAGTTTACATGGGGGATGAAAATTCAGAGGGAGTGTGTGTGTGTGGGGGGGGGGGGGGCGAGGAGAGTTCTCCTTCACCCTTCCCACCCCAAACACAGGCACTGATATTTCTAAAACTCTTGGAGAGAGATTATCAGAAACCAGAACAAAGTGGGCAGATCATAATGCAGGATAATCACAACAGAATTTTAGTAACATTTTTCATTTGTTGATTATTGTATTATTTGACATAATTCTCTTGCAATGAGATCAAGGACTGGAATTATCAACACAGGAGAATGGGATCAAAAGTTACTTGTAGTTATCCTACAACTTATTTCAGCTGATACTGTATGTGCATGTTAGAATGGTGGATCTAGTTGGCGGGGGGGTGGGGGGGGGGGGAGGGCATCTTTTTCCCAAGGTATGTTATCTCGCGACATAATTATGGCCTGTGGTTATCTGTGCCAAATAGCAATTGATGGTGGACACTTTACTCTTGCCCAAGAATTAAGCAAAAAAGCATTCTCTGACATATTGGAAAATAAATTTCCCTGGGGAGGCCCTCAGATTTTCATGAAAGTGGGCCCGAAGAGATGAAATTAGGGTACCAGGGCTTATTCTATGACGGGCCACCTTTCTAAAGTGCCTGGATATTCATGGTGATGCTGAAACCACAAGCGTGATGGAGGGGGGGGGGGGGGGATTCAGGTGACAGTGGCCTTTTTAACTTCACAAGTAAATCTTCAGTCTCTTTACGAATCTGACCCTAAGTTCATGTATTGCTTTTATCAATGCCTCTGAAAATAAAGTAAAAACCAAGAGAAAAAATTCGATAGATAAATTTTGTCTAGACTGATATAATAAAACTTGATTAAATTTAATTTTTTATCCCCTGCACGTGATACAATTATTTTAACCCTTTCCGACTACGGTTATCGTGGCGTTTTAACGTCACGTAGAATCAGGTTTTGGCGACGTCAAACGCAATCGTTAGCCCTTTGAATTCTGGTGGTATCTTCCGTATCAATTCAATGACATCAACAGGAAGAGTCCATATTCATTATTTGGGGGTAGACCAATTAATATTTGCAACGTGCAGCCTTGTGGCTGCACGTTGAAAATATTGATTGGTCTACCACACACATGCATTTAGCATCCATCACATTTAATGAAATTATGAAGTATCATGTTTCTGAACGAAAAAGCGGCCGCTCGGGTTCAAAGTCGGAGTACGTATTATTACGTACCGTAGTCGCAACGCACGGCAATTTTCGTACGTAATATTACGTACCGTAGTCGCAAAGGGTTAACTGATCCAGTGCTGTTTTTTCAATTTCAAATGATGTTTTGAGACATGACATTTCTTTCTCTGAAAAAGTTCACTCGAACAATTATGTCGTTTTTTTCTGTAAATATTTATTATTTCAAATAGTTTCTTTTCATTTATTGTAGAGTGTCCATTGGCACTATCCAATAATGGAAAATAAACTCTTTCATTTGAATACACTTTCTATTATTTCCGAAAAATAGCGACACCTTACAGGGATCGCAAAGCCACTATAATGGCTTTCAGCACTTTTCAGTAAGGCCATGATCTAGTGGCTTCCAGCACTCAGCCAGTTGACTGACTGAGTGCAAGAAGCCACTATCAGGGCTCTACTGAAAAGTACTGAAGGCCTCTTTTGTGGCTTTATAATGTTTACACTAATTTGTTTATGTCTCAGCAGCAGAAGAAAAATTTATTAATATGAAAATATTTTGTTACAATTTATTGGAGAGTACCAACAGTCACTTTCTAATAAATTGCAACAAAACAATTATTTATGTGCAATAACGTGCTAAACTAAGGCTTCTTTTGCTGGTAGTGTGATTGACATCTTTGAAAGGGGGTGGGCAGTTGTCTGGGCTATTTTTTCAGATACCTATTATGAAAAGTGTTTGAGGAATGAGGTTTGCATGCCAAAAGTCCCCAAAGCAACAACAATGTGGACAAAAAACTCGAGGCAAAAAACCCTGACATACTTTTTTTCAGAAATTATATTTTGAGATTTCATTAACATATGAATTAAAGAACTTTTTTTTTAATGGAACTTTTATATTTCCTTTTTTTTTCTGCATTCAGCACAAAAGCCCAATGAAGAGTCAATTTTATTTAATTATTAATTTTTCTTTTTGTTCGGAGTAGTGGGGGGGGGGGGGTGAAGAATGGCACAAAAACAAGGAATGAGGAATGGTAGTACACACAGAGGGCATAAAAGGAAAATTGGAAACAGCTGGTTGCAGCATGAGATAATTTCTACATTTCGCATCATTTCTTGGGAAGCTCTTTCCGAGAGTTACCCCAAAAATGATGTGAAAGTTGGAATTAATTATTATCTCTAAAGAGAGAAAAAACCCAAGAGATATTTTCACCCTACAATTTACTTCTAACACAAATAAATAAATTGATCTTTTGTCAATTTATCATGGGGATTTTTTGGTTTATAGAATTGTTGGTGCTGTGAGATATTTTTTCCATTGCCCCCCCCCCCCCCTCCCCCTTTTCAAGTGGACTTTTGACAGAAATGTAAAGTTTATAGAGTGCTGCCATTACCCTTTTCAAGAGAGAAAGGGATCACTCTTTCCATACTTTTCCCGAATAAATGAAGAATTCCATTATTTGCTTTCAAATCAGGGCTTATGACCAATATTGGAAAGAACTTGATGAGCTCCTTCTAAAGAGGGACAATAAGAACTGTTTTATGAAACAAAAACTGAAAATATATAAAAGTTTGAATGATGAATAGCACATGTTGCATTTTTAAGTCAGTTTTATTATTTCATGTTTTTCTGACAATTCTACAAGCACCGTTGATTGGGAGGGGCCCAAGAAACAAACATTTTGGTCAAAACTGTTCAAACTTTTGAAGAAATCTGTTTCCAATGACATATAGGTCGACACCAATAATTATAATGCTTATGTAATCTATTCACACCAATGACAATTAATCCACATCAAAGACATTTCATTCCACACCAGACTCAAAGGACTCCACGGTTTAAACCAAACCGTTATTAAGAAGTTGGAAAGTACTCAGAATGATGCCGGCAGATGGATAACAGGGTCGAGTAATGCTGCAGCTTTGGAAGCAGTAAGGGGGGAGCTTGGGTGGATGAAAATCAAGGACAGGGTAGATTTGGGAAAATTGTGTTACTTTAACTACTTGAGAAACCTGCCTGACAACCGGTGGTGCAAATTGATGCTCGATACCATTTGGAATTCTAATATAGAAACGGGGTGGTCAAAATATGTGAGGGAACTAATGGACAATTACTCTATAGAGGTCACAAACATAGAAGTAGGAATGAAAGAAGGCAAAAGGTTTGTCAAAGAGAGAGTCATGGAAGATTGCAATCGAAACTGGCGAGCAGGGGTTAGCGTGAAAAGATCACTGCAAGGGTTACAATATAAAGAAAAGCCAGCTTTTGAGAAGTACCTAGATGGCACCTTTGGAGGGTCACTGCTGTTCAAACTGAGATCAAGATCACTGGAGCTTCGGGGAAAAATTGGGAGAGATGGGGAAAAGGGATGCCAAATGTGCCACTCTGGAGTAGTGGAGACCCTGGAACATTTTCTCTTGGAATGCCCACAGTATATACCTCATAGAATAAAATTTACTGGAAGAATAATGCAGAAGTGGGGTGAAGAAACAAAGGATAGATGGCTGAAGGGGGACACGAGGGAGAGGGTAGGAATGCTTATTGAAGAAATTGAAAAAGAGGAAGTGAGGGACACTATTAAGCAGTTTATATATGAATGCTGGGAGGAGAGGAGGGGAAGAGGGGGTGGGGTGCAGGGGGAATGATGGCCTTCTCTTATGAGGACCGCGACAAATCAGCGGCTGACCAAAGAGTTATTATTATTATTACTCTACATGTACAGCAACTTACAAAACTAGTTGCAAATGCAAACATGTGGAATTCCTTGTATGAACTATCTTTCTGATATGGTTCCTCTTCATACCACCATTCCCTGGCAGTTAGTCTCAAAAACCTCTTACTTATTACTTACCAAGATTTAGTGTCATAATCTGGTATTTAAGAGAAAGAGAGATCATTCGGAATAGCTTATAATTAATTATTTTAAGTGGTAGCCAGAAAATGTTCATGAACATACAAGTCTTGGAAAAAATGTTCATGGAACCATATAATCACAAATTATAGCAGCTGGAAAAATGAACTGAAAACTTTAAACAGTGTTTTCATTCAAATTAATATGAACAACTTGTAATATTTGTGTAAAGCTTTCCAAGAAAGGATTTTAGGTATGGATAGGTTAGGACTACAGATTAAAAAGATTCAATCTCCACGCAGCAAAACTCTCCGCTGATACATGATGTATATTTCCCTCCCGTATACAAACTATAGGATGAGTATGAAACTTTTAATTTTTCTTTTGTTATACAGCATGTAAACTGAACATTTTGAAACAGAAAGACTGGAAATAAAATGCTGGACAGATAACCACATTAAAAATTTTGATCTCATTTTCCCCTTATTACAAATATTATTTGAACCGTGACATCATTTCTTTGGAAGCTCTCTTCAAGAGCTTCCCGGGAAATGATGTCAAGGATTGGAATTATAAACAAGGGAAAAATGTAATGGAAATTTTCTTGTGGTTAATAAGCTGAAAAGTGTTTTGGTCTTTCTTGAAGAGCAATAATTAGTTAGAGGGTGGAAATACTACACCTCCCCCAATTTCCACCACACACATGCAAAATATTTACATCCCACATTGTGTAGGCCCATTAGACTGTTTATCAGTGACAGCGCATCTTACATTTATTGCCCAAAATTGCAAATTGAATCAAAGTTTCAGTCTGCTCTCTGCCACAGGCACTCGAGGTATTATCACAGTTTATCAATTTTAATAAAATTAAAATTGATAAAATCTGATAATACGTCGAGTGCCTGTGCTATCTGCAGACGTCTTGATAGATACAGGGGGAGGGGTCCATTAGCTGAAATTTAGGTGTTTTGTTCTTTCTACTCATAAAATGTCGAGATTTAGGTTCTTTGAGAAAATCCACTCCTTCATGGTTTAGATAATATTCAATAAACCCTTTGCAGGATGTTTCAAATTGAATTGTTCACTTTCCTTCAGATTGTCGATGCACGATGGTCAGCTTAAACACATGAAATCTAAGTTCTGCAGATATGATGAAGTCTCATGGGTCCTTAAAATTCACTTTGGGTACCGGTCGCAGCTGGAAGAAATCTCCACATAAAATCACCTGAATACCACAAAAAGCATTTCGGTGATTCCCTCTTATCTCCTTACAAATTGTGTCTATTTGTCGAAAAAGTTTCAGGGAAAGCACAGATACTTCGTCGGTAATAATCACATCTGTGGACAACATCCTCTCTTTTGCATCATGATAATTGTCATCAAACTTGATTTTCTCTATTAAAAATGCGTCAGAAAATCTGCCGTCCGCCAAAACAAAAAATCTGTGAACAGTCATTAAACCGCGAGGCAAATTTGTGCTTGCCATACCTGTTGTACCCAGTGTATAAACGTTTTTGTTCATATGTGTCAGTCCATTGTTGATCTTATTCAGGTAAAATGTTTTTCCCATTCCAGCCTGTCCAGTTATTATAATATTGTGGCCCTTTTCAGAAGCAATTGCAATTTCTGAAAGCGACATCTTCGAATGAACTTCAGAATAAAATGAGCACGTTTTCATTGTTGACTAGGAGTTATGTTTAGAGTGAGAAATAATGTGTTGAATTTTATATTGACCAATGAACGCGCGGCGTTGCATTCGTTGCTTCAATTTGCTTGTGTACCGGATAAGACAAGTCGTGGATAGACGTCTCTGTCGTTTCAGTCGATAAAAAGTGAAATAAATGCGAATAAAAGTAAAATTTCGTCAATCTTGGGCTCGAAATCTGAGTGGCTCCGCGAATTACACGACATTTTGTAGTTTATTTGAGCGAGATCGACGAGGTATTCGCTATTTGAGAGATTGTTAAAAATTTCGATCGGGGAAGTGTCATACCTTTACTTTTTTTAGTATTGATAATATATATTTTATTGAGTTGATAAAATCCGATAATACGTCGAGTGCCTGTGTTATGAACCCTTCCGAACATTTTCACTACTTCTGAAACGGAAAAAGCATCATTTATAATGTGTCTGGGTCAGAAAATTTACCGGATTGATGTCAGAGTCGAAATTTTGAGGCCATGCCAATTTTAGAGTAGGAAATGTGAAACTCAAGTTTCCAGTTGGAAATAAAAGATCAAAATTTCTCATCATTAGTTGGAATTTTAATATTTTTCATGAACAATGTTAATTTATTGAATTTCCAACTATTTGATTTTTGACCTCGGAATTTTCTACTATTGAAAAAAATACTCCTAGCTGGTGGTGTGGGGGGGGGGGACACCCCCCCCCCCCCTGTCGCCACATCCCTGGGGGTGCATTTGGAAATCTAGAGGCGTGCACCCCACACGCATCCGAGACCTCTAAGCAACGTCCCCGATTGTGATCACTAATGTGGCATTTTTTCTATATCTGTGTCAGCCCGCGTTTGGATCAAGATACACTTGCACACAATTCGTCGAAATTTCACGCATAAAATGTTGCGAAATGAAGACCGAACTGAGAAAAAACAACTAAGGGCCCATAATAACTGTTCGTCTGCTTGTCACTGATGAAGATCCGATGATGGAGTGTTATGCCCGACGCCTTTCATGTCATTAGACGTTCGTTGTTTTTGAATTTTGGAGTGGATTGAGTGCGTCTCAGGTGACGTTCAGTGTCTCGACAAAAGATGCTATCATTATTCATTCTAATAATCTTCCAACTAATGACCACCGAGACTTCGTCATACCATTCAAATTTTGTGTGTGTGTGTATGTGTGTGTGTGTGTGTGGGGGGGGGGGGGCAATCCATCCATCCTATAATCACAGACGTGACAACCATTACTTATTCCCAGTTCCTTATTCGAGATTCGTTATCAACCGATGAATGCCGAATAAGAAACTGGGAAAAGGTAATGGATGTCATTTCCTCGCTATAATCAAGAACTAAACCTAACTGCCGAAAACTTCCCTTGTTTCACCTTTGCTGTTTTCGGAAAGAATAACCGCCACGAGAAATAAAGTCTGCATTGTTTTCTAGAATGGTGCTTTTAAGAATGGCCTGACATTCTTAGAAAATGACCTTTTAGATAAGTCACAGTTCCACCGAGTTCAGACGGACGCATTCTGGGCGAATTTAATCTAACTGAATAACATGCGTCTCCTGCCGCAGCGAATACATGTTGATTCAGACGCATGCATTATCGTCGAATCTGATTCAGTTGCCCGCGTATACTTGCGACAGTCTCCTTGGGTTGTTAAGTTTTTCCCTGCTTGGCCCGCTTTGGATTTTATTAACACAACCAATTTGAATCAATTGGAATTAGATTCCCCTGATTACCAAAACCGGTGGGCGAACGATAATACCCGAACACAACCGAACATCGGCGGAACATTTCATCGCTAGTTTAGTGTCTGAATGAAACGACGCATCGAATCTAATAAATGAATTAAATGTGTCGCTCTCGAACAAAGTTTCGTCTGAAAAGCGACTGAAAGATTTATTTGATTCAGACAGACGAATAATCGTCCCATATAATTAAAAAAAACTTAATATTAGATTAGATTCGTTCAAAATGCGTCCTCCTGAACTGGGTGTTATTATTGTTATTATTCAAATTTATTTATTGGTGTTTAAGGTCACATACTTATGCAAAATGACTAATCGTGACCATGACAATTTTATGGGTGGAGAAAGCCAGAGTACCCGGAGAGAACCACCGATCATCAACGAGCATCAACGAGCATCTGTCATCTCCTCAACATTCAAACTCTATTCAAGCTCGGCTCAAGCAGGGTTACAGCGGTTGAAGACATGTGCACCATTGACGTGCAGTACGCCTTAGTACACGTCGTCATCGTGCCCCCCCCCCCCCCCCCCCCATGTAGGCAACCGGAATAAAGTGCCTTGCCCAAGGACACAACGCGGGTCGTCCCGGGCGGGCATCGAACTCGGGACCTCTAGCATAGGAGTCGAACAGTCTACTACTGAGCCACCGTGCTCCCTATTATTCAAATACAAATATTCAGCCTGCCTTGACCGACTTTATAACTCAAATTGCTACTGAAACATTCAACTCGGCGTGCTATTGTCTCCGATGAGTTACCACGAACGACAACTCTTCGATTAAAAACTGTTCACATTTTCAGTTTTTATTCTCCAAAATAACCTAAAATTAATTATTTTTTTTCGTATTAAAACAGAACTTTAATATGAAGTGTGTTTTATGCCACATAAAATGCTCGGCTCACTATATTTGGACAGACCATCCATGACTTATATCGAAATGAAAATCCACTTTCGATAAAGTTATCTTCCCTGAAATCATTAGACGGGCATGGAAAGTCCAATTAAGAAACATATAATTTTTGAGAAAACACCTATGAGATCAGCAGAAAATAAAGCGAAGTTTTCTTTTATTACTTTTAATAAACGAAAACGGGGGCGAGGGTGTTCACACGTGCAGGCTGCAAGCCGAGAGATCCTTGGTTCGAATCCCACCTGCGGCAACTGCGCTGTGTCCTTGGGAAAGACATTTCACCCCCATTGTCCACGTGGGAGCACGGTAGCTTTGTGTACTAAGGCGCCCCGCATGGCGATTGTGCACTTGTCTTCACCCAATTCAAACCTTGCTTGTGTGGAGTTAGTATCTTGGGGAGCTAAACAGTTGCTCGGTGGTTCTCTCCGGGTACTCCGACCTCCTTCACCTGTAAAACTGCCGTGGTCATGATTAGCCATTGTGAAGAAATATGTGACCTTAACTGGTAGAGTGCTGGAAGCCCGTATTTGGGCTTTACTCTGAAGTGAAGATACCGTAACTTAAACACTCTGCCATAAATTGTAACAAGGCAAAGACATGTGAACAAGTTTTGATGATCAAAAATAATTCAGCACTCTACCAGTTAAACACCAATAAATAAATAAATAAATAAATAAATAAATAAATAAATAAATAAATAAATAAATAAATAAACGAAACAACAGCAGCTTTCTGAGCTGTTTGTTGTGTTCGTTTATTAAAAGTTTCAAGTGAAAACAGAATTCTTAGCGCCGAATATTCATCAGGAATTTTACAAAAAGTATAGGTTGTTACAGACTAAAGCGTTATTATTTTAAAAGATGTTCTTATGATCTCTTTGACAGTTTTTCAAAGGATTTCGTGTATCTATTTAAATTGTACCTTTATACTTTCAAGGGACGGTATCGTTGTTTATGAATAGGACATAAATGGTGCATGAAACGTAGGAATACGTATGTTTGTTCAACCCTTTACACAACGAATCGGCCGCGCACCCCTCCCCGCGTAATTTGCAACTTCAGCAGTTGAAAAAGTATTATTTTTCAAAAAAATTCAACAAAACCATATCATGTGACCCCTCGTTGGAACGAGCTCACCGAGCTCGTTCCAACAAGGGGTCACATGATATGGTTTTGTTGAACTTGTTTGAAAAAAATGAAAAAATGGTATTTAAAATAATAAATTTTGGTATCGTCTGTGTTGGGTAAAGGGTTAAAACACTTGGAAATGGACACACACAGTTGGCTAAAATGACTACTGCAGTACCTTTCCGCGGTCTGCATCTATCGACTTTAGTCGCCTGTCGCGCCAAAAGAGTTAATGGAAGGATAGTATCTGTACTATGTGTCACGATATGCACATTGTTAATACAATGCACAGAACTAAAGTTACAGAACACCAAAAGATGGCAAAGGCGCCGTTTTCTTTTTCTTAAATAGGTTTAAACTGATAATAATAGTCAAATATTCAAAATGATTGGGGAAGAAATTGTAAAAAAGCAGCTTCTGTATTCTTTTCTACTCTACAAGAAAACGCCTGAAGTTTGTGAAAAGATGGGCACATCGATGATAGGCCTATAACTTCGCTAACATTTCGAAATTTCAATTTTTACATGCAATTCCCATACACTGTGAGTTAAATTTACTGACCACTTTTAAAAAAATGAAGGGGACAAGCTTTCCTGTAAATGACTTCCAATGACGAAAATTGTCAGTCATGCAATGGTTCAGAGCTTAGTCCTTAACCATTATCTGACCCTATACCCCGGATATCATGTATTGTTACCACTTTTCAGGGTTGTCCGAGTACATTAACGATAATTACTTTCACAGTTAAGAAACCCAAAGCATATTTTCATGTTGGCGTCCACAAACACTTGGGATTATCCATCCAATCCAACTTGGGCTGGGAAGCTCATATTGACGACATTTGTAAAAAAAAACCTGTGTTAGACTTTCACAGTTAAGAAGACTAAAGCATATTTTCAATCGACAGATCGTCGCCTGTGTGCTAGAATGTCCTATGTCCCCTAGGGGACATACATGTTGTACATTCTAGCACTCAGGCGTCGACATTTTGAGTAAGATGTATAATGCCTTCATTTTGCCAATATTGGAATATGAGAGTCCCGTGTGGTGCGGAGCTCCACATTATTTGATGAGGCGTCTAGAGGATATACACTGTAATGCCGCACGAATCGAGCAGGGCTAACGAGATCAGTATCGCGAGATCGTCTTTCGATTGGAGGTGGGTGGGACAGTCTCGAAACAAGAAGACACGTGCAAAATATGTGTACCTTCTACAAAATCGTAAACAACGATACGCCCGATTATCTCCTCGAATTTCTACCACTAAGAGTTCGTGACACATCTGGTTATTACCTTCGAAATTCGGCAAATTGTATGCCTTATTGCATGCGAACAGAGCTATTCAAACGATCATCCCCCCCCCCCCCCCCTCGTGTACAGGAACACGGAATAGTCTACGAGAGTCCGTACGAAACAGCAGTTCACTTAATTAAAAATTCACTTTTTAAATTGTTCAAACATTTATTCGTAACACTCGAAGATTCGCTTGATTAGGCGGCGAAAGAGTAACCAATGGATGATTACAGAAATTAATATGTAATTACTATTATAATAATTATTATTATTATTCGCCGCAGGAGGGCTATGTCGGTGGTAAGATTTGAGCGCGATAGTAAAAGTAATATCTATAGCAGTAGCAGTGATGATGGTGGTAGTACATGTAGTAGTAACAGTAGTAGTAGCTATAGTAGAAACGGAAGTTTAGTGTTATGGGAAGTGCAACCACTCAGTGCAGCGCCTGAGCGACCCTCGGCTTGGAAAATCAAATTGACAGAGACAGACTCAAGGTGCAAAACGGACATCAATCAATCATATCTCTCTCTCTCTCTCTCTCTCTCTCTCTCTCTCTCTCTTTTATTTTGATTTGTTGTATCATGTTAAGGGAGCGGAGCTTACACTAAGAGTAAAGCACTTGTCCTCCTTTCCCAATTTTCAAACTATTTTTGGCAGATAAAAATATGTTTAACCCATTAACGATAATAACGGAGTTTTACTCCAACATTAAAACTGTGGAAAGATTATACACGGATAGTATGATAGGCATATGGCCTCCCAACGATATGTATCAACTTCTGCTGGACCACTGTTAAGTTTCCGAAATTCGTCGCACACATGAGAGGTGATAGACACATAACCGTCCGACTTCTGTTTGACAACAATACACCCGGCAATTGTAGTTCAGCTGTTGGAATGTAGTGGCAGCCCCAGTGGGGCAGCCAATACATTCATACAGCTGAACTAACGATTGTTATTCATATTTAAGGCAAACAAAACATAATGTCATCCGATCTCAACTCCAGAATTCCATTTTAGCCCTCTTTCAATTATTTATTGTGGTTTCCTGGTAGCAATGCTAATAACAGTAATAACATACGGTTTATTAACACTTTACCTAACCTGAACAGCAGGCGACACTTTTAAACAAAATTGCTGAATAACTAATTTTTTTCATTTTTTGTCTCAAAAATATAGGAAGGACCCCCTCATTGGGACGCGCGCATCGAGCTCGTTCCAAGGAGGGATCATAACCTATGTTTTTGAGACAAAAAAAAAAAAAATGAAAATTAAGTGGTGATTTTTGTGAATAGCGCTGGCCGGTTTTTGCCGTCATATTGGGTAAATGGTTAACTGTCTACCAAAATTAGTAATAACACTACACATTATTAGCGACCCTCAACTGTGACTGCTCAAGATCTTCGGGCTGTTACTCGTTTCTGTTGGACCGATAATAAACCGCAATTTCCTCCCAAATCGGATTATTTTGTCCTTTGGTGGCGCGGTGGCTGCAGTTGGTAGAGGTGCAGGCTGCAAGCCGAGAGGTCCTCGGTCCTCGGTTCGAATCCCACCTGCGACAACCTTGGGCAAGACACTTCACCCCAATTGCCCACGCGGGAGAACGGTGACGCTGTGTACTCAGGCGTACTGCACGTTGATGGTGCACCTGTCTTCAACCAATGCTAAACCTGCTTGTGTGGAGTTG
The DNA here is from genome assembly GCA_031216915.1 of Pictodentalium vernedei. NCBI lineage: Eukaryota > Metazoa > Mollusca > Scaphopoda > Dentaliida > Dentaliidae > Pictodentalium > Pictodentalium vernedei. The sequence goes on along the minus strand of CM062294.1, from coordinate 456,647,938 downwards.
GTATGTTAGGGAGCTGGCAGTTGTTCGCCGTTGCTCGGTGATTCTCTCCGGGTACTCCGGCTTTCTCCACCCGTAAAACTGTCACGGTCATGGTTAGCCAATGTGCAGAAATATGTGACCTTAAACACCAATAAATAAATAAATAATATATTTTGTCCGTCAGATAGGGTAGCTAACACTTGGAATTCATCCTTCATCTGTTACGCGTGTCGGGGGCTGCATCTTGCACGTGCAATACAGGAGTCACCATTCCAAAGCGACTCGTCTGTTTGGGCATATCGATCAAACACGCGACATAATTATTCCAAGACAGAATCAAAGTAGTTTTGCAGAACCTCCATGAAGTCCCCTTCTTTCATCAGGTCACCCGTGCAGGAGATTTATTGATAGAGGAGGGAGGGGGTTCAAGAAGAGGCTCTCGATAAGATGTTACGAACATATCGACGATTCGAACATTTCTGAACTAGCGCGACACAAATCCAAAACTTTCTTCTTTTACTGATCAATTTTTTTTTTAGGGTTTAACGACACATTAACAGCCAGGGTCATATCATGTCGGGGACAGTTTTACGGGTGGAGGAAGCCGGAGTACCCGGAGAGAACCACCGAGCAACGACGAGCAGCTGTCAGCTCTCCAACATCGTAGCTCTGAACTCTGCACCGCGGCAGAGGCAGGGTTAGATTGGTTGAAGACATGCGCACCATCGACGTGCAGTACGCCTTAGTATGCAGCGTCATCGTGCCCCCATGTAGGCAATCGGGGTTAAGTGCCTTGCCCAAGGACACAACGCGGGAGTGCGAATTACTCGCTGAAATGGTCACCCATCCAACTACTAACCGCGCTCGACGTTGCTTAACTTCGGTGATCTGACGAGAACCGGTTATCGCGACGCCACCGCGCCCCCCTACTGATCCAAACTCTTCAGCAAAGATGCGCTTTGAACGTGTACGTGAGTAAGTTATGCACCATTTTCGGCCCCACCTCTGCGAAAGACACTTCTGAACTAAAAGATACCTGTCTGATTATTTTAAAAAAATGTTATTCTTGCAGCCAGTGAAAATGCATGCCAACTTTTGAATCTTTTAAACAGAATTTGAGGAGTTGATTCGCTGCATGCCTCTCTCCGCCAGCAGGGCAAAGTTAGACAGATATGGAATTAAATCTTAGAATGTTGTACTTAAAATCTCACAGAATATCTTTTAACCTTACTGTTTTTCCTGCCATAGACCGTCAATTTATGACATCATTATATTTTTCTAACTCTGTTGCCTTGTAATTAATTCTTTGACACGTATATATCTGCCACTCTGTCAGTGTTTATTAGACTGTGTGAAACTCCCAGATTAATGTTTTGTATGGTTTCATTTTCATCTTTTTTTTCTACTTTTTCTCCTGGCCATCTGCCTTCTGATCGCTTCATTGTCAGTACGATAACTCGAACACGAATCTTCCTATCTCGCTGATGTTGGGCACTCTAATAGATAGTCACCATTACTCAAACACCAATGTTTTTCATCTCTATAGGGCATTGGGGGTGTCCTAGGGGCGTTCTGATTGTGGGAGACGCTCATAACACAGGCACGATAGTACCTATGGACCTGTAAACCAACACCAAATGAGTCGAAATTCCGTGGATTTTCAAAATATTGGTCAAGGTCACTGACGTCATCCAGGGTCATTGGGCGCATTTTCAGAATTGCAGGAGATCACATTTCATGACAACCTAATGCATTGTCGAAGTTCATACATGTATTTTGACATTCAAAAAGTGGGTGTGGGGCCCAAATTTTGAAAGTGGGTTATGCTCATACCTCAACCAAGGTACGGCCCACGGACCCGGGAACAATACCATGCGAGTCGAAACACCCTGTAAGTTAAAGTTAAAAAAATGGGTCCAAGCCACTAGAATCACCCAGGCCACACCCAGTGTAGTTTTCAGTATTACTGGAAATTGCATTTTATAACCTTTAATGCATTTCTGAAGTTCATACATTACTTCTTCAATAAAAAAGTGGTCAGAGTCAAAAATATCTATTTTTAATTCCTTTATAGAAAACATGGAATGCTGTTCACAGATGTTATTTCCGGTTTCTTGAAAGTATTTATCTGAACGCTGTATTGAAATCTTTAAACTCTGTTTAACTGTTCGAACCTCGGACGGGTGACCGTCTGAGAGATCGATTCGGACTCCCGCGTTGTGTCCTTGGACAAGGCACTTAACCCCGATTGTCCACATGGGGGCACGATGACGCCGTGTACTAAGGCGTACTGCACGTCGATGGTGCGCATGCCGTCCACCAATTTAACCCTGCCTGTGCTGCAGTGCTGAGTTACGATGTTGGGGAGCTGACAGCTGCTCGTCGTTGCTCGGTGGTTCTCTCCGGGTACTCCGGCTTCCTCCACCCGTAAAACTGCCACGGTCATGATTAGCCATTGTGCATAAGTATGTGACCTTAAACACCAATAAATAAATAAATAAATAAATAAATAAATAAATAAATAAATAAATAAATAAATAACCCTTCGAACCCGAGAGGCAGCTTTCCCAGGAACATAATACGTCATAGTTTCCATAAGTACAATGGCTGCTGAGTGAATGTGTGGGGAAGACCAATTAATATTTTCAACGTGCAGCCCAACGGCTGCACGTTGAAAATATTAATTGGTCCACCCACATATAATGAATGTGGACTCTTCCATTTGCTTCCATAGAACGGACATGGTAGATACCATCAGTTTTCAAATGGTTATTTCTGATTTATTTAAAGATATTTTACTCCCAAAAATAACTCTCCATACCTTTTCTTTCCATATAGTTTTATTCTGATGCTGTCGCCATTTTCATACAGATTCCAATTTACTGGTCACAGTAAATTCTGTTTCTCTTGTTAACATTTGCATCTTTCTATTTATTGTGTTCGTTGTGAGGAATGCTTATAGTGGATGTTGTATATTTTTGGAACAAAAAGGGGAAAAAAACAGAAACTTTCGAAGATTCGCCGGAGGGCTAAAATATGTAGGACCTCTTGTATCGTTATGGTACGAATTTACATTCGCACGTGCCTTTTTAGTTTGTAAACCTCATCTCACAAAAAGATACCATTCCGAATAAAGTAACGGATCTTAATGAGTGCTGCCATGTTATAACGAAACCTGTATGCACATGATCTTCTTGTCCGCGTTTCCCGTCGAAAGAGTGTTATTTATTTATTTATTTATTTATTTATTTATTTATTTATTGATTATGGTTTAACGACCATTTAACAGCCAATGTCATATCGTGTCGGTGACAGTTTTACCGGTGGAGGAAGCCGAAGTTCCTGGAGAGAACCGCCGAGCAACGACGTCACGAGCAACTGCCAGCTCTCCAACATCGTAACTCCGCACAGACAGGGTTAGATTGTTTGAAGACATGCGCACCATCGTCGTGCAGTACGCCTTAGTACACGGCGTCATCGTGCTCCCATGTGGACTGTCGGGGTTAAGTGCCTTGCCCAAGGACACAACGCGAGAGTACGAATCGATCACTCAGACGGTCACCCAACCAAGGACTAACCGGCTCGACGTTGCTTGATTTCGGTGATCTGACGAGAACCGGTTACCGCAACGCCACCGCGCCCCTGTCGAAAGAGTGTTAAAATATTTTAGTTTGCGACATCTGCACCACACTGATTTACAAATTAACCCTCTACCAAAGGAATTGGAAGTATCACCTGCATAATATACAACTTGAGAAATCAAAAACAGTTAATAAATGTCAACAAAACATATATTGTAACGCCTCAGTGGAATGTCATATCAGTAATATGTCTTATCAGTAGAGGGGAGTGTATTAGCAGTACATAGTCTCGGGCAGAAGACAACCCGGGAGAAAACTCTTTTCCGAAAACACAAAAAAATGGAATACAATTTCTACCAAGATAAGATAAGATAAGATATTTATTGTCTCATCATCAACAAAGAGGAATGACAGAAAACAAAAAGGTGCATCAAAATACAGTTAGACAGAGAAACGAAAAAACAAAACGCACATCATATGAAATGAACAATAACAAGAGCATATATTGAACAGTGTGGTATTTCTATGGTATATAGTCCCAACTAACAAATAGAGAGGGCAGGCAACTTGTACTAACGGTTACCTACAGTCAAATGCCGCATTGATAAATCTGATCAACTCAGGGGTAGTTTCATAATCCAGTGTTTGAATGAAGTGAATCATGAATGCTTCTGGTGGTAGGTTTGAGTAGTCATTGCCCCAAATGTCTCTTATTCGCTCGAAAAGTACTATTCGCAGCGGGACGTACTGTTTGCACCGCAGGAGGAAATGCGTTTCACCCTCCACACCACAGGAACAAACAGGACAGATACGGGCTTCTTTAGGTAGTTTGTCCCCCTTATTGTAGCGCCCCGTCTCAATCATTAGAGGATACGAGCTAATGCGAATTTGCGTTAGTTTTGCAAGTTCCCTGAAATCAATAGGAAGCAGAAGATATGGTTCAAACTTGAAATCCTGCTTTATCTTAAGGTAGAAAGCCAGTTTACTGTTAGCTAACAGCCTTGTACAATGAAGTAGATATCAAGTGAATACTCGTCAAGCTCTCCCCGTGCGGCAATGTTTGAGCCATATCTATTGTTGTGCAATGTTTGTTTGCAGAAGCGAAGTGATAATTTCTCATACGGTTGGGTATCGTAACATGGCTCCAATGTTATATTACTTTTCAGACGGTCCGTATTAAGCGAAGGTGGGCCCCAAACCTCCGCCGCATACGTGACTATAGGTTTAATGAGGGCGTTGAATAATTTTATATTGGTCTGAGCATTCATTTCGGGAAGAGGTAGATGTTTTCGTAGGGTGAATAGGGCCTTCCGGCCTTTATTCGCCTGTTGGACTGGACTGAACTTACCAGATGATAATATATTTAGACCGAGATAGTGATATTCTTTAACTACTTCTAGCGGTTGGTTATCAAGAACAAAATTATGTTCATTCAATAACTTGCCCGACTTACTGAATATCATGACTTTCGATTTCTCGGTGTTTACTTGCTGACTAAAGATCCTCCGGATTGTACGGTGGTTCTCTCCGGGTACTCTGGCTTCCTCCATCCGTAAAACGGTCCGACACGAGGTGACTCGGGCTGTCGAAAGTGTCGTTAACCCCAATAAACAAATAATAAGACAGGCCTCAACGAGGGAAGTGTGTGAAGGACTGGAATCAATGACACCGTCTCGAGTTGGAGTTTTTCTTACATTTCACGTAAACCAAAGGCGCGCGAGTAATAGATGAAAACCTTCCCCGTCCCTCGTACTCCCACTGGTGTGTTCTGTATTTATACCACGATTAACCTTGAATTGACTGAATAAAACTGAGGTTTTGAAAAAGAAAAATACCACCTTCGGCTGTCAGTTTACATTCCTGCTTAACACTGCTTTATGTTGAAGCATTTCATTCATGTCATGACATCACTCAGATGCGTAACAATAAGATGTGTTCTTAGATAACGTTCTCCCACATTGGCCAGATTTCACGTGTGTTGTACTTAGCACATTTCTCAATGTCTGTATTGTACAGTTAAAACTAGAAGTCTTGGCACGAATTGTGCGCTTATCTAGGCTTAATTGCGCGTAGGAATTGCGCGCAATTGCCATATCGAATGGCATCCAAAGCACGACAGAATCTCCTGGATACTCATAGCAAACACATGCAATGTTTCTGCCAATGGACCTCCGGGTTACCCGGGAGGTCCATTGGCTGAAACATTGCTTGTGCACAGGCCATATGTATAGAATATGACAACCTTACTATGGGCATAACGCGTATATTAACGCGCAGCTCGACGTGCAATGTGTGCGCATTTCATGACAGGACTTCTAGTTTTAACTGTACAGGGTAACCTTGAATACACACATCAGTCCTGGTAAAAAACAGATACTAAAAATGTCTGCTAGGTTCCCCGGCAGTTTGCTGCACAAGATTTTGCAGTAGGATATTATGCCCAAACCTGTCATTTGTAGAATGAGGTCCCAAGAGGGCGAATTTTCTGATGTTATCCCACACTGTGGACCATTTTATCCTCTGGGTACCTCTTTCTGTTTAGGCCTGAGACCTTGATTCAGATTGAGGTTCACTGGGGGGGGGGGGGGGGGAGACATCATTCTGCAGATGACAGTCTGCTTATTTCCACGTTTGATGGTGCAACAGGTTATTCTGATGCAGCGAAAGTTGCCTCGACGACAAAATACCACGCCACAAAATGACACGACAAAATGGCGCGCTGACAAAATGCCGCATTATAATACAAGGGAAAGGGTTGCGTCAAAGAACACGGATGAGTACATACGCACAGTACTGTTTTCGCAAGTGCGGTCTTTTTCTCGATTGGACCGATCTGGTCGCGAAACATTTACATCGGTGACTTGATGATTCATAAGTAAAACAGTGAAAAATCAAGACCAAACACCAAACGAAAGTGGCGTCCCAGTAAGACAATGGGTGAATTTTTTTTATCGAGATATTTTGAGCTAAAATTTCATATATTCTCTGAGTGTCATAGGCATGTTGTGACGTCATCCCCATAGTGATACGTGTTGTTATGGTGATACACATTTGCAATAAATAACGACGAAATGGGGCCAATATTGTGAAGTTAGAAACAGTGGTTAGTGTAGAAACTGAGTTATTTGTGTCAAATAATTGATTAAACATTTACCTTAGAGAAGCGTGGCGATAATTAGCGAACAGTGCAATATCTTATCCTGTTCACATTAATCAAAATGAAGTAACTCATAGACACCAGCAAAGGCAAACTGGTCATTGTATGTAGCTTTGAAATTCTCTTGCTAAAGCGATATTGTCTTTGAGATGAACTATTCGGTTTCACCATCACCATTGCTATAAAGTCCTATTCGCCTATTCGCTTTGAGAAGTCCACCACAATCGCCAGTGGAAACTCGTCTAGGAAACTTGGAAATTATTATCGTATATATTACCCAAACAAGGCTTCCCGGAACGTTACTGAAATGTCGAGATTCTATCAAGTCATCGTGAGTGAAAGAGATTCTCGTTAAAACATTGTTTGTATTGGCTGAGGAGTTAGAATTCAAAGGTGACGATTTTTATTGACACAGTTGGTGTGTTCAATGTATACATGTGAGTATGGGTTTCGAACCTCAGTTGGTAAGTCATTGACTCGCCAGCCCGAAATGAAATCCTGGAGAAGGTTCTAAGAGACAGAACATGAGCGCCCTAGTTCATATGGCACCCTTGTATTTAAATGTCCGCCAAGGCAAGCAATCATTTGAGACAAAATATGGGCGCTGGGGCTTATAAAGAAAGATTACAATTAGAAGTCTGCCGAGGGACAGAGACACCATGGAGACTCAATATGTGCAACTGGGCTCACAAGGCACGATTGTAAAAAGAAGGCTGTCGAGGTACATCGACATGATTTGATAACGATCCTACGAGCTATGGGTGTCGAGTGAAACGCGAGCGAAAAGCTCGAATAAAATTTGAGAACCATTTGTGAAATCCAAAGAGCTAAATGTTGGTTCGTTGATGAGTCTATTGGTGTATTGGTACAAATATTTAACTTTTGGTATCAATTTAATACAACCAGGTGATTTCGCCCATTTCGCCGTTGACAGTTTTGACTGAAATGATACCTTGAAGGGCGCTAATGTTGAAAACTCAAGAAATCATTGATGAAAAAATCTATTCTATTTACAGAGGGAAAATGTGATTAAATGTGCACAAATTATACGTACATCGTAGCAAGAGAAATCCTGTGCCGCACCGGAATATCGGCCAGCAGCCTGCATGGAGTTAATAGGTTCGAAATACCCACCGCTTTCATGATACAAAATAACATCCACGTAATTGCTTGCCAGTTCCGTTCTGCACGGATCCACAAGGCTCAAACGTCGAACTTTCTATCGCCAAAAGCAACAGATTTAATACATATAGAATAAACGTACAGTACATGGAGAGTGTATTGCCATTAAATTCCCCGCAGAGTGGAGATTCCACCCGAGCAATTATTGCAAATTTATTGCAAAGCATAACTATCACAAGCAAAGTTCCAGCCAATGGACCGCCGGGTTAAACCCGGAGGTCCATTGGCTGAAGCATTGCTTGTGTTTTATGTCCATATGTACAGAATTTGAAAGTGACACTTTGGGTGATAACTCCACTCCGCGGGTGATTTAGTTACAATCCACTCTCCACGTACTGTATAGTGTTTTCAAGTAAAACAAAATATTCTCCGTGTAGGATTAAGAATGAAAGCGACGAGCCTCTGGCCAGTCTGTTTCATTCTTGATCCTACGAGTAGAATATTTTTTTTACGTGAAAACACTATACGTTTGTTTTGTTTATCCCATAAATCATTTACAGGGCAGTCGCGGCGAAACCGTGCTGCTACTCGCTGCAAAACACTGAGAGAGGTGAGGAGCAAATAGGTCCAGTTCGATGACAAGCATTATTGCCAAAAATATAAAAGGCGCAGTGATATATTTCTGTCTAAAAATAATTCCCCTACAAACTTGCAAAAATACTGTATTAAATGAACAATGAGTTGTGTTTTCTACTGGCATTGTGTAATACTTTCAAAAAGGTTTGAAGAAAACAGCAATTGAACTGTTAATTATACCACACGGATGCGGTAGAAGTCAGAGGTCAACACGGTGAATAAAGCAAAAATTTACCCAAGGCTTTTATTGTTCGAATAAAACAGCCATTTATGGGACAAATAGTAATTTCTACATTTTCATAGTTTTAACCACGATTCCAACTGTTTTTGACTCATCTAAGTTATAACGTCGCGCGTATACTGGAGTTAATCTATTACACTATCATTCTACTCACTGGCTGATATCAGGATTCGAGATTCGATTCGAAACCTTATTCGAAACATTATCAGAGATTAGATTCGAGATTCGACTCGAGACGAAATCTAAGGTTCGCAAGACCCCAGCCGTGAGAATCACGGAGATCCATGTCCCAGTGTCTTCGAGACAACTTGGTCTCGAAGATACTATGGACTTTCTGCTAATAACGAAATCAAAGCATGTGGGTTATGTTTAACGTCGTGGAATAATTGAAAGTAATATTTCTATTCATGCAAATAAATTGTTTTTGGTGAATAATCGTCTAAATATCTCTTGGAACACTTTCAAGTCATTGACACCTAAAGGAAAGTCTCTATTTTTTAGACGGCCGTCTCTGAGTGCTGGATGAGCCTCTCGTGATCGCAGTTCTAAACATATATTTTAACCCCTATTGCCTTGATACCGCGATCCATAGCTTGCGACATTCTTTTTCGACAGGTGAAATTCTGCAATCTTGTGAATAGATAAAGGGCCAGAAAATTTCGATCGAAAATTCGAAATTCGCTCACCACTGTTATAATGAGAATTCTCTCTACTTTTTGCATCTAACAACAAAGACAACGTGGAACCGTGTAACAACCAGTAGTTTAATAATCAACCAGTAGTGTAATACAAATCAACCAGTAGTGTAATAACCAGTAGTGTAATAAACTTAACCAGTGGTGTAATAAACATCCAAGAAAACCAACAATTGTTCAACAAAATTTGAAAAAATATTTATGTTGCTCAAATCATAGTCTGGGTACATCTTATCGATGTTTAATCATTTTATTGTACATGTGAAGGCGTTTTGCAGGTCAAACATCATTTCGTGGGTTCAATACGGCGGGGAAGGGTATTTTTATGATTTTTATGTAATGTGCGTATTTTCTGGTGTTTAATGTCACTTTCTGCATTTGTGGCTTTATGTAAATTCAAAGTTGGCCAATTATTTATAGTAATGCTGTGCTTTTGAGAACCTGCTTACCCCAGGCATAAGTTGTCAGGTTCTATCATACCAGAAAACTTATGGGTGATAAAATGTGGTATTCAAGGGTCAGAATCTCCTGCGTACAGGCACTCTCCCATGTAGGCACTCTCCCATAAATTGTAACAAAGCAAATTCATACATACCAAACAGTTTCATTTCGAAGGTAACTTGACACACACCCACAGACTATGAAGCCTTTTAACCCTTTACCTAACATGAAAAGCAGACGACACTTGCAAAAAAAATTCTTGAATAACTAATTTTTTTCATTTTTTGTCTCAAAAACATAGGTTATGACCCCTCGTTGGAAGGAGCTCCACGAGCTCGTTCCAACGAGGGGTCATAACCTATGTTTTTGAGACAAAAAATGAAAAAAATAATGAAAATTAATTGTCGATTTTTGAGAATAGCGCTGGCCGGTTTTGGCCGTTACGTTGGGTAAAGGGTTAAGTTGCCCAACCTGCACTTCAGACCAAATAAGGTCTTCCAACACTCAATCTTTCAACTTGAAGCGTTTATTGGCTGCTGCCATTTTGAATAATCAATGAACAAAGGGGAGGTTACCAATAGCTGTCAGCGTATATTGATGTTGACAGGCAGTATATGGTTTTATATGCAGTCTGCATGTGATGTCTTTGAACCAATGAAATTCCCAGATACTTGTAGGAGGTAAGATATATATATATATATATATATTGAATCAACCGAACTTATTGTTCACGTCACTTTAACTGGCATATGATAAAGCATGTGGACATACTCTAGTGCATACAGATGGTCCATTTAGGATAAAAATAACTGTAAGCTGCAGCCACATGACTGCATCTTGCAGTTATTTTTATCCTCTTTGACCCACGATAAAACTAATAACTTAGACAGTTCTTGAAAGGAATATGTGCTTACTAGTGAATTCGGGGGCCCGCGGCCCGCCTGTCGATTCACACACAATGGGCATTAAAAAAAGCACGCAAACTAGCTGTCTCGGGTGGCGCGGCTTCGTCCTCGCCCCCCCCCCCCCCCGGACCGCCGGACCCCGGGGTTACTACCCCGGCTCTATCCCCATCTCGACGGCCCTGAACAAACTGGTCCAAATCGTTCCAACGGATATGTGACAAACTGTTTAGATAGTTGAGTGTCGGTTGCCTGTTCAACTTCCCTCAGCTATGAGATGTTTGACAGCCTGCGCGAGTCCCTCGTATCGCAATCGCGATCCGATGGTCAACTTCTCTTGATAATTAAGTATCTGCCGCATATATCTATACATCACGTCCCCACTGCGAAACCCTGTATATATTGTAAATAGATGCACATTGCTGTAGCTGTGGTTTTATAGCCTCGTGTTTGTACGTTCACTCAAATCTAGGCTCTCAGATTCGACAATATACAATGTATCTTGGCTCTGTATAAAGTTGATAAATCGTCGCGGTGGAACCACGGGACTCAGTTTTCCACTGGATAACAGAACCTTGTGGGTCTCACGCGTCTCAACGACAAAAAATGGTTTGACATAATGAATAATACCACTGTTATATGCATGTTGTTAGAGACTTTACTTTAGATGTGACCTGCACCTCTCGGTTTGCTGCTGAAACGTTGATATCTAATTTCAACAATGAATGGGGTCCTTGGCTTGATCATTGTTTGATCTTACATTGGCAACGCATTTAAAATTACCAAAAAGCAGTAGTGACGTAGATAACAGGCCTTACTGACCCTGGCCCTTTGAGCTGATTGCTACTTCTACGTCCTTTGAGGACCGTAAATTTGAAAACATTTTTTTTCTGCTTGCTTGCAGGAAGGATTACCGGTCAATATTATCAGTGTGCAGTCCCATAGCAACGCCCATTCTTGTACAATCTCGTATCTTTATAATGTGACCGAAATGGCCCCCACGAGCTCAAAGGGTTAGTGCTTCTATTGGAGCCATCAATCACTAGCAGCTGGGATGCCCTTGGTTCTCTCTTGCGGAAATAAATTGCGTCTATACAGACATAGAAAACAACATATATATGTTAATTTATTTGTGGCAAGATCGGAACATGAACAGGGGTGAGCTCATCTTGCTCTGTACTACCATTGTATTCAGAACTAACATCATATCCCTCTTGTCAGCTTTCGGTTGTTTCGAGACAATGTGGGGGGTGGGGGGGGGGGGGGGGGCTCTAGCTTTCTCTATGTACACTCGATTGTAGCCGTGTCTTGGTGGTACCCTTCTAGTAATGGTATCCAGCGCAAGTTTTCCATGAATGGGTGAAGACTTAGTGTCCTCCTCGAAACCTTCAAGCAATAATCAGTTTTAGTACATTATGTAGGTGAGCTCACAATTTAATTTAATTTTGCCCGCAGGTCATCAGGAAAATGTTACTGGAAGGTTACAGATAGTAAATGAATCAGTAGCCTATTTATCTCCCACTAAGGTTCCTGCCACTCTCGGCTTGTTCATATGAATCTTTTGTTTTCCTACTTTTTTAGTCGAACTTTTGAACTGACAATCCACTTCACTATAAATGTGAACTTATGACTTCGATGAAGCAGACCGTACTTTACTCAAGACGAAAATGTTTTACAGACATTCTGTACATATTACCTATATTTATCTTTGTCTTGTGCTGTCTATTTCTTCTGCTCCCCTGTCTATTTGCTTTACTCTCATTCCTCTTTACTGTACTCTTTCTCTCCCCGCCAGCTTGAATACAATTTGCCAAAGAAGAGATATTGCCTTGTTACCTGTAATGTTGATTGGTATTGTTATCCGAGCAGTGAGCTTGTGTTCTACGTATCAGATTATATCATCAGCCACATAACGGATCACATTGATCTACACCGTGCACGGATAGGTATCTTCAACATCGTAGTTCATGTTCGCAGTCTAAAGCACAAGCCATCAAAGGACCAGTCTAATTGTATTTTACATTACTTGTTACTACGTCTCGGTGGTGCAAAAGGTCATGAAAGTTTTGTTGCCATGACAGCACTGTTCTTTGGGTACTATACAAAATCAATCGTCATGCATGTTAAAAAATTGGATGCACATACAGATGCCCCCCAAAAAGTTATCCGCGCCATAAATGTCTCAACAGTTGTGAGAATATTAAAACTAGTTGTCACTGTTTTGGCAGCCCTTTATCTGAGTATAATTTTATTACAGTCTGGTGATACTGAACCAAATCCCGGTCCTTGCTCCACAAGGTCATTCATTGTTGAAAATAATTTGAAAGTTTTTCACCTTAATATTCATAGCTTAAAGCCTAAGTTAGATATTATCGAAAGCGAGACCTCATCCAATGTTATTTTGGCGTTTACTGAAACATGGCTGCAGAACAACGATCCCACATCCGATATATTATTCCACGGGTTTCATGAACCATTGCGACAAGACCGATCGTCAAGGGGAGGCGGGGTTGCCATCTACTTAAAGAATACTATCTCCTTTCGACCCCAGAAATATGGGGTGCCATATCAGCATCGATCGAAAAAGCCAGTGACACGTCAATTGCCGATTTAATTGTTACCGGCGATTTTAATGATAACCAACTGGTGTCCTCAAAAGGAGGCTTTGCTGAAATAAGAAATGTTTTTAACTTGAGACTGCTTGTGAGTGAGCCAACCTGCTTTACGGAGTCGTCAGCCTCTCTGATAGATCTCTGTTCTGTAAGCGACTCGGTCAGGGTAAAATATTGCGAGGTCTTAGAACCAATCATACCGGAAATAATACGCCACCACTGTCCGGTGTCGACTGAGATTGATTTTTCTAAATCTATCTCTCTGTCAATTAGGAGAAGGATATGGCTGTACTCTCGGGGTGACTATGAAGCACTTAATGTTGCCCTCGCCGACATCGACTGGAATTCTCTTTTTGATAATAGATGTCTTGATACTATCACCTCCGACTTCACCAATAAATTACTCGACGTTGCATCTAAACATATTCCCAACGAAATAATTACTTCGCGACCGGAGCAGCTGAAATGGTATCACAACGAAATCAGACTTCTGATAAGACAGAGAAAGCGATTATATCGAATAGCGAAACGCAATGGCCTTCCGACTGCATGGGATAAACGTAAACGAAATGAAGGCGTATCAGCTGTCAGGAAGGCAAAATCATCGTATATTTCCAAAGTCCAAACTACATTAATAAGCAGCAACACGTCATTTTCACTGTGGTGGAAGACACTCAAAACGCGCATTTGCACAAATAACGCAGTAACTGTCGCAACTCTTGTTCACCTAAATAAAATTTATTCCTCTAATATTGAGAAAGCTGAGGTCTTAAATGGGTACTACTTCAGTTCATCTCAGCAGTTGATGACAAGAACGCTTCCCTACCCAACTCTTCATCTAACGCCCCACAAGTTATTGATAGTATCACTTTACAATGTAGTGAGATATACGAAGCCACGAAATCGTTAAGGGTATCAAAGGCGTCCGGTCCCGATCTTGTCAGTCCTCGTATTCGCAAAGAGTGCAAATCATCCTTATGTGAGCCTCTCACAATCTTGTTCAATGTGCTATTGAATAACTCGTACTTTCCTCTACTGTGGAAAAGGCAAATGTATCCCCAATCTTAAAAAAAAAACAACCCTCAAACTCAATTACTAATTATCGTCCGATATCATTGCTTAGCTGCGTGGGTAAAATATTTGAAAAATGTGTTTTCAAACGGTTGTGGCAGTTTTTGGTCGATAATAATGTACTTAAATCAATTCCAATCAGGTTTTACGACGGGTGACTCGACTGTCCTCCAGTTGACCGTCCTATATGACGAATTCTGTCCAGCTCTTGATGACGGAAAGGAGGTTAGGGTAGTTTTCTGCGACGTCAGTAAGGCTTTCGACAATGTATGGCACGTTGGTCTTATTAACAAGCTGGAGAGAATCGGTGTCGCGGGTGAACTACTGTCGTTCCTAAAAGCATATCTTTCAGATAGGTTACAACGGGTAGTAATAGGATCCAACATGGAAACCCATTAATTCCGGTGTTCCGCAGGGCTCGATGCTCGGTCCTATACTGTTTTTAATCTATAACAACTACATTAACGAAAACTTATTCACTAATATACGTCTATTTGCTGACGATACTTCCCTGTATTTAGTTTAAACAATATTTATTCAGCAAATGGCATGTGTATACATTTCACAATAAAAGAGGATAAAAAATATTCTGAACAACACTAGATACAATAGTATACACAAAACAAGGAAATCAGATTACTATGTAAGAGAGGGATTCGACAGAAAGCTAAAGCTTACGTAAGTCGTCTCCCTGACAACTTATAACTTACTCCTGTAGGTGGTACAAATCAGCGGAGGAACCCACACGTCGTGGCATAACGGCCGAGACGTTCCCCCCATTGTAAATGA
This sequence comes from Pictodentalium vernedei, assembly GCA_031216915.1. Lineage (NCBI taxonomy): Eukaryota > Metazoa > Mollusca > Scaphopoda > Dentaliida > Dentaliidae > Pictodentalium > Pictodentalium vernedei. The sequence goes on along the minus strand of CM062294.1, from coordinate 456,632,712 downwards.
AGTTATAACTAACTAACTTGACTGTTAACTTCATTAACTTTACAATAAAAAGAAAAAAATACGGAACAGAGGAAGGCGCCCCGACCGCCAGACAACGACGTGTGGGATTGTTTAAACTTCAAAGTGAAAGGAAGAGAAAGAAAGAAGCGGGAAGAACAGGAGCGCTGATAAATAGAAAGAAGAAAAAGGAAAGAAAAAAAAAGAAAAAAAAGTAAAAACAAAAACAGTATGATATAATGGAATGAAATGAAATGAAATCAGCTTGAATACATGGAGCTTATCACATTATGCGGATGCAAATGAGCATGTATCGAAGTCACGCTCGAGCCTTCAATGGACAGCTTACGACGAGCCGAACTCAAGGTAAGATCTATCCTCAGGAACCGGAGCAAGACTCCGACACACATTTTGCACGTACACGCAGATGGTAACAATATGTATATCCTACAATGTCTTGAGAATAAGTAAGTTAATACAGACGAAGTACATGCCGAAAGTCTTCTAAATAGAATTAATACTCAAAATAATCGCAAGTAGGCAATTTATTAACTTCTAGTTGAGTTAGTCACAAATTAGGTGTAAATAAACCACGAGGGGTTAAAAGTTGGAAGGCGTGAGGGGGCATTCCACAACTGGCATTGGTCAATGGGTCGTATTATGCCAGCAAAGCGACGCCTGTCTGATACAGTGAACAATTGCTATTTCAGAGTTGATTTTCCCACGAGGCGTGGGGATGGAGTGGGGGGGGGGGGGGGGTATTATTTAGCTTTAACTTATTGGAATCGCTTGCTAGATAAAATGAAGTCATGTACCACTTCCGAGATAAAGTGGTTGTCCTCATTATTCAAGAATTCAGAGCCAAACAGAAGTGTTGATGTATCTACTACATATGGGAGTAAATTAATCGTATAATTACGAGCGTTTAAGAACAAAGGGCAATGAAAGAAAAAGTGATCAGTAGTTTCACGTTGACCACACTGACAGGAGGGGCTAGCTGATAAGTGATTGTCGAAAAGGTGGGAATTGAGACTACTACAACGCAGTCGCATCCTACAGTGGTATATTTGAGCCCTACGGGATTTCGCATTGCTATAGAACTTAGGTGGCCTTTGGCTACCATTACTGAGAAACGCTTTAAAGTTACTCAATGATGAGTTCTCGCGGACAGGTAACGGTAACTTATTCCACTGGTCAGTAACGCTGGGGATAAAAGAAGACTTATACAATTGCGTTCGGCAAAAGGGAACTCGGTGGTTTTGACTAGTTCTGAGACCATGTGATGAATTCGTCAAGGAGATAAGTGGGGGAACTTTGTTGGAAATGTATGGAGGCGACATATAGTGATACATTTTGAAGAACTGAATTAGTTTGTGCTTGTGTCGTCTTTCTTGCAAGGATTCCCACCGTGTTTCGGAATATATCAAAGACTTACTGGCACTAACTGTTGCTCCGGTGATGATTCTTGCTGCTGCAATTTGTATTTTTTCCAGTTCCGCAACATTGGTAGCAGAACAATTATCCCAGACAGTGTCCGCGTATTCAAGAAGAGGCCTAATAAAGGCAAAATATATTTTTTTCCAGGACACTGCGATCGAGGTTAAATTTCTGTCTCCTCAACAAGTCTACGCGAGTCCAGGCTTTGGAGCAAATGTGGTCAATGTGGTTGTTCCATGTACATGTGTTATTTAGTATGAGCCCTAAGTGTTTGAGGTCAGAAACTTCTGATATCTGTGAGTCACCTAAATATAAGGGTGGGTGAAAGTTGGGATTGTTTTTACGTGATACACACATACTTTCAGTTTTATTGGAATTGAACTCGACCAACCATGTTTTGGCCCAATGCTCGATTGTAACCAAATCATTATTGATTATGGCCGTGGCTTGCTCTGGGTTTTCAATAATTAGATATAAGGACGTATCATCTGCGAAGAGGTGAATACTGCTGAGTAAGTTGTTGGTTATATCGTTTATGTATATCAAAAACAGTAAAGGTCCGAGTATAGACCCCTGAGGTACACCGGCATTGATGGGTCTCCATGACGATGACTCCGAGGCTATCACAACTCGCTGCGACCTATCCGCAAGGTACGATTTTAGAAATAGAAGTAGTTCTCCTGAAACACCAATACTCTCCAGCTTGTGGATAAGACCAGCATGCCATACCTTGTCAAACGCCTTACTGACATCACAGAAAACTACCCTAACTTCTTTGCCTTCATCAAGAGCGCGACAGAATTCATCATATATGTCAGTCAGTTGGAGGACGGTTGAATCTCTAGGTGTAAAACCCGACTGAAATTGACTAAGGACATTATTTTCACCCAAGAACTGCCACAATCGTTTGAAGACACATTTTTCAAATAATTTAACAACACAGCTGATCAACGATATCGGGCGATAATTAGTAACTGAGTTTGAGGGTTGCTTTTTTAGGATTGGGGTGACATTTGTTTTTTTCCATAATGTAGGAAAGTATGAATTATTCAGTAATATGTTGAATAAAATTGAGAGTGGTTCGCAGAGAGAGGATTTACATTCGTTTAGGAGACGCGGGCTTATTTGATCCGGACCAGACGCCTTGGATACCTTTATCGACTTCATTGCGGCAAAAACTTCACTGCAATGTAGGGTGATGCTATCAATACACTGGGAAACACGGGGTGGTGGTTCTGGTAAAGAGGCATTCGAATTGTCAACTGTTGAGATAGAACAGAAGTATTCATTGAATACTTCAGCTTTCTCAACACTTGAAGAATATATTTTGTTTAGATGAATCAGGGTGGGAATTTCTGTTGCGTTACAGCTACCGATTAGTGTTTTTAGGGTCTTCCACCACAGTGATGCTGGGGTTGCATTACTTCTCAGGGTGGACTGGATTTTTGAAAGATGCTGGGCTTTGGCCTTCCTGATGGCCGATACAACCTCGTTCCGTTTAAGTTTGTATTTGGCCCAGGCGTATGGGAAATTGGTACGTTTAGCAATCCGATACAGACGTTTTCTCTGTCTCATTAAGAGTCTTATTTCATTGTGCATCAATTTCGGTTGATCCATTCTCGATGTAATAAATTTATTGGGTATATGTTTGGATGCAGTATTGAGTATGTTATCAGTGAAATTGGTAACTATGGTATCGAGACATAGAGTATCAAAGATAGAGTTCCAGTCGGTGTTAGAGAAAGTCTCGTTCAATAAATCATAATTACCATGAGAATAAAGCCATATCCTCCTCCTTAAAGAAGGACGGTTTGGTTTTAAAAATTCAACTTCGATTGAAATTGGGCAGTGATAGCGGGTCATGTCTGGAATAATTGGTTCGAGGACTTCACATGTTTTCACGTTGATTGTGTCGCTGACAGCAAAGAGATCTAACAATGATGCGGATGTTTCAGTAAAACAAGTTGGCTCACTCACAAGCTGTCACTGTATTTAATAGTAGAGAATCCCGAGCTAGCCTCGACTTTATTCAACCAAGACTTGGCCGCAATTGAACATTGGGCCACGACATGGCTGGTAGAGTTTAATCCCCCCAAAAACAGAGAGTATGTTGTTATCGCGCAAAGACACCCCTGTTGCCCACCCGCCACTATTCTTTAGTAAAACGCCGATGTCTGAAGTAAAAAAAAACACAAACACTTAGGAGTCATATTAAACAGTTCTCAACAAACTCACTGAAAAATACGTCCCTAGCAGGGTAATTTCGTTCCGCCCCAACGAACCAAATTGGATGCATAATGGTATAAGGCGCCTAATACGCCAACGCAAGCGTCTGCATCGAATCGCGAAGCGAAAAAACTCGGATCAGGCTTGGCTGCGATACCGTGCCAAACGGAACGAAACAACAACTGCCATTCGAGACGCAAAATCACAATTCTTGAGAAAAATAGAGAAAACCCTGAACTCTTGCGTAACACCACCCCAAACTTGGTGGAAAACTCTAAAGCTACTTTTTGACAAGAGACAAGTTGAAATTCCAAACCTATCCCACAATGGTATGCTTATTTCTGGCGATCATGAAAAAGCGGAAGCGCTGAATGACTATTTTTGTTCAATAGCTAGAGTCAATGATGGTAATGTCAAGTTGCCACCCGCCTCATTTGACCCAAGCCGTCCTACACTTGACAATATCTTCCTCGAACAGGCTGACATAGAAAAATCGATAAAACACCTAGATCCATCGAAGGCATGCGGGCCTGATGGTATCAGTCCAAAAATATTGAAAGAATGTTGTTCTTCTCTGTGCAACCCCTTGACCAATATTTTTAACTTTTTTCTTGACCACCGTCTGTTTCCTCAGGAGTGGAAAAGAGCAAATGTTACCCCTATTTTTAAAAAAGGGGAAAGTAGTCAAGTCACGAACTACCGCCCAATATCTCTGTTAAGCTGTCTTGGTAAGCTATTCGAAAGATGCATTGCTGACAAAATCATGGATTTTCTTCAGTCAAATGGCTTACTAACACGCTTTCAATCGGGATTTGTTTCAAAAGATTCTACAGTTCTACAGTTAACTGAAATTTATCACACTATCTGTGAAACACTCGACGAAGGAAAAGAAATAAGGCTTGTTTTTTGCGACATTAGTAAAGCCTTCGATAAAGTTTGGCATAAAGGCCTACTTTACAAATTGGAACGTGTTGGTATAACGGGTAACTTACTACAGTGGTTTCATTCTTACCTCAGTGATAGACAACAAAGGGTTGTAATCAAAACAGGATGCTCCGCGTGGAAGAGTATTGAGTCTGGTGTCCCACAGGGTTCAATACTAGGTCCTATTTTATTTCTAATATATATCAATGATATTGTCGACAATGTAGCTTGTAACATCCGACTGTTCGCTGATGATACATCTTTGTATATCGTAGTTGAAGACCCCCAAAGAGCAGCTGCGCTTCTAGCCAGCGACCTTAATAACTTTGACAAGTGGGCAGCACAGTGGTTGGTCGACTTCAACCCATCAAAAACAGAATCATTAATTATCTCACGGAAAACTATCAAAAGTTGTCATCCCTCTCTCAAAATGTCTGACTCTGCTATACAGGAAGTAAATCAACATAAGCACCTAGGTTTGATAATCAACAGCTCTGCATCTTGGAAAGACCATATTTCAGAAATTACACAAAAAGCATGGAAAAGGTTATCTCTTTTAAGGAAATATAAATTTCTTCTTGACCGTAAAACACTAGAAAAAATATACTTCGCCTTCATACGCCCAATCTTAGAATACGGCGACACTATTTGGGACAACTGCACAGAGGCCGAATCTGCCGAAATTGAAAAAATACAAATCGAAGCTGCCCGAATAATAACTGGCGGAACGCGTAGCGCAAGTAGGATATCTCTGTATGCCGAAACTGGGTGGGAAACACTTCGAAGTCGACGAGAAAAACATAAACTCACACAGTATTTTAAAATGACCCACCGTCTTGTTCCTGACTATGTATCTACTCTTGTGCCTCCATCCGTGGCCGAAACCCATTCATATCTTGTCCGAAACCGCAACGACCTACGTGTCCCATACTGTAAAACCAATCTTTTCCAAAACTCTTTCCTACCGAGCACAACAAAACTTTGGAACAACTTGCCTACCGCCATCAGAGAAAACAATTCGCTTCCAAACTTCAAATCATTTCTGAACAGAGACAAGCTTCTGAATCCCAAATGGCTGTATTTCCAAAAAACAAGAAAACTTCACATCTTTCATAGTAGACTACGCCTAGGGTGCAGCAACCTAAACGACCATCTATTCAATAACTTCCTCACAAGTTCGCCTCTCTGTGGCTGTGGTGAACGGGAAACAACCCACCACTTCCTCTTCGAGTGTCCATTGCATATCGATACTAGAGCCACCACTCTGGATCGACTTCCGTATGGGGTTGACGTGAATACATTACTATATGGATCGCATTTGTTCAGCACTGGAATTAATCTGGAGATATTCCTCTGTGTACAAAAATACATAGAGGAGACGAACAGATTCAAATGACTACCAATATGCCATGCCAATCATTTCTCGGCGGACATGAAGCAAAGTCCTTCTATCACTGCCATGTCCTTTCAGATGTCATAACCTCCTGTATTTTACACCACAAAACGCCCACTGGCGTAAGGAAACTCACACTGTTTAAAGACATAACGCCTAAACCTGCCTAAATGCTGTCCCATTGAGATACCTTTAGATTCACATCATGCGCGCGTACTGAGGTTTATATCTCGTGTCGTTATGTACCACACGTCGTAGGCAAAGTCGCGACCTGAGTTCCGTGGCGTCCCAGGTGCAATAAAATACTACTGAACTTGTGACGGCACGGAACTCACGTCGCGAAGCACAAAATAGGCACAGGCGACACTGCTGTTAACGAGTGTCCACATATTGGTCGAGTTATTTTGTTGTAACAATAGGTTTATATCTCGTGTCGTTTTGTTCTTCTTCTGTCAGTCAGTGAGTGTTGTTCTTCTTCTGTCTACTTCCTTAACATCTTTTGCACAGTGACCTCAGTTGAAAACAGTCTACATTATTTAAATGATACTTTTTCACGTGAACAATAGCATTTTTTTCATTCATGGTGGAGACAGCTTACATAAGCTATAGCTTGCTGCTGAATCCATTTTTAGCTTCTGAATGTAAATCTTAGTAATGTTAACCCGTTGTAATTTATTTGTAAGAAGTATCTTTATAGAAATAAAATACTGTTATTACTAAACAGTTCTTGTACGTGGGGCGATCACATTGACCAGATCTGCTCGAAAGCTTGGGTTCGTTCAGACTCATTAAGAAAGCAGAAATTAACCTCGACCGGGACGTCCTAGAAAAAAATTTGCTTTGCCTTCATCAGGCCATTACTCGAATATGCGGATGTTGCCTGGGACAACTGTTCTGCAACCGAGGCTGAAAAATTAGAGAAAATACAGATTGCAGCTGCGAGAATCACAACCGGATCAACAGTTAGTTGCAGTAAACGTCTACTTAATACTGAAACACGCTGGGACTCTTTACAAGAAAGACGTCGCAAACACAAATTGTTACAATATTTCAAAATGTACCATCGAATGTCGCCCCCGTATATTCTCAATAAGGTCCCTCCAATCATTTCATCACCAAATTAATCGCAAAATATCCGGTCATGTAACAACCACAGAATTTCTCTCTGTCGGACACAATTATATCAGTCTTCCTTCATCCACAGCGTTACGAAGCAATGGCACAGCCTGCCCATGTCTGTGCGTGAAAATTTTTCATTGCCCAACTTCAAGATACTTTTAAGTGCTGGGAACTAAAGGCCTACTAAGTTTTATAGTGGTGCAAAGTCCCGCAAAGCTAACATTTACCACACCAGGTTACGTCTGGGTTGCAGTAGCCTCAATTCCCATCTGTATTCAAATCACCTATCGCCGACCTCTTTATGGCAGTGTGGGGTGTGTGAGACCGTGTAACACCATCTTCTCCACTGCCCAGTCTTAAAAAATGCTCGTGATAATTCCATTAAGCTACTACCATTCCCAATTGGTGTACCAATGCTTCTTTTGGGGTCTGAAATTTTGAGCTTTCGCTAACTGTGAAAATCGCATTTCTTCAAAGATGAATCTTTCTCTGATCTCTTTTAAGTCGTTCTCTGTGTAGATCACACAGTAAAAAACACCTCTACCGCGCCCCATCTCCAAGTAAGGTGCTTAGGCTGCATGTAATAATAACTGTTACGAATATATAGGCAATAGACATTGTCTTCAAGCTGATTTTTCTGTCCTTTCTTGTCTCACTTCCCTTTACTCTTTTTCCATCTTTCTTACTTTTCTCACATTCATGGTTTAAGCAATATCAGGTATAGTCGCCATATGTTCTGACAACTTACGCTTAATTTCCCATGCTTCAAGCTAATTTTGATCAGACTATTAGCCTTGCACTGGCCGGGGAATCGCACCCATACACTGTCATGTTCATATCTTTTTGTAAACATTTTGTTACATATGACATTCTTAAAGAATAAAATATTGTTTAAACCAATTGTTCATTGTTCTATCCTTGCTGATATATAAATATTGTGTGCATTTACAACGGAGACAGCTCATGTAAGCATATGCTTGCTGCTGAATCCATTTTCCGTTTTTGTTCTGTATATATCATCTGTAATTGTTTTCTATTATTGAGTCTATTGAACTCCAGGAAGGCAAAAGTATATAGGTGTCTTATTTTCGAGAAGTCCATTCTGTATGACAATTTGAATGCAAAGTTGCCATAAAGTTAGGTGACTTGGTCAATCCCATAACAAAGATGCATAAATGCTTTACTTGATGATTCGGCAACATGCTGAAGGATTAAGCAAATACTTTAGAATCAAGACTTTTATACCTTATTATTTTTGCCTATTCCTGGTTAATTTTGCTCTTATAATCTAAAGAATGCCAAGAACAATATTTTATTTGTCATCTCCATTTTTCCCTGCAGGCCTGGCATTCTGAAAAATGCAGGAGGGCAAAAAATCGCTCTCCTCAATCAGCTTAGGAGAGCAATTAGCTTTACACAGCATTTTAAGTATCCAATTGAACGAACTCATTGAAACTTAAACCAACAGACTACATCAGTGATTTTATTAACTTCACTAAGGTAAAGCGAAATCTCTTAGACATCTAGATGTCTCACTCAACAACCGAACACACACTTGACAATACCTGTGTGTGTACCCAGACCTGTTGTCCAAGAAAGTCATATGCCTACCACTACCACCTTCAACCCCCCTGTGGGGGTTGAAGGTGGTAGTGGTAGGCGTATGACTTTCTGGGACAACAGGTCTGCTTGAATCTACAGTCACATCCTGGTTCAAGTGCTTCATGTGACAGGATAGTAGTAATGGTAGTATATTATAGTGTCAATATTCCTTGAATAATTACCCCTCAGACTGTGATGTCAGTTGTTGAACTTGAAACTGACAGAAACAAAAATATTGCTGTGACCCATTTTGCTTCAAATGATTGTAACTGTGTTTGGGTATGGTTGCTGCCATTACCTTTTACCACTAAACCACTTTCAAAATGAAATTACGTGATGTTATGCGACTTCGAAGTTAAATTACATTTTTGCTTTACAACAAAAATTTAATGTGAGCATAATACATGTAATCTCAATCATCCCAGACCAAAATATTTAGGAGGGCAATTTTTCGCTCTCCTTAATTCTTTCAGGAGGGCAGTAAGAAGAGCTAAAAAATCGCTCTCCTGAAATTGCCAAGCCTGGAACTCGGAAATAAATAGTGTTTAAACTAAATGCAGAAAGTGACATTAAACACCAGAAAACACACACATCACATAAAAATACCTTTCCTCGCCATGTTGAACGCACGAAATGGTGTTTGACCTGCAAAATTCCTTTAAATGTACGATAAAATGATTAAAAATCGATAAGATGTACCCAAACTATGATTTGAGCCACCTCAAACTTTTTTCAATTTTTGTTGAAATATTGTTGGTTTTCATGGATGTTTATTACACTACTGGTTAAGTTTATTACAGAACTGGTTATTACACTACTGGTTGATTATTACACTACTGGTTAATTTTTATTACACTACTGGTTGATTAATACACTACTGGTTAATTTTTATTACACTACTGGTTGATTATTACACTACTAGTTGTTACAAACCGACTTGTCACACACTGGTGAAAGATTGTGCCATTGTATGTTCTTGGTTAAAAAAGAAGGATTACTTTTTATGTCGGAGAGAAAGTGTGTTCTCAAAACATCGAAAAACTAAAATTCAAATGTGATACCCTCAGCCTATGTTGCCAACCAAGTAACCCACCACAAGCCATTCTCCGTTGTCATTTCAGGCCATGTCTTCCGTTCTGTGGAGTGTGGCGTTTAAAAATTGTAGCCTATCAGTACTTAAATGATTACTATTTCTGGTTTTCTCTTTTATTTCTCTTCTTCTTCTTTCTATAATTTCAGAATTTCAGAAATGTGTTTCCAACCTATATCAAACCGTATTATTACTTAGTAAATTATTTACTGGTTTGGATTTAACATATTTTATAGCTGTTTCTCGAACATATTGGAGGTAATTAATTAATGGTGTGGAAACGACCTTGTACAAGCCAACGGCTTACTGTCGAATCCACAAACATCTTCATGTTGTATACTGTACTCACTGAGGTTGGAAATAAATATTGTTTAAACTAAAAACTAAAATTCACACCTTGGTAAGTTTGTTTTGATAGTAATTGTAGTTTATATCTAATTAATGGTCACTCGTGAGATGTTTCTGCGTTCAGAGATCAATCAGAGATACAGACGGTGGGTATTCTGTGTTCGGTGAACAGAGTTTACTGAGTTGTGTAAGATATATACAGTACGTGGAGAGTGTAACTAAATCACCGGACGAGTAGAATTATCACCCAAAATATCACTTTCAATTTCTGTACATGTGGACAAAAAATACAAGTAATGTTTCAGCCAATGGACCTCCGGGTATAACTGGTATAACCCGGAGGTCCATTGGCTGAAACTTTGCTTGTGGTTGTTATGCTTTGCAACAAATTTGTAATTATTGCTTGGGTGGAATTCCCACTCTGAAGTGATCAGTAGTGACAATACGCTTTCCACGTACTGTATATACGTACAGCCATTGCTATCCATATCAATTTTCTGAAGATAATCGGAGGAAAAAATTGTTCTCTTGTGTAAACACACCGGAACAGATTTTCATTCTGTCGACGTTTTGAGATACAGTCGGAGAGAAGAGGGTTTATTGAACGCACGTTTTTCTACAACGGCATTGGGAATTTGTCGACTCAAATACAACTGACAAAGGACTATCTCAGACAGAAGAAACCCAAACACATGTATCAAGGGGGTTAAAACATTTTATTTCGTAATCGAAAAAAGATATCACATCGCCATATCAAAGTAAATTGTGTATTGGGAGCGACGTCGCTAAGTGTAAGCAGGATAAAAGAGAAAAATATAAATGGAACATTCTCAAACTAATGCCATAAAGTGGTCCCACGAGACATCGAAGCACATTGTCTACCGATCTGAAATTCATTATCTACTATCAAAACTGACCTTTCTCAACAACCGTGCAGCCATGCAATAACGCGACTAATGCATCACGAAAACCGTTTAAATCTCGCGTCCACAATCGAGCCCCTATAATTAGATTTTGTTCTATGATTTTTTCGCTCATTGATGTCTGTCTGACCGGACTTGTGGATCGATCGTCAATTCTGTAGAAAGTACAAACTCGCTACAAACAAAGCAAATTGGTGTAACACCCAGTTCTGTCGTCGGAGTTTCTGTGAAAGTGGGCTTTTCGATAAATAGATGAATAGAAGAAATTACAGCGAAAACACCCGTATAATCGCAAATCTACTGAAGCGAAAGCGCGAATTGCGTGAAAAATCGAGTAAGCGCAAGCAAAGAACGTGCTGATGGGTCTTCGGGTTCAACCCGGTGGTCGATTAGCTGAAACTTTGCTCTTTCTCACAAATCAAAAATTATTGCCTGTTCAAAAATTTCACACTGTTGGTAAACTCGTGGTTATCCCATTCAGCAAAGATCTTTTTCTTTGTTTTTGTCACAAATGGCTCATCTGCTGATGTAAGGTATTGTTGAATGTGTAGTAAAATTGGATGGGAATTAATTTTTTTTTACTTTCCAAAGTGTGATTTACTGGGATTTCTGGGTGCGATTATAAACGATAACTTCATAAGTGAATTATGCAATCAACAGTTGCGTCATGTATCCGTGCGCGCAAACGAAGACGCTTTGCCGTGGATGTAATGGGAACTTCATTGTTTTTTGTTTTTTTAACCCTTTACGTAACATGAAAAGCAGACGACACTTGCAAAAAAAAATCTTGAATAACTATTATTTTCATTTTTTGTCTCAAAACCATAGGTTATGACGCCCTCATTGGAATGAGCTCGTTGCAATGAGGGGTCATAACCTATGTTTTAGAGACAAAAAATGAAAAAATAATGAAACTTAATTGGAGATTTTTGAGAATAGCGCTGGCCGGTTTTGGCCGTTACGTAATGTAAAGGGTTAAATAATATAATTATCGTCAATAATGAAAAGTAATAAACAGAGTAATCGCTTGACTGGACTTGTTACGTGAAATACTTCATTCAAGGCGAGGGACTATATTGTAAAACACTCGTGCGCATTCGCGCACTCGTGTTTGTACAACGTCCCTCACATCTCATGAATTATTTCACATAACCAGTCCTAAATTTTGTACTGGATGGAATCCATTCCCAACTTTGTAACTTGAGTGAATGGCATTGCCAAATCTTCCTAGGCATTTTGTGTTGCTGTTTGCTTTTATTCATTAGTCCGGGCAAGCGTACTAGGCAAAACCGCCCCTTATTTTAACACGTTGAGGCTCTAATTTTCCTCACGTTCAAACGTCACTGGGAATTAAGTTTCTTCAACGTTTTTCAAAATGCGACGTCAAACGTCGGAAAGTAGAAATAACAAGATATTTTTCACATTAGTGGTTACGGGAGCGTGGTGGCTCAGTAGGTAGAGGTGCAGTCTGCAAGCCGAGAGGTCCTCGGTTCGAATCCCACCTGTGCTAACCGCGTTGTGTCCTTGGGCAAGACACTTCATCTCCATTGCCCGCGTGGGGGCACGGTGGCGTTGTACTAAGGCGTACTGCACGTCGGCGGTGCACTTGTCTTCAACAAATGCTAACCCTGTTTGTGCGGAGTTAGTATGTTGGGGAGCTGACTGTTGCTCGCCGTTGCTCGGTGGTTCTCTCTGGGTACTCCGGCTTCCTCCACCCGTAAAACTGTCACGGTCATGATTAGCCATTGTGCATAAATATGTGACCTTAAACACCAATGAATAAATAAATATACATAATTAGTGATTAACTGGCTGAGGGCTAGATTATATTTGGTGGCATGAATTTGTTATTCAAAACAAGTTTTATTACAATAATAACAAATTTAAAACAAATTTATATAAATAAAATATTATTTATGTTTGACTGAATATGAAATTAAGGAAGGAACGTGTTGGCTTTTGCACCGGTGTCCCCATTTTTGAAAGCCCTGATATTGGCTTCTAGCACTCGACAAGTTAAGCAGTCTTGACAGCAGGATCATATTACTTGGATCGATCCGCAAGTATACAGAAGTTTCCTTGGCTACGAATCGAAATTAAGTATTTTTATTGTTTACTAATCATATATATTTCATTTTCAGGTTATTTTATTCAACTTTGTGGGGAGGTAGTTTAGTATAGTAACTGGGACAAAGTTAGGATATCTTAAATAAAACTGTGAGCGCTAAGTTGTCGAACGGTTCGTCGTGTTGCCTTTTGTCGCGTGTTTACAGTTTTCCCTGTCCGATCGCGTAATTTTGTTTTGATGATGGCGAGCAAGTCTGTTCAGACGGAGGTAAGTATGGAGGTAAATACGTGTAATATCGCGGTCCAGGTCAACGGTGCCAACGGAGTAAGTATTGGTGTGCAGACAGAGGTCACTGGGGGTGTCGGTCAGAACCGCGTTGGTGGGGCCACCGATGGCGATATTGGGCTTGAAGTTTGTAAACAGTGTTCTATGATGTATGGGGACTGTCGTTCGATGGGATATGGAGAGGTATGTGCAAACTGTCAGGAAATCCTCCGCCTACTTGAGACAATTGTTAAGTTTGAGGGGGAGATTGCTGAGCTGAAGGGAAAACTTGGTAGGGCGGGGCTGTCTGGAGTTACGCCTGTGAAAGTAGCTTTCCGAGAAGGATGGATAGTTGTCGGTGGTTCCAAGAGGAAACATGGGGGTAGAACCTTTGATGTGAATGAGGTAGGTGACGAGGTGGGGGCTGCTAGAAAAGTACGTAGGACAGATGAGGGGGGCCCAAGCCGGAGCAATGCTGTAAAGCGTTTGGCGTGGACTATCAAAAGTGGTAGGAAAGGGGGGCCAGAGAAGCAGGTAGATAGGGGTGTAAAGCCCAAAGGCAGTGGGGAGTGAAGCACCAGAAACAGATTTGATGTGCTCGATTCGGAAGAGTCAGAGGAGGGGATGGAGGTAGTTGCAACAGATAGTAGCTTGGGGTCTAGGCCAGGAAAAAGGAGGAGGGATCCGGGAGAAGACCAGGGGAGTAGTCCAGGTAGTTCAGGGCCTGGAAAGAGACGGAGGGACAAGGATAGGAGTAATCCTAGGTCAAAGATACCGATACCGATAGTGATTCCGAGTGGGGCTGTTGGAGAGGAAGAGGACGCTGTAAACAATAGGAGACTAGAGGAGATAAATAGGGCGAGGGCCAAAAGTAAGTTGGTGGTTGCGGGAAGTAGCATAGTTCGGGGGATCGACAAGGTTGTCTGTGGTCCGGACAGTAAAAATAGAACAGTTCTGTGCTTTCCGGGGGCTAAAGTGGAGGACCTGAGGAATAGAGTGGACGGTATTGTAGCTGGGTCGGGGCCTGATCCGGTAGTGGTATTACATGTGGGGTCCAATAACATCAGGGAGAGGAAATCAGTTCGTTTGGTGGACACATACAAGGACCTAATTAGTAAGCTACTTACCAGGAATGCTCGGATCATCGTTTCAGGGGTGCTCCCCGTTATGGGTGGTGGGAATGAGAGGAACTCGCGGATTATGGCACTAAACGAGGAGCTGGAAGAGCACTGCAAAGACTTGGGAATACATTTCATTGACCACTGGGATTCATTCTGGGGACAAGGAGAGTTGTATGGGCGAGACGGATTGCATTTAAGTAGGATGGGTACAGACCTGTTGGGCCAAAAAATTGTACAGGTGGCTGGGCCTTTTTTGGAGAAAAGGGGGGTAGGGGACCACAGCCGATAACCCAGAGGGGCACAAATGCTGGGAACATAGGAAGAACAACAAACATGCACAACACAGGGACATAACAGGGGTATAATAATGTGCCAGTGAGAACAAAAAAACAAAGATTCATTAAGTTTGGGTACTGCAACATCCAGGGTCTGCACAAGAAAGTAAGCGAAATATCAACAATGATGGACGAAGGAGACTTCGATATAATGGGTCTAAGTGAGACGTGGATACGACGGGATGAGCGGGTTGATCAGATGAAGGGTTGCGTGTGGATAGGAGCTGGGCGAACTGAGGGTCAGAAACGGGGTGGGGGTGTTGGCATCTACACTAAAGAGGAATTACAGCCCTCATTGATTACAGATCTCACAGAAGCAAGGACTCAGATTCCAGTATCCAACGAAATAGTCTGGGCAAAAATCAAGTTAGGAAGCAGGAGTGTTGCCGTTGGTGTTGTATACTTAGCAGTGGAGGGAAGTAAGCCCGAGTGGAATGATTCAATATATACAACTCTTAGATCGAATATCACAGAGCTTGAAAGTAGAGGGTTCAGTATTGTCCTAATGGAGGACTTCAATGGGCACATCGGGGATAAGGAGGAGGGCATACAGGGAGGTGATAGGAAAATTAACACGAATGGGAGGAAGATGTTGGACTTATCAAAAGAGCTTGGTTTAAAGATCCTGAACAGGGATGCGAAATGTAAGGGTAAATGGACCTGGGAGAGGAACGATAAGAAAACAATAATTGATTGTGTACTCACTGACGTTAGCGTATGGAGGGAGGTTATAGATGTAGAAATAGATGACGAGGGAAAAAATGACTTGGGTAGTAATCACAACCTGATAACAGTTAAGATTATGGGCAAAAAGACGAATAGAGACAGAAATACCTTCAAGGAAGTTTGGGGACTAAAACAAGGAGCCGACTGGAAGCAGTTTCGGGAAAAACTAAAACCAAGTCTTGAATGTATACCTAGGGATGCAAATGTCCAGAGTATTTCAGATGGCATAGTAAACAGCCTAACAGAGGCAGGGAAGGATTGTATAGGAAGGGTGAGGGTCCCAACGAGAGAGCTCGGATACAGGGTTAACGAGGGACTGAAAAAGGCTATAAAAGAAAGGAAGGTAAAATGCGCTGCTTACAGAAGAAGTAGGAAGCTTAAAGGGGTGGATAACAATGACACGAGACTAATGAAAGGAGAATATGAACTGGCACGGAAAAAGGTGAATGAGATAAAGAATAATAATAGGAAGGAGCGCAATTGCAGTCTTGCCAGAACAATAAAGAAAACGGGGGGTTCGAGGTCAAACGTATTTTGGAACTGGGTAAATAAACGGGGGAAAAGTAGTGTGCAGAGTATCAAAGTGGATGGGGAAAGTACAGAAGATAAAGGCCGTATCGCTTCAGAGTTAGTCAAGCACTGGGAAAAGATAAACGATAGGCGATGGGGCAGTGGGTCCCCACCAAAAAGAAATACACTGGTGGAGGAGAACCTATCCAATCGTGTATGTAGCGAAATAACGGCAGAAGAAGTGCGGAACGTGGTCTCGAAATTAAAAAATGGTAAAGCGGGAGGGACTGATGAAATTCCGAACGAATTCCTCAAAAATGGAGGGGAGGCACTTATTGAAGTCCTGACAAACCTTTTCAACCTGGCTCTGCGAAAGCAAAAGGTCCCCAGAGAGTGGAGGGAAAGTAAGGTGTCGTTCATACACAAAAAAGGGGATAAGGAAGTTCTAGATAACTATAGGGGGATATCAGTTAGTAGTAACATCGGAAAAGTATTCTGTAAGGTCATATACGGTAGACTTGAGGAAGTTATTGAAGAGAAAGGTTTTTTAGGACAAATTCAAAATGGTTTCAGGAAAGGTCGAAGAGTCACTGATCACCTATTTACACTCACCCAACTGATAGAATCAACAAAGGCTGAAAAGAAAAAGATGTTTCTGGCATTTCTAGATGTGAAAAAAGCGTACGACCGAGTGTGGAGGGAAGGTATGTGGCGAAAGCTCGAGGGCATCGGACTGGGGGGTGACTTTGTGGGAATCATGAAAGCACTGTATACAGATGTGCAAAGCCAACTCAGTCTAGGGAGTATCACTACAAAACGAGTCCCTATGGATATAGGCCTCAAGCAGGGGTGTATCTTTTCACCGATTTTGTTTGCATTGTATGTTAAAGATTTAGGGGACGAACTAATTCAGAGTGCGGAGGGGGTAAATGTTGGAGACATAAAGGTACCAGGCTTATTCTTTGCGGACGACATGGTGTTAATGTCTAGAACTGAACAGGGGCTAGAGAAATTGCTGGAAATTGTTGGTAGATATGGGAACACTTGGCGGCTCGAACTAAATGAAAATAAAAGCAAGGTAATACCCGTTGGACGCAAGGTAGATATGACGAAGAGATGGAGAGTGGGGGAGTTCTCAATCCCCGAAGGGGAAAGCAAACAAATCACTGTAGGAGAAACGGGAGAGTATGAGTATCTAGGGGTAAGCATAAATATAACGGGAAGAGGGGTGTACAGAAATTACTCAGCCAAACTGATTCTGAAGGGGAAAAGAATTCTGAACCAACTAAAACTTTTAGGGAAAAATAGTTTCAACAAGGTCTTTGTGGGGAAAACACTGTGGGAGAGGGTGGGTTTACCAAGTATAACGTATGGCACGGACGTGATTCCATTAAACCAAACCGTTATTAAGAAGTTGGAAAGTACTCAGAATGATGCCGGCAGAGGATAACAGGGTCGAGTAATGCTGCAGCTTTGGAAGCAGTAAGGGGGGAGCTTGGGTGGATGAAAATCAAGGACAGGGTAGATTTGGGAAAACTGTGTTACTTTAACTACTTGAGAAACTTGCCTGACAACCGGTGGTGCAAACTGATGCTCGATACCATTTGGAATTCTAATATAGATACGGGGTGGTCAAAACATGTGAGGGAACTAATGGACAATTACTCTATAGAGGTCTCAAACATAGAAGTAGGAATGAAAGAAGGCAAAAGGTTTGTCAAAGAGAGAGTCATGGAAGATTGCAATCGAAACTGGCGAGCAGGGGTTAGCGTGAAAAGATCACTGCAGGGGTTACAATATAAAGAAAAGCCAGCTTTTGAGAAGTACCTAGATGGCACCTTTGGAGGGTCACTGCTGTTCAAACTGAGATCAAGATCACTGGAGCTTCGGGGGAAAATTGGGAGAGATGGAGAAAAGGGATGCCAAATGTGCCACTCTGGAGTACTGGAGACCCTGGAACATTTTCTCTTGGAATGCCCACAGTATATACCTCATAGAATAAAATTTACCTGAAGAATAACGCAGAAGTGGGGTGAAGAAACAAAGGATAGATGGCTGAAGGGGGACACGAGGGAGAGGGTAGGAATGCTTATTGAAGAAATTGAAAAAGAGGAGGTGAGGGACACTATTAAGCAGTTTATATCTGAAATGCTGGGAGGAGAGGAGGGGAAGAGGGGTGGGGTGCAGGGGTAATGATGGCCTTCTCTTATGAGGACCGCGACAAATCAGCGGCTGGCCAAAGAGTTATTATTATTAGTATTTTCAGCTGCAATAACATTTGGCTCAACGGTTGTCACCTCGCGCTATTCGGAAGAAAATAGGAATTGAGGTTAAAACTTTAAAAAATTCGAAAAGTAATAACAAAATAAATGACCACAAAGTATTGTTATAGGCTGGCTTATGCATTAATTAAAGTATTGCATAAGCTGATAATCGCTGATGAGTCCTTCGGGTAACTGCTACACGCTGCTTGGCAAATCTTGTATTTATAAAAGGTTTAATTTCTGTTTGGGAGTTATGTTTATCCATCGTTGTTATGCGTAATTGTTTTGTGTATAATGTTGTTAATTTCTTGTTACCAGTAGTCTGGCTATACCGGCTGATAAAGAAATGCAGTTGGTTATTCCGCCGCTAAATGTGAATAAATGTATAAAGTTAACAAGCGCATTGAGTGAGTTAATTTTCCCCACAGTATGAGCTTTACTACATTTGGTGGAGAGATCCTAGCAAACTAACTTTTTAGCTTAGTCACGATCCTAAAAGTGGACAAGATTCCAGAAAATGTTTTATAGCTCATCGGAAGTATAAACGTACAAAACTTGTCACTGTCTTGGCGTATCCAAGAAGATGAAACTTCCGTGAATGTATCGTTCAGATGGAATAAATTGTCACAGGAGCGAATAGACAAACGTAGGTCAAGAGCTAAGATGGAACGAGACAACAGACGCAAAATGATATACTTGGAAAGAAAAGAAAGACAGTCAGCCACATGCTCGAATGAATTTCGTAAAGCAAAAATACTTTCCTAATTTCGAGTTAAGAAGGACTTAACCCCATTATACCTAGCGGGAGTGCTGATTCATCATTTTTCTGTTCTCTGTAGAGGACCAAAGATTTTTCAGGCAGAGTGTACTGTTATAGGCTGGCTTATGCAGTAATTACAGTGTTGCTTAAGCTGATAATCGCTGATTAGTCCTTCGGGTAACTGCTACAGACTGCTTGACAAATCTTTTATTTATAAAAGGTTTAATTTCTGTTTTGGAGTTATGTTATGAGTAATTGTTTTGTACATAATGTTGTTCATTTCTTGTTACCAGTAGTCTGGCTATACCGGCTGATAAAGAAGTATGGTTGGTTATTCCGCCGCTGAATGTAATTAAATGTATAAAGTTAACAAGCGCTTTGGGTGAGCTCATTTTCCCCACAGTATACGCTTTACGACAGTATCAACGCGCTGTTTGATTTCGTACGTCATAAGACGTACACAAGTATCAAAGGGTTAAATGGAATAATCCCTCTGTCCATCCATTTTCCACACCAAATACTTGGCTCATTCTACACCCCA
Source organism: Pictodentalium vernedei (assembly GCA_031216915.1). NCBI lineage: Eukaryota > Metazoa > Mollusca > Scaphopoda > Dentaliida > Dentaliidae > Pictodentalium > Pictodentalium vernedei. The sequence goes on along the minus strand of CM062294.1, from coordinate 456,613,064 downwards.
AACTTCTGTGGACATTTGTTTTATGTACTTTATAAAAGTGACAGCGCAATTGTCATCGTTGATGTTTTCACAAGTTTTATTTGAATGATAATGTTTATTTGTGATGTGGCCAAGACAATTTCAAAACAATTGAAAAATGTTGTTTAGAATATTAATATAAAGCTGAGTAACCGTGTCTATTACCATTTGTCACTGAATGCCACGATTACAAATATTTATTATTGGAAATTCCAAATCTCCTTATCACGCACAAAAAGTAAATGAGAAATACAATACACAACTTCTACCTTTCTAGGTGTCTTCAGACTCCGTTATTATTGATCTCAGCAGTCTACTAATCCGGCATCAGAAAAAAATGGAATAACTTTTATTCTTTTGACTTTTTATTGCATACTGTAAAAAAGTAATTCTATCGTAAGATGTAAGAGTCATGGCGGATTCAGAGGAGTTCGCACCCGGAGGCTCCCCCACCCTACACACACCTCACAAGCACTGAGACCAGGTGCACGGAAGTATCCGCCATAACGCATAGACATCCATTACCGAAAGAGTCTATGTGTTACAGGGCTGGACTTGCCCTAAAAAGTTACCGGGGAATGTGCCGGGGTGGGGGCGGGGGTCGCAGACTCGGAGAAAATTTTGATTTTGCGAACTAAATGAACCCGGCTTCCTTGCATTTGAGCGATCAATGGCCGTCCACACAGAGGACATTACGATGGCATTTTGCATCATCTTCATCGATCATTCGACATAGGAGGTTCTATCGTGGATGAGGGAGGACTCATCGGGAAGACCATTGTTCGGCCCAATCGAAGAAAATTGTGATTTTTGAAATTGACTGTACGCTGTTTCCGTGCACCTGAGCGATCAATGGCAGACAAGACAGCTGGTATGTCGAAATGTTTCGATATACCGACAGTCTATGCAATCACATCCATTTCGCCTTTTCGTCATTTTCACGAAATTTCACCTACCAACAAGCGTTGGGCTGCGTCAATTCTGGGGTCCCCAGGGGCAACTCAATGCGGCACCCATCGGGAATTTTCCCAGTGTACCATACGGTCAGTGTGTTATCGCGAATAATATCATGTCAACACACATGTAACCATAGCTTCTACGCGGTTCTCCAGTGAGTCGTTTTTAAATTGTCTTCCCTTTCTCACAACTTGAATTAGTCTGTACAAAATCGAGGGGATATTTTGACTGGGAAACTTTGCGGCCCTCAGAGGGCTACATTGACCATGCATTTTCGTCATGGAATTTTCCTGAACCTGCCGGAGAGAGGGGAATACCTTTTCTCATACTCGCCTCTAAGCACTTCATATGATACTTCTCATCTGGTCCTCCAACTATGATTGAAATGTGTCGCTGTCGCCAACCTGGAATCCTGAATCGGCCACTGAGAGTTCTTAAGCGGCCCATACACTATCAATATTATTGACAACAATATTGAGTAAATAATATTGACAATATATTTTTTGCCACAAACTACACAATAGTTTCTTTCAAAATTTTCGGTCATTTCTTCGTCTTGAAGAAATAGCATGGCGTCATAGTACCACAGGCTGGTTTCGCACAGATCGTCAGTTCCAGACCCAGATCTTTCCGACTGACTGATTTTTTTCAGTTCCTTCCTGAAGTTTGTGCGCAAAGAATTAAACTTCTTTTTTACATCCTCCTTTGTTGCATTCTCATAACGTTCTTGGTACTTGGAAAGCAGGGTGCTGTATGCTGCTTCCTTCTTAGAGCGGTTAGCATATTCAGCACTGGTAATTTTCCAGAGACATGGCAGCTCTTTGTATACTTCAATGCACTCTAGTATGAACTTTCGTTCATCCTCTTTGGTGTTCTTTGCCATGTTTACGCTACGGTGACTTCAGATTTAATGAAATATTGCGTAATATTATTGACGGAACCCACACACTATCAATATTGTTGACGGTCGTAAAATATTGAAGAAAATGTTTCAGAGATCTCAGATATTCGTCAATAATATTGATCAATCTTCAATATCTCCCACGCACTGGCAATAATATTGTCAATACCGTTTATTGGCAATAGTATTGTCAATAATATTGATAGTGTATGGGCCGCTTTAGTCTTCGCTTTCTCGTCGCCTGGATGCTAGAATGTTCTATGTCCCCTATGGGACATAGAACATTCTAGCACTCAGGCGACGTTCTTCTCTAACAAAGAACAGTGATTACAAGGCCGGTGTTTTCATCGATCAGCTAGCAATAGGGACACGGCGCATTTATACCCGTGGATTGATACGGTTCGTAATATTACGTACTCCGAATTTGAATCCGAGAAGGCACTTTTTCGTCAAGGGACATGATACTTCATAATTTCACTAAATAGGATGGATGCCAAGTGCAAATATTAATTGGTCTACCCCCCCCCCCCCCCCAAATAATGGATATGAACTCTTCATGTTGCTGTCTTTGAACTGATATTGAATATACCACGGGGGTTCAAAGGGATAACGATTGCGTTTGACACCGCCAAAAACCCGATTCTTCGTGACATTAAAACGTCAGTAGTCGGGTTAAGAATGAGTCGAGAGAAACAACTGAAAACTGTATTTTCGGTGCAAGCGTGGATGTCAGCATAATATACTACTCAAAGTTTACTAAGCACCACATATTTGTCACATCATTGTGAAATTTTCTTGTGACACATTTGGGACATTTTTGGTGGATATGATTGAGGAATGTATTGAGATGGTCCCCAGTGTTTACATTAGCTCTCTTGACAGGGAGACTTTTCGTGATAGTCATGGAAAGCATGTACCCCTTGATTTCCATGATGTTTTCGTGTACTGTCTACATGTACATGAGATGCGTAGGGTATTCAGTCAAAACCTTGTGATTTAATGATTGAATATGGCGAATGCAAATGTAGGAAGACATTTGTCTGAAGCAGAAATGTGGTGGGCTGTAGGGATGGTGGAACAGGGGGCTACCCATCGTCAGGTTGGTGAAGCCCTTGGTGTGCACCATACGGTGATCACCAGAGCCTGGGCAAGATTTCAGCTTTCCAGTCAGACGACATGGTGGTGGCAGAGACAAGGTAGCATTTGCAGTTGAAGGCCGGTTTTTGATCAATCAGGCCCGTAGGAACCGCTTTGACAGAGCAACCCAGCTTCGCAGTGATCTTCAGAATGCATTCGGTGTAAATGTTTCGACGCAGATCGAGAAGACCATGTATCCGCATTCAGCTGTCCAAGATCTACCACCAGGCACGATATGAATGGGCCATGGATCACGTTGGATGGACCAGAGAAGATTGGCGACCTGTTCGTTTTACAGATGAGTCAAGGTACTGCCTAGACAACACAGATAGGCGTTCCAGGGTATGGAGAAGACGAGGAGAGCGATTCCATGCAGCCAACATTACTGAACATGAGCGCTATGGTGGAGGGTCAATAATGGTCTGTGGCGGCATCAGCTGGAATGGATGTACAGAACTCTGTGTCCTTGGCCGTGGAACATTGACTGCACAGCAGTATATTGATGAGATCCTGGGTGCCCACGTCAGATTATATGCAGGTGCAGTGGGTGACAGATTCATTCTGATGGACGATAATGCCCGTCCTCATGTTGCCCATGCTGTCCGAGAGCACCGACAGAGGGAGGAGATTGAGCGTATGGACCGGCCAGAAAAAATCCCCTGACCTCAATCCAATCGAACACTCTGGAATGAGCTGCAGCTTGCAATTTCAGTCCGTCCAGTCCAACCAAGAAGTGTCCAGGAGCTTGGTGCCTCATACTCGATATTGAACCCATATCAGTTCGCTCCGTCAACTTTTTGGCAAATTTGAAAAATTTGCTCTTTTACCAATAATATCCATTTCCCATGGTTATCGTATTCAAAAGCTAAAAAATAATGTCAAACACAAACAAAATCTTAATTTTTATGCTTAAATCGTTAAAGATATAATTAAATAAAAAATATATATACTTTTCATAACAGTATCTCAACTAAAACGTAAAACAGGTAGTTGGATATACTTGGTGCTTAGCAAACTTTGATTAGTATATACTTGAAAAAATGAAATTGAAAGTAAATTCGATTTTATACTTTTCAATGGACAGGTTCAAATCAGATACTACAATTCGGTTGGATATTTGGGTCGACCTTTTCGCCACTCGCTGGAATCATCATGTAGAGACCTTTGTCTCTCCTTGTCCAGAACCACTAGCATTTGAGGTAGACGCTCTGTCTCTGGACTGGACAGGTTGGATCGGCTATGTCTTCCCTCCTTCACCGATTCTGCCTCAAGTGTTGGCGAAAATTCATGCTTGCAGTTGCAGGATCATTCTGATCGCACCCCTGTCTCCACAGAGGGTGTGGATCAATCTGCTGCGGCCTCTGTTGGCAGATCGCCAGATTCGTCTACCTCTACGTCGCGATCTTCTTTCCCAGGGTCGTTCCAGGAAGTATCACAAAAACCTGGCGAGCCTGTCCCTTAACGCCTGTCTTTTATCAGTCTCCGACGTAGAGGTTTTTCGAGACGATCAGTGGAGTGCATTTTTGCATCGCGGCGACATTCCACTGGCATGACTTATGCTGCTAAGTGGAAGGTTTTCTGCCGCTGGTGTATAGCTCAACGTGAGGATTACCATAATCCGTCAATCGCTCAAATTGCGGATTGTGTGGTATACCTTTTTGACTCCAAGGGCCTCCATCCTATTACAATAAAGGGCTATCTGTCTGCGCTGTCTGTTAATTTCTCGTATGTGGGAAAGCGGTGCATAGGTCGTAATCGTTTTCTCTCCAAACTGATTCGGCACTTTTCTTTGAAGAGGCCTCGAGTTTTGCCTCTTACACCTAAGTGGAACTTAGCATGGGTGTTGCATTGTTTGGAGGAACGCCATTCGAGCCTTTATCTGAGACCGATATGCGTTTTCGCACCTATAAGACTGCTTTCCTTCTAGCGTTTGCTTCTTCCAGGCGTGTCAGTGAGCTCCATGCGCTATCCGTTGATTCTGCTTTCTTCAGAAATGAGGCTAACAGTGTCACATTCACTATTGATTGCTCTTTTCTGGCCAAGAATCAACTTCCTGATTCGGTACCTCCTCCCATCTGCATTCGGGCTCTCCCTGCTGTCGATGGCCGGAGGCCACCACTTCTTTGTCCTGTTCGTGCGATCAAGGCTTACATTAATCGCACTCAGTTCATTCGGAGGGGTCGGAAGTGATTCTTTCTGCCTCTCATTCCTAGGAGGCAGTCTATCTCTCCCCATTCTATTTCCATATGGATCTTTCTTGCAATCAAGCTGGCTTATTCCAGCTTGTCTGCTTCGGATCTTGTTTCGAACCGGTTTAATGCTCATGAGGTTCGTGCCATTTCTACATCCTGTGCGTTCTCCAAATCTGTTTCGCTCAGGGATGTTATGAATGCGGCTTACTGGAGGAATGCTTCTACTTTCTACTCCCTTTATCTCCGTCACCTACAGCAGCAATCCGAGGACCTTTTTTCTTTAGGCCCTCTCATTGCAGCTCAGGCTGTTGTGCACCCTCGTTAAATTTGTTTTTATCGGGTTTGTGCTCCGCTCAGCCTTGTTCTTTTCAGGTGCCTTCTTTCTTTCTTCGTTACAGGTTTCGCTTTTATTCTCTGCCCTCCTTGCTTTTCTTTCTGCTGCTCATGTTGGTATTGGTTATGGGATTCACGTCCTCCTATTGTTTATTCAGCCAATTGTAAACAATTGTCAGTAGGTTGAGAAGAAATTAAATTTGTTTAGTAAATTTTATTTCTTAACATACCTCCACAATTGTTTACTGAAGGCCCACCCTTTGATATAGATGCCTCCCCGCTAAATCACAAACTTCTCGTTGGCGGAAATACGGAATTGATGTCATGGTTGTTGGGTAAACGCAAGAGGTGTGCAGAGAAAGTACCTGTAATGTCGAGCGCCTGTCTCGCTCGACCCCGTTTCGATCTTTCTCGTGCTTTGCACTCTTTCACTTTTCCAGCTTGTTTGGAAACGTTTCTTAGCTTCAGTTAGTTCCGAAGTAGGGCTTGCACTTACGTTACAGACAACTGTAAACAAGTGTGGTAGGTATGTTAAGAAACAAAATTTACTAAAAAAAATTTAATTTCAGTCACCCCCCGGTAATGTGGTTTAGTTATTGATGTCTTTCACAACTTATAAATTTGGACACAAACGGATTCAGTCAAGAAAATTGCGTTTTTTCACGAATTTCATTTCCTTCTCCGCAGGAACCCCACCTCCAGCAAGTGAAAATATCTCCCTCTTGTGCTCGCCCCCGTCTCGTCGCTACGTGGGTCGGATGATGCTGTGCATCCTATTCTGTGTGCACCCCCCCCCCCCCCCATAGTAGGCCAGCGATCTGAACCTAGCGGCTATCCCTCTATGTAGGGGGTAACCGCTACGTTCAGATCGTTGAATTAACCCCCTACCCCCGGATATTACTGTTGCCCCCCCCTCCCAACTTTAATATCCCGGCTACGCGTCTGAGCAGACCCTACGGAAATCACCATATCTATCAACCCACTAATCCACGGCTGTGCTGACTTAAACTTAACACCCATCAGCAATACATGATTGTCCCTCTGCACGCTGGTGTCAAAATATTAAAACTTCAACATGCATTTATTTCCCATAATGCAACTAGGAAATTAACCAATTCAATCTTGTTTGACAGAGCTCCATGAGCTCTGTCAAAGAAGATTGAATTGGTTAAATTCCTAGTTGCATCATGGAAAAAAATTAGCAGACTGAAATTTTGAGATTTCGAGTGTGCAGGGGGTTAAAGCATTGGTTAGTTCAGTTTACAACAATACGTCAGACTAAACCCGTGTGGCGTTACTCTATACATTTTCTATCAGTCTTATTCCTTTTAGTACCTGTGGAGATTGTGTGAAACAATTCGCAGACTGTTGCAGAGAACTGTTCATTGTCTACTCCCGACTTTCGACTTCCATCTTCATTAACTAGCTTATTCTGTTTCCGTTGTTAGGATATTTCGACATTTAAACCATATCTGATATGTCAACCCTTCAGTCAGAATGTTCATTTTTTCACATTCTTTGAAAATGACTTGCTTTTAAAATCACGAGACATGTAAACACTAATAGGAATTCGAGTTCAAATCTGTCGTAACTTCATTGACAGGGATATGGTGTGAGTTTTGATTTTTTGCTTCTTTCATAATTGAATCGACACCAGTACAGATGTGGGCAAATTAAACGATTCTGCGGTGAGGTCTTTGAAGTTAGCTTGACGCTGGGCATTCGACATTCATTTGGCATTCGTCAGAAGATAGTTTGACATTCGGCGTTTGACATTCGTTTGACATTCGCCTTTCGATCATTTGTCGTTGGACATTCGTTTCGCATTCGCCTCTAGTCAGTTTTCCTTTCGGCGTTTGACATTCACCTGCAGTAAGTGTCACGTTTAGCGTTTGACATGCGCGGATAGTACGTTTTGTGTTCGGCGTTTAACACCCACCAGTCGTCAGTTTCAAGTTTGGCGATTGACATTCACTTGACACTGGCCTGCAGTCAGTCGGCGAATATCAAATGAATGTTAAACGCCGAACGTCTAGCTTACTTCAGGCTTCACAACGATTAACTGGTTGAGTGCTAGAAGCCACCACTGTCATGACTTTAAAAAAACGAGGGTACCAGAAGAAAAGCTAATATTTTCCTTTCTCATTTTTCATATTCACTCAAACGTAAATAATATTTTGTTTATATAAATTTGTTTTATCACAAATTATTGAAGAGTGCCTATGGGCACACTTCAATGATATGTAACAAAAGAAATTTTGATGAACAAATTCAGACCACGAAAATAAATGTAGCCCTCAACCAGTTAATAGACTACTTTCGAGAGAGTTGTTCTGTGTCACCCAATATATTACTTTATTACTAAGATAGGAGTTTCTATCCAAAAATTGCCCATTATCAAGCTCGACAGATATGAATGCAAATATGGCTGATATGACACCGAACTCGGCCGATAGAAGCCAAGCCCGAGTTGCCCCCTTGATGCGACACTAGGCACAACAAGTATTTTTTCGTCGAAAATGTTTGTCATTAATCGTCGATCGCAATCAGGAGAAGTTGACGTTACCAGGCACAAAGGAATATGTTAAGGCTTAGATTTTGTAAGGTGAGGAATTAGTAAGGATTTGGTGAATGGAGCACTTCACCCCGATTGTCCACATGGGGGCGCGATGACGCCGTGTACCAAGTCGTACTGCACGTCAATGCTGCGCATGTCTTCAACCAATCTATCCCTGCCTGTGCTGCAGTGCGGAGTTACGGTGTTGGAGAGCTGACAGCTGCTCATCGTTACTCGGTGGTTCTCTCCGGGTACTCCGGCTTCCTCCACCCGTAAAACTTTCACCGACACGATATGACGCTGGCTGTTAAAGTGTCGTTAAACCCTAATCTATAAATAATAAATAAATTCGGTGAATGAAGTGGAGAAAGAGGGAGATGTAAGTTCAAACGCAAACTAAGATTCGGAATCGTAATTGGCGATTCCCTGAAATGGGAGAACAGAGCGTTCAGCTCTCTGAACGTCGCGGTCCCCAGGGGAAGACAAGACGTTCGGTTAGCTCTACTTGGAGAAAAGGAAACCTAGCACTCTGTGAAAAAAAATGAGAAACAATAACGCTGTGAGAAAACTGTAACAGATCCAAGAACATTTTGTAATTATTTGTTTTGGTTTAACCCTTTATCAAACGGAGACGGTATCAACATTTATCATTTTAAAAATCGTGTACAGAGTGTAAAAAATGTTGTTTTTACATGGTGGTCCAGAATCTGCAAACGCAGTTCCTCGCACTTTTAACCGTTCAAACAGCCGTTGGCGAACGAGTGAAATTCGACACATCGCTCGGAAGGGAAAATGTACGAAATTCGAAGAAAACGTAAATTTAAAAATTTTTCTTAACGTTCCCATCGCGGATCAGACCTTCGATCTATCGTTGGCGAACGCCGGCAAAAAACGTTTTGCCGATTCTAGACCAGCATCAAAAATGCGGTTTGACAATTCTAGACCACAGATGTTCGCGATCGCGTTTCGAACGGTCGAGGGTGCGATCCGATCAGTGAAACCAATTTGCCGATTCTAGACCAGGAAAAATCGATCTCAAAACGTTTTCTCGACGTTCACCAACGGTGAAAAGTGGGTGTAAAGTGTAGTTACTCATCGAGGATTTTTTTTCCAAACTGATTGCGGCTTCCGGTACATCATCAAAAATGTGGTTTGCTGGTTCTGAACCACCGACGTTCGTGATCGCGTTTCGGACGGTTGAGGGTGCGATCCAATTGGTGAAAACGATTTGCCGATTCTAGACCAGAAAAATCTCAAAACGGTTTCTCCACGTTCGCCAACGGCGCGAAGTGGGTGTAAAGTGAAGTTACTCGTCGAGGACTTTTTTCCAAACCAAATGGAAAAAAATCCAGTTTGGAAAATTAGAACCGATGGAAATCGTCCGTCCACATTATGTCATCGCTGTTAGCGATCGAGAACTGATGAAAATGTTTAAATCTTTGCTAAATCGATTATTCTTCTTCTTGATGTAAATGAAAGGTTTTTCATTCAATAAATCAAACTATAAAATTGCGTTCTACTTAGATAGTTTTAAGTGGTAAAATTCGTGTTTTAATTGACACTATGAAATCTTCGCAAATCGTTTCATTTTTTGTTCTGGTGTAAATGAAAGGTTTTTCATTCAATAAATCAAACGGTAAAATTGCGTTCCACTTAGTTAGGTTTTTAAGAGGTAAATTGAGTTTTAATTGACTCATGATAATGTTTCGGAGATATGAATAAACCCTTTTGACGGATACAATTCTTCTCAAACACGTTAAATTAGAAAGAAACACTTAATCATTTTTTGAAAACCGGTTTTCATTTTTCATTCGTAAAATGGTTTTAAAACATAATTTTTTACTTTATCTAAAATGCTGTTTGTGGGTAACGATACAATGTTTCCGTTCTTATGTGCTTAACTTCACATTTATCAAAAGTCATTCTATTCATCACGGTGTGAATAATCGGTGATGTGATCTTTAATACGTTCGAGGGCAAAACGCATTTATCGTGGCTTCATTTTGTAAAATGTTTTTCCCTCAACTGGTTTTAGTTATTATATATTAAAGACAGAAGATTTTATTTACTTAAAACATAAAACGTAAAAATAACTATATATTTAATTTTTGAGAATAATAAAATTACTCACGTTACCATACTCTAAAGGAAATATTAATAATTTTAGAGAACAAAAAATGTGTTTACACATCACAGATTCCAAGCGGAGAGATCAACTTCTCAACGAATACGAACGAGTCAAGAAAAGCATTCGATCCGCCGACAGAAGAGATGAGATAGTGAGCATATGCGACGAATTGTTGAGGCAGAAGGTCTTGAATAAACAAGAATATAAAAGGCTGATGAACGGATTGAAGGATTGATTTATATATAATAAGTAGAGAGAACAAACAAACGAAAAAAAAATAGATTAAATAAAAAAACAGTTAATTTTACACTAGAAAATAATAACAAGTATTTAAATAACAACGATTTACGAGCAAAAAAAACAAAATATATATTATAAAATAAAAATATGTTGGTGATAAAGAACAGGGGAAACGTCAGAACTTACGTTCAAGGCGGTTCTGGCATCGTTGATTCTATAATGCGAGCATTCACAAGCAATGTAGGTAGAAAACTCGCATCAACTGCGTTTGGGGTCGGTAAGAAGATGGCTTTGGATGCTGGTAAGAAAGCCGCTTCCAAAGCTAGTGGTAGGATCACTTCTGTGGCTGGTAAGAGGGCAGCCGACGCATTGATCGATAAGTTGATCAGTCCGCCGGCAAAACGAGCTACATTAGAGTGATCGCCGAAAAGTTGGAAAGATTTTAAGGATGCTTTGGTACCCATACAAGATTTAGCCAAAATGGCGAATGGATCTGGATTGAAGAGAACTCGCGACGGTGTAATGTAAATAAATAATAATATTTATAAAACTGAGTTTGAAAAAACATAAAAATTGTGTTTGAAAATCTAAAAATAACAAAAAATAAAAAAAAGATGAACATTAAAGATATGTCTTGGAACGACGCCGCGACCAAGAGGTTGAATAACGAGTTTTTTCCCAAAAGCATAAGAGGCTTGATAGTGGGAAAATCGAATTGTGGAAAGACCAATCTGATGCGGAATCTGTTGTCACAACCCGACTGGTTGGATTACAACAGATTATTCGTGTTTGGCAAGAGTTTGTTTCAACCCGAATACAGATTGCTTCGAGAGTGCATGGATCATAGATTGCCCAAGGTCGTCATAGCCAGAATCTTTGACAGTAGGGAGGAATTCGACAAAAGTGAAGCTTCTCTTTCGACCATTTTGGATGGTGTGGTAATGGAATTGATGAAGAGAAATGCATCTTCGAACGTGGAGTGTCGATTTTATGAGAATGCTAGCAACGTTCCGGATCCTAAAGAATTGAAATCGGAAGATAAGAATCTCATGATTTTCGACAATCTGCTTTTGGAGAGACAGAACCGATGCGAATCGTATTACGTTAGGGGTCGTCACAGCAATGTGGACTGTTTCTACCTGTCACAGAATTATTTTTGACTGCCCAGACAGACGATAAGATAGAACGCTAATTTACTGTGTTTCTTTCGCCAGGATCTCAAGAATCTCAATCACATCTATGGTGATCACATTGCAAATGACATGAGCGTGGCAGAATTCAGGAGATTCTGCAAGAGGGTTTGGGATGGAGGACTTGACAATTTCGTCGTGTTCGATTTGACTAGAAAATTTAATCATGGAAAATATCGGAGCGGATTCGACAAGTTTTATGTTTCTGATGATAATAAAATAGCGAGCGAAAACAAAAATTAGAAAATAATAAATCATCAATAATGTAGTTTTGAAAAATAAAATAAAAATTAAAAATATAATGTTCGAATAAGGAGAATTGTTAGAATGGATAGCCGAGAATACGGATGCAAAACAATCTATTCAAATCGTGGTGAGTGGCGATTCGACTTGATTCGCAACGAAATTCGAACCTTCCATCGAATTGAATACAGAGAAAAGATATGAGATGGCGTTGGTGAATCTGGAGACTTATTATTCCTTTCCCAACATCACAGAAAAGAATAACTCATTCAAGTATTCCGACGGAGTGGATTGATTGGAGATTCGAATTCCAAAAGGAAGTTACAACATAGACGATTTGAACAATTACATTCAGACGCGAATGAAGACAGATGGAAAGGGAAGCAACAAGATCAGACTCGCTCCCAACCCTAATACCCTACCCTATGTTGGATTTGGAAGATAATTTTTGAGTGGATTTCAACACGGACGATTCTATAGGTAAGATTCTGGGATTTGATCGAAAGATGTATCGAGGCCACGCGGCATCTGAAAATATGCTTGACATTCTCGCAGTCAATAGCATTCTGGTGAACATGGACGTGATTGCTGGAAGCTACGTGAATGGTAGTGCTCAACCGATGATCTGTTCCTTCTTTCCAAATGTGTCGCCGGGTTATAAAATTGTGGAACGACCTCAAAATTTAGTTTATCTACCCTTAATTTTAGACACATTGTATAGTCTCAAAACCACGTTGATGGACCAAAATGGTGAACTGTTAGATCTTCGTGGAGAGAGGGTGACAAAACAATTTCACATAAGAGAAATATAAAAAGCAAAAAAAAAAAAAAATATTGTATATATATAAATAAGAAAATAAAATAAACGCAATACTAATTTTACAAAAATTATTTAATATATATAATTATCATTAAAGCAAAAAAAAACAATTGAACAAAATATATTTAAAAAAAGAAATATGACTGAATACGTGGTTAAAAACGTGAACATATCCAAAGGACAGAGGAAGAAACTTGAGAGAGTGTTAACTCGAGGTGAGCCAGTGAGATTCAAATTCACTCATGAAGATCTGATGAGTGGCGGTGATGATCGAATCGCCTGGACCAGAACTCAAATCAAGAGGATGGAGAAAGCGATTGGTGATGGAAGAGTGTTGAAGGTGAGATGAGTCCCACTCAATTGAAATATAATTTGAAAATGAAAGGCGGTTTCCTACCGCTATTGACAGGAATCACTGCAAAAGCATTGCCCTTTGTCGCAAAAGCATTACCCTTTCTTGGAAAGACTCTCAGCGTGGGAGCTCTCTTGGGACTCGTGAGTTCGGCAGTTGAAAAATTAATGGGTGACAGCAGACTGTTTTTGAAGAAGGAGGAGCCGTGTGTCGCATCCACATAGCCGACAACGGTGAAGGATTGTATCTAGAACCTGTTAGAGGTGACAACTCTTTCAGTGGAAACAGTCACTATCTGAAGAGTGGACAGAACATTGAGCGACTCGGTAAGGGTTTGCTGTTTGGTGAGAATTTGCCATTTAAGAATATTCCGATTTTGAGTATGTTTTTATAATGTAAAAAAATTATATAATTATATAAAATATAAAAATATGAATCATAGAAAGTATAAAAAAATAATATAAAATGGATAAAAAGGTGGAAAAAACAATTAGACGATAATGATGAATATCATGGATAGAGTGGGAAAAAGATGTGGAAAAACAATTAGACACTAATGATGAATATTGCTGGATAGTGTGGGAAAAAGATGTGGAAAAACAATTAGATGCTAATGATGGATATCTTAGGAAAGAACTGAAAAAATTGTTTAAAAAAGATTGGGATAGATGGTTGAAATTTAAAAGAATGAGATGTTTTCCACCATCACCACTGAGATGTTTTCCACTGCCACCACTACCTTCTGAAGAGAATGGTAATGAAGTGAGTCTTACCAAGAGATGCACCACATTTGTTCATAATTATAATACAGATAAACAAATGTGTTGTTATAAAAAACGTAAGATATCACAAAAAAAGAAAAGAAGAATCGACGCCGAAATTTGAGAAAAAAGGAAATGTTACTATAATATATATGAGCGATAGTGAAGAAGAAGAAGAAGAAGAAGAAGAAGAAGAAGAAGAAGGAAAAAAAAAAAAAAAAACAAAAACAAAAAAAGTAATGAGATCTAGAGATGTTCAACCTCTCTAGATCACATTACTTTTTTTTCCTTCTTCTTCGCTAAAAAATCAGTCTCTCTATTGTTTTATATTTCCAAGTCCATTATTAGCATGTTGACGGTCATGTCTTCTCCTTTTTTGAAAATGTGTTGAATGTTTATCTTTACTTTTGCGAGTTTTTTTTACATCGGTGAACGCGCTCTCACCACCCGATTTGTTCACGAGTTCGAGAGAGATTTTTTGATACATGTAACTTCGGTAGGGCAATGACAAATCGTCCTTGTCGAATTCTCTGTCTTCAGCAATGACGATGTTCTGTAGATCGCTTTGGTACTCGTAAAACAAATCGAGCGCGGCTTTGTCCAATTTCAAAGGCATGCTATATTTGTCGTATTTGAGCTGTAAGCCCTTCGTCTTGACCTTGTTCAATTCGCTGGCATTGTGTCATTGTAATCTATAGATTTTACAACCGAATTTCATACATGTTTCGACTCGGTTCAATTTTAATTCGCATCTTTTAGTTGTTGATGTCATGATCAATTATTTGTTTGTTTTTTTTTTGTTTTATGAATTATTGCAATAATGTATATTTTTGAATTTTGTGTTTAAATAAAAATTTGTTAAAAAAGTTTGTTTTTATTTACTCTCTATATATATATAAAAGTTTGTTAGTTTTTAATTTTCTTTAATGTGAATTTTTTTTTTTCTTGTAAAAGTGTTTTTCTCTCTTTATATAAATAAAAAGATTTAATTTTAACGTCTTTTTTTCTCATATTAATTCAATTTTCTCACGTTAAGGAACATAAAAAATCGATTAATTTTTTTTTGTTTTTGAATTTTATGTTTAAATAATAATTTATTAAAAAAAGTTTTGTTTTTTTTTCTCCCTATATATATATACAAAAAAGTTTTTAATTTTAATTTTCTTTAATGTGAATTTTTTTTTTTTTTGTATTTATAAAGACTATTTTAAAACTTTTAACAAATTATTTTTTAAATACAAAATTAAAAAAAAAATATATTCTTACAAATGAGGCAAACAAATAAAAAAATGGAAAATTTATATAAGAAAACCATACCTCAGTTAAATGAGATTTGTAAAGAATTAAAAATTCCAAATTTCAGGAATCATAGAACCAAATCAAAACAAATTGAAGTCATACAGGAGTATCGTTTGCGAGACGATGGAAAGAAAAAAAATCAAAAGATTGAAAGTGGATAAACTTAAACAGACTCGAACTGCGAAAAAAATAAGCCGATGGCAGTAATGACGATAGAAAACAAAACGTGGAGCGTGATGAAATTAGAAAGAACAGGCATGAGGAGTTATGTAGTTTGCTCGATGAAAAGGCAAACAAAATGTTAATAGCAACGACGTCAAAAAATGCTTCGGTTGTGAAAAATGAGAAGAAAAAGGTAGTAAAGAGAATCGAAATGCCAACGTCAAAAAAAATGTTTTGGTTGTGAAAATAAGAAGACAACTAAACGAAAAGCCGTTGAAGAACTTCAAGTTTCAAAAGAAAAAAAAAAAAACGAAAACGAAAACGAGTGATGCAGTTCAGAATCTAGACAAACAAGATATCTCGAATGAAATCCGATGAGCAATCGACGAAGGGAAAGGAGAACAATATGTAGCATGAGTCATCATGGAAGCATTCCAATCGAATCCCATAGAACGGGAGAGTGCGATCAAAGGTGTTTTTAAAACTTTGGACGCGGTTCCCTCATTCAAGAAAGTCGACCCGAAATTGTTCATGGAACGGGTGAAGAAAAAAGTATTGGGACAAAAAATTAAGATGATACTCCATTGTGTGATGAATAAAATCAACGTGAATTCTGGCGAGAGCATCGTGAAAAATGCATATTTCAGATCTAGTGGCGAACCCGTATTTCGAGGTTCAGATTTATCAGACATTTCCGAAATGATGAAAGACAAGATGTTGACGTCTCTCCCGAATTATCAACATGAAGGTAGTAATTGGACGTTCGATGAGGTGTTGAAACTCGAAATTCATATAACTAAAAACGATTCATTGAAAGCATCTTCCTACGTGGAATTACCGTATTGCTTAGCTAAAAACAAAGCTGTGATCAACGTGAGAAATAAAAATGATCAGTGTTTTAAATGGGCAGTCACCTCCATTTTACACCCCGTCAAAATGCACTCCGATAGAGTTTCTTGTTACAAGGAGACTTCTAAAAATCTCGATTGGACTGTAGTGGCTTTTCCAACGCAGTTAAAACACATCGAACGTTTTGAGGTTCAAAATCCCAATGTAGCAGTAAACTTCTTGGGATACAACAATGAAATACGAACGATCTATCCTCTCAGACAGTTTTCGTATCTCGAAAGAGAAAAGACGATTATTTTATTATTGATTTCAAATGGTGACAATCATCATTATTGTTGGGTTAAAGATTCGAGCCATTTACTGTCAAGACAAAATAATAAACATGAACATAAGACATGTTTATGTTGCAACTGCATGAATGCGTTTTGCAGCGAAAAATCGTTAGCAAAATATCAGGAATATTGCAATGAAAATCAAGGTGTCGGCATCGAAATGCCTAAACCAAAACCATCGTGAACTTTCAAAATCACAATAGAAGGTTAAAAGTATCATTCATCGTGCACGCCGATTTCGAATGCTTCACTGTGAAAAAGAGTTCCTGCTAACCCGACACTCTTTGAAGTTATGTCAAACGATATCAAAAACACATGCCTTCAGGCTATTGCATTTACGTGAAATGTGCTTTCGGCTCGCAACATGACATGGGTCCCTTCACCTACACAAAATGGTGTGAAGACGACAACGTGACAACGTGGCTCAAAGGTTCGTGGAAGAGTTAGAATTGAAAATTCAAAGTTTATACGACAAATTCAAAACTCTGGCAAAAATGATCATCACACGAGAGCAGCAGGACGAAAATAACAGAGCCACCGAATGTCACATATGGAGACAATCATTCGATGAGAATTCAGAGGAAAAGAAGAAGGTCAGAGACCATGATCATTACACGGGTCTGTATCGCGGTCCAGCTCACAGCAAGTGTAATTTAAAATATCGAGGCGCCATTTTTTATCCGGTGATATTTCACAATCTCTCGGGTTACGACAGTCATCTGTTCATGAAAAATCTTGGCACCTCTCACGAAGAATTAAACTGCATCGTGAACAGCGAAGAAAGATACATTTCATTCACAAAATGGAAGCTCGTGGAGAAGAAAAGAGTAATCGACGGAGAGACGTTGAAAGAAAAAACAAAATCCATTTATAGAGCCATACGTTTCATTGACAGTTTTAAATTCATGTCGACCTCTCTGGAAAAATTAGTCAATAACATGAGCGAGGATAAATTTAAAATCACAAACGAACACTTCGGAGAATGAGTAGACATCATGTTGAGGAAGGGAGTCTATCCTTACGATTACATGAACGATCTGAAGAGATTCAACGTCACCGCATTACCTTCGAAAAAAGATTTTTATTCGAAATTATACAAATCTGACATTTCTGATGAGAATTACGAACGCGCCAAACACGTGTGGAAATCATTCAGTGTGAAAACCATGAGAGATTATCACAATCTCTATCTAAAGACTGACGTTCTGCTCCTGGTAGATGTGTTCAAAAATTTTCGCCATACCCGGTCTGGCGTGGGACACTCTGTTGAAGACCACCAAAGTCCAATTGGAATTATTATCCGACGTGGACATGTTCAAAAAGGCCGTGAGAGGTGGCATCTCGATGATCTCCCACAGATATTCTGAAGCCAACAATCCCTACATGAAAGAAGGTTTCAATTCGAAACGATCGAATAAATACATACAGTATTGGGACGGTAATAATCGTCCTTTACCGATTGGAAATTTCAAATGGGTGACGGAACCGGAAGAGATGCAAAAATGGAGAGACTATCCTTGCATTTTAGAAGTTGATTTGAACTATCCGGAAGAGTTACCTGATCTACACAACGATTATCCACTGGCTCCCGAACGAATGGAACCTATCGAAGGAGACGATGAAAAACTCATTCCCAATTTATTCAACAAACGTAATTACGTCATCTACAGTGAGAATTTGAAACAATACGTCAATTACGGGATGAAATTAGTCGACATACATCGCGTCATTCGATTCGACAAAGAGCCTTGGATGAAAAAATACATCAATCTCAACACAAATCTCAGAATTCAAGCTGAGAATGATTTCGAAAAAGATTTCTTCAAACTCATGAACAACTGCGTGTATGGTAAATCGATGGAAAGTATCAGGAAGAGAACCGACATTCGACTCATCACATCTGAGAAAAGAGCTAAAAAATTAGTGGCGAAACCCAATTACAGACACCAAACCATATTCAACGAAAATCTTCTGGCCATTCACATGCAAAAGATGCACCTGAAGTTCGACAAACCCTATTATCTCGGACCGATCATCTTAGATATCAGCAAGTGATTGATGTACGAGTTTCACTATGATTACGTCAAACGGAAATTTGGTGAGAAAGCCAAACTACTATTCACAGACACGAACAGTTTAGTTAATGAGATAGAGACCTAAAGACGTCTACCGAGATATATCTCCGGATGTGGCCGCGTGGTTCAACACGAGCAATTATCCCGTCGATCACCCATCCAACATTCAATCTAACGATAACAAGAAGGTGTTGGGCAAATTTAAGGATGAGAGTGGCGGTAAACAAATCATCGAATTCGTGGGTTTGAGATCCAAACTGTATGCCTATCGTCTAGAAGGTGAAGAGATCAAGAACTGCAAAGGGGTTAAAATGTGCGTGGTGAAGAAAAACATCTCTTTTCGAGAGTATAAAGATTGTCTGTTCGGAAGTGGTCCAGTGTAAAAGACTATGAAATCAATTCAAAGTGACAATCATGACTTGTATACCGAAATAGTCAACAAGACGATAAAATAAGCACTTTAGCACATGGACATTGGACTTTGGATATGATTATGAACGATAGGATTCCAGATAGGATTCCAGATATGATTAAGGATGATAGGATTCTAGAAAATCAAGAAGAATTAGATGGATTCAAGATTATGGAAGTCGATATAGACATCAAGAGAGTTAGTTTAAAAAAGAAAAAGAAAAAATATAAAAAAAATGACGTCATTTTAGTGAATTATAATAAAATAAATAAATAAAAAAAAATATACACATTTATGAATGAGAAAATAGAGATATTCGTAGAAGGTGTCGTCTTACCTAACAAACCCCTATCCAACATCGATCTGTCGAATGCGGAGAAGGATTTGAAAATCAAAGATTTTCTAGGCGTGTTTTCCAGAGATCCTTGCCAAAGAGAAGACCTCGACAACCAGAATGCGGAATTTTAAATCTGGATGATTTATCGGGTGAAGGCACTCACTGGGTAGCGTGGTTCAAGAACGGGAAGAAGAAGAATTATTATTTCAACAGCTACGGAATCTCACCACCAAAAGAAATAAAGAACTATTTCAACGAATCGATGGTTCATTACAACACGGAATGAGTGCAATTGCCAGATCAAGTATTTTGTGGTCACCTGTGTCTCTACGTTCTCAAGAGATGGTCGGAAGGAGATTGTTTTCAAGACATTCTCAATGATTTACATCAGAGAGAGATTTTTTTTTATAGTATATATATAAAGGTAAAAAAATTATTTAAAAAAATTTAATTGAATAAAAACAAAAAATAAAAAGTGAAATAATTCATTTTTAATAAACTGCGTTTGAAATATATTTTTTTAAAACAAAAAAAAACACAAAACAACATGCCAATTGATAAATTTGGTAGAAGTGACCATGAAAATCGACACAAAAGAAGAGGAAGACGTTCGAAGTTGGTGATGGTTCTGATGTTGCCAACTTGGACGAACATTACGTTCTGAGATACGAACCTCAAGTGGAACTTTTGAACATGAACGATAAGAAGCTCTACAATCTTCCCAAGGTGATAGATCTCACAGATGCGGCGACTAAAAAATACGTCGACAGGGGGAACGCGGATTTTGAATGAATCATGCTAGATAATTACGTGGATAAAGCCCTGACCGACAATTTCAATCTGAAATCCAAACGTCTGGTGAACGTCGCGAATCCCATAGATTCCAGCAATGCTGCAACCAAGAAATACGTGGATGACTCTCACATGCGATTCAGCGAACATCTGAGAAATAGATACATTCAGAAAACAATGCAATTGGAATTGAACGCCAATTCTAACAAGATAATGAACGTGGCCACTCCCCCAAATCCCAAGGATGTGGCGACCAAACACTATGTAGATCTGGAACAGAGAAAGTCTGACAGACGAGAAATGAAAATGGATCTGAATGCGGGATTCAACAAGATATTGAATTTGTCAAAAGTCAATGATGTGGATGCGGATGCGGACTCCACCATGGTCAACAAGGGCTACATGGATTCCACCATGATACGATCTCAAAAATACGTAGAATCGCAAGTGGACGATCTCTACCTGAACAAACAATCTGGCGGAACCATGGAGGGTGGTATCAACATGAAAAGTCAGAATTTATTCGGTCTTGATCATGATCCTGAATTCGATTCCAGTTCGGTCAGCAGGAAGTACGTGGATGACAACTCAGTCTGGAGAAAGGCCAACATCATGGAAGGTAAATGAGACATGGGCAGACACACGCTCATAAATCTACCGGATCCCGTGAACATGATAGATGCCTGCACCCTGATTTCGGTGGTGGAGAAAATCAAATACGCCAGACAATTGATCATCATGTGGGCTGAGGAGACCAGCACGTTAGAGGAGGGAAAAGCTGAGTGGTCTTTCGGAAATGGAGGTAGCGGATCGCAACATGGTCAGGTGGGATATCCCATGCTGTTGGGAGGCAAAATCATTCGAATAAGTCTGGCTTCCATGGATTTGAATAACGGAGCAGTCGTCAATCTCACGGTGAACGGAGTAGAGAGCGATAAGAGATACAGCGTCGAAAAAACCGAGAATCAACACTCAAATGTTAGCACATTCGGCACGCCTCTCAAAGTAAATGCTGGAGACAGGATTAATTTCGTTACGAAAACCAATAATCCTGAAGCCGTCACTTCCGTGGTGAGCATATTGATCGAACTAGATCCTCTGAACAAACAGTGAACGCATGGAAATAATTAATTAAAAATAATGAGTAATTAGTAAAAACAAAAAAAACAAAAAGAAAATAAAAAGTAATGAGATTTAGAAAGATGTTCAATCTCTCTAGATCTCATTACTTTTTATTTTTTTGTTTGTTTTGTTTTAATACGTTATTTCTCATAATGTTTCATCTCGTGAAATTGGATCACCTATCTTGAAACACGTGTCAACATCTATTTTAGCATTTCGAAGAGCTTTTATAAATTCTCGAAAAGCAGTCGGTCCTCTATACATCAACGTGTCTAAAAGTTTTCTGGTCTTATCTTCTATCAAGATTTTACTTTCGATTTCACGTCTGATATAATCGGTCCATATCAAAGGTATTGTTTCAACTAAAGTGTCTAGAATTATTGCTAACGAATCTTGTGAAATATTTTTAATCAAAACACGTCTGTTTCTTCTCAAGTATTCTCTTTCTTTATCATTCATTTTTGTAATTATTTTTGTAATTTTTAGTTATATATTTTTTTTCTTTCTTACTTTTTTTTTCTTCACACACACATCTCTCATCGAATGATCGACATCTTATTTCCATCTGATTCAAATTGTAATTCTCTATCCAACAGGACCAGGGCAAAGGCTTTGGTTTTTCTTAGCACATTCCTATCGAATTGCATCTTGATTTGAATGTCTAACACGCTACTCTTGAGTCGTTCTCTCTGTTTACTGACATCGAATACGTACATGGGATACATCAACTTGTATTCACCGGGAGATATATTAGGGTTGCTCATCAATTCGTCCAGACTGTGATACTTCTTTCCAAAATTTGCGGCGTCGCCGTATAGTCTGCAGAAATCGTTCTTGTCGAATGATGCATTGTAATTGATTGCTGGATATCTCGTGGCATTCAGAAACACTTGCATGTTTCTCAAATTGCAGTGATCGAATAGCGACGCATTCTTTTCCTGAGACCCATCCCTATCGGTCTGAAACGCGACCACGATGAAACACAATCTCTCGGAAGCAGATTTCATGGTCAATCTCCAAACGAAGTGATTCATGGAGGGTTGATTGCTAGCCGTGTCGCACTGTCTCATTCTAAATCCTACGGGTAATTTACTCTTGGATTCTATGATCTTGTAGAGACAGGTTTTTTCCACGATCAAAGGCTGCACGTGCGGAATGAACCATAATATCTTGTGTAGAGTTAACTTACCCGCATCGGTCACAGAGAGTCTCACTATCGCGTCGTCGTTTCCTTTTCGAATCAATGTCAGATTGTGTTTGAATTCGTACACGATCTTGTTATAATTGTCCGCAAATCCGAAGATGTGTTTCAAAGTTATCCTGAACGAAAACGTTCCTTTGGGTCTGGACGTCTTGATGATGTAGTCGAGTATTGTGGCGGCACCGGTGCTAGCAGGGCTTATGGTGTCTTTCACCCACAACTGATTAAGTTCTCTGGATTTCGAAAAATCATCCGGATACTTCAAGAGTCCGAACACTCTGACCGGGATGAAACACAGATTCTATCTCTTGTCCGCATAGCAAGTGTTTTATATTACTCAATAGATGCATGATGCCATTATTGTCTAGAGTAACCATGTCATCATCGGCGTATTCGGACACATCTTCCTTGGTGAGACATCCCTGCACCACTGTGTAACTCTTGCTAGGATGAATGAATAGATCTTGGGTTTTGACGTTGATTCTTATCTCTCCCGCATTGTTCAAACTCGTTCCAGTTATCGGTTCATATTCATGAACCTCGTATTCTTGAATACTTTCATCTTTCACAATGCTTTGTGCGATATCTAGTATATTTGTCATTTTTTAAGGTGTTTTTTTGATTTTTGTTTATTAATTAGCTTGTTTTTTTATCAAAAAATAGTTTTAATTATTTTTATTATTATTATTTTTTCTCTCCTTTATATATATCTGTAAACTAGAAAATGTTAAAGAGAGTAAATAAAAAAAAATAATTTTTCTTTATTAAAACTTCGTCTTTAGCAATTGTTGTTCGTAAAACTTTCTGATGATCTCTTTGCATCCAAAGCTTCAATTTCATAAGTCACCGGACTGGTGTGAAATGTTCTGATTATCACGAAGATTTCCGAGGTCCATCGTGGAGTGTAACCCTTTTCGAAGTGCTTCTTATAAGCGTAGATTCTCATTCAATCGCCGACCGCACATTTCAGCGGTCTAGACTTCTTCCTGATCTTAGATCTCTCGGGATATAGATTCTCGTAGACCCGTTTTTCGTTTCGAGGATCGCTAGCTTCCACGGGAGTCATCTTGATCGATCTATGTTGCGTGTTGTTGTAATCTTCAACCAGTCTGTTCAGAGCGTATATGTATTTCTTGGTCGAATTCGCCGTGAAGTATCAGTGCATCTTTTCCTTCATCGTTCGATTCCAACGTTGCACGACGCTGACTTTCTCTTCATTTTCGATCGAGTAGAGGTCGACCAATCGACAAACGTCCTTGTTGTAGAATTCCTTCCCCTTATCCATCCACAGTTTATTCGGTTTTCGAGAAGACGAGTCAAACACGCCCTTCAGAGCCTCGGTGATGCAAGGTCCTGATTTATTCTTCAAAGCTCTGATCCAACCGTATTTGGAAAACACATCGATGACCTTCAATAGATATTTCACACCCTCGTTCCACCTCGAAAACGACCTCACGTCGACCAAGTCGGCAGACCAAATGTCATCCAAAGCCTTCACGAACACCCTTCTCTTTCAAAATTTATGCACGATGGGTTTGTGTAACTCCTCAGCCAATTCGCTCGTCAATAATCGTTTCTTCTTCTTTTCCGAAGCACTTTTTTTTTAACGCCCCATCCGAATCGATGTTTCGCACCGATCAGATTGCTGACCAGCGAACATTCTATCTTCTCTCTCCTGGTCGGATTCGATATACCTCTCAATTTCGCCAGCCTGGTTTTATCGCAGATGTCGTTGCAAGTCTTAGTGTCGGGATATTCGACGTAGCACAGATCGTGATCATACGCAGTCACGTCCACACTATTCATGGGTTTGCTCCAAGATTTAGGAGTCAGATCAGCGTTGAATCTCTTGTTCAATTTCGTTCTGGGTCCCGTGAAACTGTGACACGGCAGATGCATTTCGAAAGGTAGATTATTGAGCATTTTATTCACGATACCTTTGCCTCTGCTCATTTTTTTCTTTTTGACAAATCAAGGCTTGATCGAACCACACACATTCCAAATTCCACGAAGCATCTATCTGTCAATTTTAGTTCATACTTCTCGAGAGTTACCCATCTCAGTAGGTAACTCTCTTACCCTTTACGCAATACATTTTTTGAAGGTTATTTAAATTAATTTCGTAATTATTTTTATTTTATATATAAATTTAATATTTTTAAAATTCTGTTCTTATTATATATATATATTTCTTTTTTTCAATCATTGCTTTTGAGTTCCTCCCTGGCCTCTATCCTCGCCCTTTCAATGAGAGAATCCTTCATCTCTTCCTTGATGTTCTGATGAGTTTTGATTCTCACGGCTTCTTTCATAGCATCGTATTTCGTTTTCTTGCTCAATATCATGAAGTATTCTTCATCCGATATCCTACCTCTTTCAATGCCATTGAGATCATTTCGGATATCATGTCGATCTTGGAGTCGGCCAAGATGCAAATCTTTTCGTGTTTCCTAGCCTTCAGATATAATTTCCTACTCACAAAGTTTCCGAGCGTGCTAAACAATCTGGCGGCGAGAGCCACTCCTTCTATGGTTAACACGATCAGAACGCCAACCGCGGTCGACAACAATCCGATGCCGGCCGTGTGTAATCCCATGGAAATCGTGATGAGTGTTGTGTCGACGGCATTGACGAATTTCACGAAACGCGAATACTTCTTCTTGAGAGAACGATGAGAATCTCTCTCTAGAGTTAGATACAATTGGATTCTACTGATTTGATCGATGCGACACCTCTCTCCTCTTTCTTTTTCTTCTGACGATGATACCATTGGCAAAACGCCCTCGGCTTCTCATCCTCGTCGTCATCTAACGTCGGATACAATTTATTTCTGGTTCTCATTTTTTTATGTTTTTTTTCTTTCTACTATTAGATAAAAAATTATGTGTATTTATTTTTAATTTTCTATTCTCCTTATTTATATCAACGAGAAAAGTTAGACGTATGCTTCCGCCAGAAATAATTTCAAGACGCATCCCTTGTCTTCTAAAGTCAGACTTCATTTTTTCTGAACCGGTGGGCTTATCTCGCCCGCTACAGAAGACTAATCTCTTCCAAAACTTGATCACGTCGTTGATTTGAACGCATTCGAATGCTGGTTTGAAATGCTTGAGGGCCATATCTTCCCTTTCCATCGTCAGACATGAATGATCCTCGTGATCGAAGTCTAGATGATCCCGACAACCGAAGCATCGTTCAAACAAGAGGCGATCAAGTTGATCGTTCACGCAGAATGCGTAGGCTCTCATCAGCATTTTTAAAAGAAACCTTGCTCTCATAATCTGGGAATTGTTCATGATTTACGTATATTTTATTATCTATTTTGATTTGATATTTATTTTTTTTTTAAATAACTATTTATTTATATATACTTTTTTTTCTCTCCTATATATATATATCAATCATTTTTTTATTTCCTCTCTATAAAACCGATTCTATTACGATTCACCTCACAAAACTCGCGAGGATTTGTCGTTTTTGTCAGTTCCCTCTAATGATTTCATCAGTTCTCGATCGCTAACAGCGATGACAAAACGTGAATGGACGATTTCCATCGGTTCTAATTTTCCAAACTAGAGTTTTTTCCATTTGGTTTGGAAAAAAATCCTCGACGAGTAACTTCACTTTACACCCACTTCTAACTACACTTTACACCCACTTTTCATCGTTGGTGAACGCCGAGAAAACGTTTTGAGATCGATTTTTCCTGGTCTAGAATCGGCAAATCGGTTTCACCGATCGGATCGCACCCTCGACCGTTCGAAACGCGATCGCAAACGTCGGTGGTCCAGAATCGGCAAACCACACTTTTGATGCTGGTCTAGAATCGGCAAAACGTTTTTGCCGGCGTTCGCCAACGATAGATCGAAGGTCTGATCCGCGATCGGAACGTCGAGAAAAAATTTTAAATTTATGTTTTCTTCGAATTTCGTACATTTTTCCCTTCCGAGCGATGTGTCGAATTTCAGTCGTTCGCCAACGGCTGTTTGAACGGTTAAAAGTGCGAGGAACTGCGTTTGCAGATTCTGGACCACCATGTAAAAACAACATTTTTTACACTCTGCACACGATTTAACACTGAATCCCTATGGCGGTACACGTATATGTACGTGTACGTGTGCATTTTTGTGTTCATGTGGTCGAGAATCGGCCTTTTATACCTACTGACGTCACTCGCATTTCAGCCCCCTAAGCTCTACCATCCTGTATGTAAACAAATCGGACAAAACTCAAACTCCATTGTTGGAATGTGTGGGAAAATCCTCTTGCTTTACGCCTCTGCTCCCATCACCTAACAATGCGTCACAGGAAGACTTTTAAATGCGAATGTCCGCGAAAAAATTAACAGGCTTTAATTTTCCACTGCGAAATATGTTAAACTTGCATGAACTATCCAGCATGCAGGCTGACTGGCTTATTTTTCAGTACAGGGCTGCCTTTTCGGGATAAATTTATGGAGTTCGCCAACGAGTCGCCGTGTGGTTGTGGAAACACCGCGAATACTCAGTGGAAAATATGGCTGACAATTTTCGTCACTGGAGGAGATTTACAAGATTGTGTAGCACCTCCCCTTAATTTTCTAAAGTTATCAGTAAATTTAACACTGAGGGTATGGGAATTTCTTATAAAAATGGTAATTTCGAAAGGTTAGAGACGTTGTATTATCGACGTTCGCATTATTTCACAAACTTCAGACGTTTTCCTGTATAGTAGTACAAAACTACAGAAACTTTTTTTTACAATTGTTTCCCCAATCAGTTTGAACGTTTGACAAATATTCTCTGTAATTATTCTCTGTTTAACCCCATATACTTACATTGTTAATGTAGTTATACGTTTTGGGTCCAAATACTCAATTCCCATTGGTCAACTGGGTGAAAGCGTCATGACGAAATGTAATTCATTTTCCAATGAATACATTTGGTCGAACTTTGACCCGCATTTACGGTAGAGCTCAGTTGACAGACTGATGTAATTCGGGCGGTGTTTGGGCGGGTTTTTAACTTTTGACGCCTCTCGCAGTGATCAACTCCGCTGCTGTTTCTTTGGAGACATTTCCCAACTGTGGCATAAAGCCCGTTACTAAACTACTCGTATCCATTTCTAAAGTTATGAAAATTAAAAATTAGAGTTGTGCGCTTTGTATTTTGTGTGAGGGTAGTTTTTCGCCTCGTTCGTTCGTACATGTTTTATTTCGTCTTTCTGCTTGGTTGTTTGGTAAAAAGTAGTTTAAACAGTTACGGAATTGCATTCAATTCTTAATTAGAAATATAAAAATGGCGCATTCACCATCTTTCAATATTCTGCAACTTTTTTTTCTGTTCGTTATACAACCAATGTGCGCATCTTGAGTTATAATACAGACACTATCCTTTCCATTAATAGAACGTCCATCCAACCGAACGTTGGTCAACTTTCAGGTTATTCTCTCCAAAGTCCAAAAAGGCCAGAAAGGAATAATCCCAATTAATTATATATACATTTTTATGGAATGAAACACAGATCATGTGGAAACCATTACCGTGTGGTAGAAAGCACTGCCTGAAAGTCTGCTATAGCATAAGTAATCGACCAGATTTTATACAATAAAATACCTTAAATTTGCTGAATAGTTATATTCTGCAACCCGTCTTATACAGACTCCGAGAAATCTTTTTAATCATTCTTGCAAGAGACGTACAGTAAAACTAATTCTAATTTTCAAAGCTTTTCAATTTTTGATCCGGTCCCGTGTGTCAGCTGATGTCTAGATGTGCATAAAGGTTTTGTATTTTTAATTCGACCCCAGGTTATGCCCGTAGCGCCACCTTTTCGTTAGAGAATCGGTTTGTGGCGAAAGCTGCTAGGGGTTTTAAATCGAAATGCTGAAATGTTGTTCTTATGTTCCGGTAGGGTGTCTGGATGTACATAAAGGTTTCAGATTTTTGATACGGCCCTATGTGACACCTGTAGCTCCATCCACTTTTGTCATTAGAGAATCAGTTTCCGACAAAAGGCTCCTATTGGTTTTAATTTGAAACGCTTCAAGTGTGTCCATATGTACAGGTAGGGTCTCGAGATGTGCATAAAGGTTTCGAATGTTTGATCCGGGCCCACGTGGCTCCCGTTGTGCCACTTTTGTCATTAGACAATCGGTTTGCGGCAAAATGTTTCTCGGGTTTTTAATTCGAAACGTTGAAAGTGTGTTCATTTGTTCAGGTAGGGTCTCTTGATGTGCTTGAAGTTTCGGATTTTTGTTGGGCACCATGTGGCATCCGAAGCGACACATTTGTCATTAGGGAATATTAGAGAATCAGTTTCCCGAGAAAGGCTCCTAGGGGGTTTAATCCAAGGCATTGAAAGTGTTTTCATATGTTCAGGTAGGGTCTCGCGATGTGCATAAAGGTTTCGGATTATATATAATGCTTTTTCTTTTCTGTCTGTATCAAGCATTAACCAGCAGCTGCCAAGTGTGTCATGTGAATGCTCAAATATGGCCAAAAACAACAACAATTGACCTGCCCTGCATGCAGAATACTTAAGTCAATCGACTTCGTTGCGTTAGAAGGCATGGATTCAAATTCATTTGTGTACATGGTTTGATATGCTTCATTTGTTTTGAAACTATCGCCTTTCTGCAGTTATTGTTTAGGGGGGTTTGACTGTTGCTTACTCGTGAGATTGAAGAACATTAATAACTGATTTGCTTACCAATACTAATTTTGTAGCAGCAAACTACATTCCTGTACAATATCACGATTTTTAAATTCATTTATCAAAAAAATTATGAGACGTTGTGATCTCATTTCGGTAATCGTGTGATTTTGTCCACCAGGTGGCTTCATGCCATTTCTGTCAACAGATTGTACAATCGACATCGATTTTTGAAACCTTTGGTGCCAATAGCGATCAAAATCGATGTTAATCCATCATACACAGAACACGGTTGTGCGAGGAATAAATTTAAATTGACGTCGGTACTAAATTTCACTATATCTGGTGAAAAAAACAATTCTGAAAATACTCTTTGACATTGGTCTTCTTTTTCGATTAGCACACTTCACCAAGCCTTTCGTTCATCACAAATATAGTTCGGCTACAGTCAAATTATTGTTTCGTCAATATACAATTGTGAGGACTGCAATGTACGTTGATGTGTATATATTTTTATTTTCAAATATAATTTTCAAGTTTTATGTTCAGCTCATCAACAACTACCAAATAATAGTAGTTAGAACCGATCGCATATTAATCCTTTACCTAACGAATCGCCCGCATCCGCCCCCGTAATATGCAAATTGAGCAGTTGAAAAAATTAAATTTTTCAAAATATTTCGACAAAACCATATCATGTGACCCCTCATAGGAACGAGCTCATTGAGCTCGTTCCAATGAGGGGTCACACGATATGGTTTTGTCGAAATATTTTGAAAAATTTTAAAAAATGATATTTAAAATAATAAATTTTGATATCGCTTGTGTTGGGTAAAGGGTTAATCCTTTCCTGAAACTTGCGTAACTTTCTACAGTTTCCATATTCAGCATTGCTACTAAGGACTTATCACATTGTCAGTTCAACAATTTCCTATGAGTGTACAGTACGGCCGACGTGGATTGGTCACTTTCCACAGGTAGTAATATTTCCACAGACGCAATAATATTAGATTCCAAACAAAAACGATCAGAATAATCATCAACAATTTAATTAATGAAGCACCGGGTACAACTCCGTGCTTCATGAATTAAAACTTTCCTGATGAGGATTTTATTACTTGGTAAACGCATGCGTATACATCACTACCCACACGTGGATTAGGACCAGTCCATGGCGATTGTACTGTAACATGCGTTATACATTACATCTCCGCTCAGATTCGAAAACAGCAATAAAATGTTTGCAGATTTCAGATCTTGAGAAATTCCGTTGTGTCCCAACTGGGGGCACGGTGGCTCAGGTGTAGGTGCAGGCTTCAAGCCTACGGCAATGGCTTTGTGTCCTTGGGCAAGACACTTCACCCCATTGCCCACGTGGAGGCCACGGTGGCGATGTGTGCTAAGGCGTACTGAACGTCGATGATACACTTGTCTTCAACCAATGCTAATCCTGCTTGTGTGGAGTTAGTATGTTGGGGAGCCTGACAGTTGGTCGTCGTTGCACGATGGCTCCGCATACTCCGGCTTCCTCCACCCGTAAAACTGTCCGACACGAGGTAACCATGGCTGCCGGAAGTGACGCTAAACCCCAATAAATAAATAAATTGGGTTCCAACACTTGGCCCAAGAACCACATGATTAAAACAAGCATGTCGTCAAACAATCTATATGTCGTGGTCGTTCATTTTCCTCTGCGAATTTTCAATACGTCGGTGATGAAATGATGAATATGCTTTCTCAGAGTATGGCGTGTGGAGTCTTTTATTTACAACTCATACATTAGAATTACCGATCTGTTCCTTGTTATTCTTGTCTGTTATTTACTTATGCGGCTGGCAGTTTCTTTGTCATCAAAAGCAAAATACAATTTTGGGGGGAAAAGCGGTTAAATGCAGGTTTTGTGTACTTTTGTCATTTTTTTGGTATATAATATGTTGCTATTCACCGCTTTAATTCGTATTTAGGGCATTGTTGAAATTTTCAAAAAAGGCCAAAAGTTTTGTTGAACGACCCCGTAATAGGAAAGTCTAGGAAGCAAGATTTGATAATTTTTTTCCAAGGAAGAATAAAAATTTTCAAATTCTGTAAAACCATATTCGCCAAACGAAGAGTCAAAGTGGGCGGCTACCTCGTTACTTCTAATCAGCTTGCCATAAAAAGGGCTAAGCTTCCTTTTGTAACTTTAAATAAACGAAACAACAGACAGCTTCGAGAGCTGTCTGTTGTTTTCGTTTATTAACCCTCTGAACCCTGGCAGCCGTTTTTCCAGCCAGTGACATGATAGATCATAACGTCATTAAACAGGATAGCTGTTCAGAAAAAAAGCGTAGGGTAGACCAATCAATATTTTCAGCGTGCAGCCTCGGGGGCTGCACGCTGAAAATATTGATTGGTCTTCCCAAAATAATGAATATGTACTCTTCTAATTGCTGCTATTGAACTGCCATGGAAGATACCACTAGAGTACAAAGGTTAAAAGCAACAAAAGGAAACTTATCTTTCTTTTCAACTGATTCCATAGGGGTTTTCTCAACAATTACACGCTTCTTAATTGGACCTTCCTCGCCTGTCTTATAAAATCAAGGGAGAAAACTATCGAAAATCGATTTTCATGACGATATTAGCCAGGGTTACATTTATTTATTTATTTAGTTGTGTTTTAAGGTCACATACTTATGCACAATGGCTAATCATGACCGTGACAGTTTTACGAGTGGAGTACCCGGAGAGAACCACCAAGCAACGACGAGCAGCTGCCAGCTCCCCTTCATCGTAACTCCACACTGCAGCACAGGCAGAGTTAGATTGGTTGAAGACATGCGCACCATCGACGTGCAGTACTCCCGAGTACACAGCGTCATCGTTCCCCCACCAGGGATACAAACTATCCACATGCGGTATTACCATTTTCAGTACATGATTTGATATACTCGACTGATAATGGTCAAACTCAAACTAAAACTGAGTGTAGGGCGTCTCAGGGGTAGTTGTTGTAACTGGCTTCTGGCGTTGAAGCCGACTGGGATCCCTACCACATATCTATATTTGGCATGGGGTATGGGGGAAGGAACACCGTGTCAGAGGCCAGTGCTTCCACGTTGTGCATGGGACACGTTGGCTTTGTATACATGTAGATGCAGGAACTGGATCTTTTTTATCCCTCTCACTTTTTGTGACGATGTTTTTCACATCCTGTTTCCCTTATGAGACTCCTGGACAAGCCAGAAAATAAGCATCTGCAAAACGAGATCCTCAGAGGCTGAATTTAGTGATGCTACCCTGCATATCAGAGTAGCATCACTAAATTTACTCTCTGTGAACCTCAATCTGAATCAGGGTTTCTAAACCAAACAAAAAGAGGTACCCAGAGGATAAATTGGTCCAGTGTGTGGGATAGCATCTTCAAATTCGCCCTCTGGGGACCTCATTCTGCAAATGTCAGACTGCTTATTTGCAGGCCTGCCCCTTAAACCGAGGTCCACCACACTCCAACTTTCGCACAAGTATTCCAAGCCGCCTTGCTTGCGCTTACCTTCACACAGATCTTCCACCAATCCAACACTCGAGTCTCATCGGGACAGATGAGCTGCTAGAGAGTCGTACAAACTTTAACTCCGAAATGCAGTTTCTTCAGTTTCCTCGTCTCTCTTGCTCAAGTTGCTCCCCAGGCTTATTTTGTATTTCTGTCTCCCCCTATTTTCTCTCTCCCTTTATATCATTCTCTTTTCTGAGTTCCCATGGCTCTGACCTCCAGCGACACCAAGGTCCACCAGGAGTCACCTCCGGCGTACGCTCAAAGGGTGAGCCGCCACTGGAATCTGATAATATTGTCACTACCCATGATGCGTTCGTCATTAAGTGCGAATTCAAAACATCTCTGTCACCTTTATTTATCTAAACTAATCAAGCAGACGTTCAATATTCGCATATATCTATCGGAATGTTTACCATCTATCATTACTTCATCACGCAATATCGTGTGGTGATTACCGTACTATTGTTAGCGCTCAACAAATTGACAAGTTGTTTATGCGGTATAATAACTGCGTGGAAATGCGTCCCATGAGTGACGTGGAAGCAAACAGTGTGACCAGTTTCAAATTAATTCCATGAAATCAGTAAACTAAATTGGTTGCGATGACTTTTATTGAAGCAATGCCATCGGGGATGTTTCCATGGGTATTGAATTCTGATGGCGTTTCACAAAACAAAATGCGAAACTTCATCCTGGAAAGGAAATAATTGCATTCGTTAGGTAAAAGGCAACGGCTTTTAACTTTACTAATGAATTGAGTAAGTTTATTGTGCAGTGTGCGAGTACAAACATGACAAACATGAAGAATCAACCCAAAGAACTGAGCATTACACAGGCAGAGAGAAAGCGAGATAGAGAGGGAGAGGAGAGAGAGATGGAGAGGGGGATGGGGAGGAGGGAGGATAAGAGGGAGAAAGAACGAGTATGCCAACATTTTCTTCATCATCCAATATGATCAGTCTCTCCTTCTCGCATGCGGCCTTTAACCCTTTACCTAACATGAAAAGCAGACGACACTTGCAAAAAAAAAATCTTGAATAAATATTATTTTCATTTGTTGTCTCAAAAACATAGGTTATGACCCCTCATTGGAACGAGCTCGACGAGCTCGTTCCAACGAGGGGTTATAACCTATGTTTTCGAGACAAAAAATGAAAAATAATGAAAATTAATTGTCGATTTTTGAGAATAGCGCTGGCCGGTTTTGGTCGTTACGTTGGGTAAAGGGTTAAAGTCGAACAAAATGTACATCTATGGCTACATATTTAGTCCAGTCGGATTTTGTCAACCACTGCATCCCCCAGGACTAAACTCAACCGCTCCCAGCCCATCTTGAAGTGTTTAGACTCAACTAAAACGTTCCGGATGTTAACATGAAAAAGGTGACAGTGTGGACTCCAGAGCCAACAAAAACAACATGACGGCCGTAAATTTAATATGCAGACCATGTATCTTTAAATGTTGCAAATGATGAGCAATCAAACTATAAATGCCAAATTAGATACCAACGTTCAAAAAACACTATGTTTCGCTTGTACAATAATGCTTAAACCACTAGGGCAGGTGTCGAAATGTCAAAAAATCATTTTGACATATGTCTTTCCAACATCGAAGCCCAACAGTTCATCTAAAACAAAATTGAATTGGGGAAACCGCACAAAAAAGTCAAATTGTCAACTTCCGGTCATCAATCCATCCTCCATTTAGGATAATGAGACAAATGTTTACATTAGCATCACGAGTCAGTTAAAGTTACTGAAACATGTCTTTATTGGTGACAATGCATACGAAATACATTTTGGTGTAGCGTCAGTCGTATCGCTATAAGAAAACGTTAAATTAGGAAAAATATGCAATTTTTAACTCTAAATAATATCCAACGGCTCTCAGGATAGTTTCAAATGGTAGAGAAATGATTTGTCTTCTTTACGAATGCACGAAATCTAGACTTCGAAGTTTAATAACTAAAGAGGTTATTAATTAGTTAGTTTCATATCAGCCGAGATATCAGCCAGAGGTAACTTTATATCAGCCTGAAACCCTTGTTAACTTCATGTTTTGGGTTAGTAAATAAATGGTTTATTACTTGGTTAGTTTCATATCAGCCGAGATATCTGCCCGATGTAACTTCAGTTCAGCCTGAAAACCTTGTTATCTCCCTTCCTATGTTGTCGGCCTTTGGTAACTTCACATCGTCTCAGACTCATATAAAGCACCTTGAGCCGACATCTAGGCCGATATAAAACTAACCATGTAATAACCTCTAAGTATTGTATTTCGATCATGTCACTAAGGCACATAGGCCACCACTGATATTTATCACTTTGTTACTGCCCTTCTGTGGTCGTGCTTTCAAGTGCCAAATTTTCTGCGCCCTTGCCCAGATCCTTGGTTTTTATATTAAAGTTCGGAAGCCCTTTGGGGTCAACATGTGTAGAGGGAGCAATGCGAATATTCTCATTGACATTGCGAATATTCGCATTCCGAATTTATTCGCATTCAACCCATTGGGGCAACATGTGTTGTGGGAGCACTGCGATTACTCGCAATCCACTTTGCGAATATTTTTTTATTCAACTTTGCGAATATTCGCATTCAATTGCAAATATTCGCAATGCATTATGAATATTCGCAATACATTGCAAATATTCGCAATACATTGCGAATATTCGCAATTGAATGCGAATATTCGCAATGTTGAATGCGAATATTCGCAAAGCTGAATGCGAATATTCGCAATGCAGAATGAGAATATTCGCAATGTTGAATGCGAATATTCGCAATGTTAAATGCGATTATTCGCAATGTTGAAAGCGAATATTCGCAATGCATTGCGAATATTCGCAATGCTTAATTCCCCCGCTACACATTTCGGGGTTCCGTGTTAAAAACTATGTTACTTCGTTTTCGAACGAAAGAAGACGGTGGCGAATAAAATACTTTTGATGTTGACACTGCATAACTTGAACAAATGCCATGTGCTGAACACGCCCATGACAGAGAAAGAGTTAAAAAACTTAGCTTTAAAGGAAAAAAAGATTACCTTTGATTAATTTATTTTTTAAAACGAGGTACAGTTCAATTTGGGGAAAAGTCATTTCAACCAACATTTTTAGTGCACATCCATCAAGCGTCCTTTACCAAGAAATGAAAGTTATGGTGCTGTAGAAGTGATGATAAGGCTAAAGAAAATTAATCTTTTGATTCTCAGGCACCGGCGCATTCGTTTTGTTTTTTTTTCGGCCCGTTTTCGTCATTTTTATTTTGGAGGCAAAATACAAAATGTACAAAACTACCTTGTGATTTTAGCAGCATCACATCGCGATTTGCGATGCATTGTGTCGTACACATTGATACAGTATTGTTATTCTCTTCTTGAAATGCTACACGATTCTCATACAGTACGTGGAGAGTGGATCGTAACTAAATCACCCGCGGAGTGGAGTTATCACCCAAGCTATAACTTTCAAATTTTGTACATATCGACAAAAAATACAAGCAATGTTTCAGCCAATGGACCTCCGGGTTTAACTCGGAGGTCCATTGGCTGAATCTTTGCTGGTGATGGTTATGCTTTGCAACAAATCTGCAATTATTACTCGGGTGGAATCTCCACTCTGCAGGTGATTTAGTGATAATACACTCTCCGCGTACTGTATGCATACAAAATAAATATTTAACTGGTTGAGGAGTAGATTATTTTTGGTGGTCTGAATTTGTTCATCAAAAATTGTTCTATTACAAATTATTGGCGAGTGCATGGGTAAGGAAAATATTACTTTTGTACTGGTACCCTCATTTTTTGAAAGGCCTGTTTGTGGTTTCTAGCACTCAGTGAGTTAAAAAAACTCTCTATTATTTTTAATCTGCATTTTAGTTATTCTATATTGATTTTGTGTTGTGTGATCGCTGTTACAAAAAGAAAAAAAATCTATCGGCAAATTCAGCATGGCATTAAGCTCTGATATTTAATTTTAGGCTCTCACAGTTGGATTTTAGGCATCGGCGACCATTCCATCTGGAATAAAAAAAATAAAAATAAAAACCGCCCCCTCCCCTCATTCGTTTTTAAAAAAAATGCTTGTGAATCAATTTTGTTTGGCCTAAATACCTTCGATATTGACGATATTCATTCATGCAACCATTGAACAATTACAATGTGTAAACACCTCATGAACCATAACGGATTTAGAAATATTGTTGGTTTGTTTATTTTATTGTAGTTTATCGATTCTTTCGGCACCCAGGAACACATCTTGTTGGAAGTATAGAAGTTAGATGTGAGTAAAACAACAACGACGTTTAGGCCTAAACAGTTAAAAATTTGTTTCTCGTGCTCTCTCGTATTGTTCTTTTGGTTGCCGCGTGCTCTCTTTTTATGAAAGTAGGACGTTTCGGTCTGGACGTTTCAGCCCGAACTTTTCGGCCCAGGACATTTTGATCCACATTTTTAAGGAAAACGGACATTTTGGTTCATATTTCTTTTTTTTTTTTTTTTTTTGGGGGGGGGGGGGGGGGAGGAGGATTTTGATTTTTTCTTCCTTAATTTTTTTAAATTTTATTTTAAATTTAAATTGTCCTCATATTTAAGAGAAAACTGTGTGTTTAGGCACAATATCTGTAATGTGTTTTTTTATTAAAACAATTGAAAGTTATGCTGTTTGTCAAATTATTTTTATATAAATTAATTTATGTTATTACTTTCCAAGGTGTGATTTACTGGGATTTCCGGGTTTGATTATAAACGATAACTTCACAAGTGAATTATGCAATCAACAATTGTGTCATGCATCCGCGCGCGCAAAAGTCAAAAGAAGACGCTTTGCCGTGGGTGTAATGGGGACTTCATTGTTTTTGGTTTTGTTTAACCATTCACGTAACAGGAAGAGCAGACGACAAAAAAAAAAATTCTTGAATTACTATTATTTTCATTTTTTGTCTCAAAAACATAGGTTATGACCACCTCATTGGAACGAGCTCGATGAGTTCGTTCCAATGAGGGGTCATAACCTATGTTTTAGACACAAAAAAAATGAAAAAATAATGAAAATTAATTGAGAATTTTTTAGAATAGCGCGGGCCGGTTTTGGCCGTTACGTTAGGTAAAGGGTTAAATAATATAATTATCGTTATAATGAAAAGTAATAAACAGAGTAATCGCTTGACTGGGCTGGTTACGTGAAATAATTCATTCAAGGCGAGGGACTCTATTATAAAACACTCGTGCGCATTCGCGCACTCGTGTTTGTACAACGCGCCTCAGCTCTCATGAATTATTTCACGTAACCAGTCCAGTCAAGCGATTACTCTCTATCTATACTAGATATTTTCCACCTATCACAAACATGCATTAATTATCTTATGTCCTTCCATTGATGTTAAAGTCTATGCTCTTTCTTTGATGTTATGGTTTGTTTGTACAGCAATTTAATTGTCTTTTGCTCGGGAGCGCGGTGGCTCAGTAGGTAGAGGTATAGGGTGAAAGCCGAGAGGTCCTCGGTTCGAATTCCCACGTGGGGGTACGGTGACGTTGTGTACTAAGGCGTGCTGCACATGGAGCACCTGTCTTCAACCAATGCTAACCCTGCTTGTGAGGAGTTAGCATGTTGGGGAGCTGACAGTCGCTGGCCGTTGCTCGGTGGTTCTCTCAGGGTACACCAGTTTCCTCCACCCGTAAAACTGTCGTGGTCATGATTAGCCATTGTGCAGAAATATGTGACCTTAAACACCAATAAATAAATAAATAAATAAATAAATAAATAAATAAATAAATAAATAAATAAATAAATAAATGTTTTTCTCTTTATTGGTATTAGTGCTCAACGTATTCCACTTTTCAATAAAATCGAACAAATAAGTCCGTTAATGGATCAAGCTGTAAGAGCTTGATCTAGTAACAGACATATTTCTATGACGTTATTTGTAAAGTATCAAAATATTGGGTAAAAATATGATAAAAATATTAGTGCTCAACCTTTCTATGACACTAGGTTTATATAGTGTTAACCATTTGCACTCTAGTGGTATCCTCCATGCCAGTTCAATCAATAGCAACAATTAGAAGAGTCCATATTCATTATTTGGGGTAGACCAATCAATATTTTCAACGTGCAGCCCCGAGACTGCACGTTGTAAATGTTGATTGGTCTACCCCACACATTTACTGAACAGCCATCCTATTTAATGACGTTATGACGTATCATGTTGCTGGCCAGAAAAAAAACGGCCGCTAGGGTTCAAGGGGTTAATTGGGATGTATTTGAACTGCAATTTTGGAGTAAAAAGAATTAAATTAAGAGTTAACGTGTCGTGAAAAATATTAGTGCTCAACGTATTCCACTTTTCAATAAAACCATACAAATAAGTCTGTTAATTGACCAAGCTCTAAGAGCTTGTCAATGGAATCCTTTCATAACTATCTGCAGGCAACTAAAATAAAAGTCTATTATGTGTTTAAATTAGGTGTTGTTTTTGTTTCCCATTGTTTCCAGCAACATTTCTATTAAACAGTTTGACTTCAAAATCAAGTAGGCCGAAATGTCCGTTTTCCAAAAACAATGTGGACCGAAACATCCCGGGACGAAACGTCCGGTCCGAAACGTCCACGGTCGGAAACGTTCGCGCACCCTTTTGATAACCAATGCAAACTTTAAAAATAAGTTTACGTCTGATATTTCACCCAAGTCACTAAAATTGATAAATCCGTTCCTTGAGTGAAACAAGGCATTGCAATGCTACAGCATTGGGAAGCCTTCTGGCAATCAAGGGACGAAATACTCCACCACTCATGTATTCCTGTTGGTTGTGAGGAGTAAAACAGAAAAAACAAGAACATGGACTTTTCGTGGCAAAGAAATAATTACAAAAAAAAAAATAAAATAAAAAAACGCCCGCCCACATGCAATTTTAAAACTAAAATAGCCTGAGAAACAGAATATCTACTTTGTGGGGCCTTAATTTATTTTAAAAATAAGGTGCAGTTCAATTGGTGGGAAATATCATTAATACAGTTCATACAAAACTTTCAGTTCGTGTACATCGTGTGCTCTTCGCCAGCAAATAAAAGTTAAGGTGCTGTCTTAGTAACGAAAAATGAATTTACATTAAAAATCCTGTTTGAAATTCCATAATGTTAAATATACACAAATTATAAACCAACATGAAGGCTGTGATATATGAAACACCAAAAATACATGCTTTTTACTCGCATAGTTGATGCAAGCCATAACTGATTTTTGAAAGTCTACTACCGCATTCGTATCATAACTGATACTAAAATAATATTTCATAATTCCGTGAAAAAAAACGGTCCACCATGTCTCAGGTTTGAAAAATCAAAACATTGATGGCAGTGGTTTTGGATTTTGGGCGATCACGCTTTGTATTGCGTTGTCATGAATCCAATGGTGCCATAGATCTTTCTTCCAAACCTATTTTAGTGGTTTCATGTCCTGATTTCTTGTTTTTTCACCATCGAGCATTTTGTTGTCATCTAGGTAACCTTGACATTAGTTTGAACATGAGCTCAACAAATGTTTATGTCATTATTTGGAGAGTTAAACTTTTAGAGAGGGGTGTATGGTTTTGCCGCATTGCATAGAGACAGTGACGTAGCCATTGGGTGGCTGGAAAGCCTTGACCCTACCCTAAATCCCCACCATATCCCTAAAAATCCTGACTTATAATACTACCTGCATGGGACGCCAGCTAATGAATCGCTGACATCATACTACCCTTGACTTTCTTCCGAGCCTCAAAATAGAACCATTTCGGGGATATTTATCCAAATGTTTGAAAAATATACTCCTCCCTTGGTCCCAACAGCGCGAGAGAGACAACACCTTGACAACTTTACCAAGCCAACACTTCGATCGTAGGCATAACAATCCTTGGAACCCATAAAAGGGTCCATGCCCCCCCCCCCCCCCCCCCCCGCCTATATGGATACTTGTCTACGTGACTGCATGGAAGGAGGAGTTCATTTCATTTTGAATAATTATCTTGCGTGATAAGTTGCATCTACCTACACGATTACTATTTTCAAATTTATTTTTAACACATGCCTAAATCAGGTTGTTCATTCATGAATGTTCTCTGCTCCAGCTAAAACAAACACAACCAAAATCGAGTGTCCATTAAGGAAAATGTTTAGGTTTGCAACTATTTCATCCAATAGCACTGCTTTTAAATTCTGAAGTCTTCTAACTGTCTAGTTTGTTTCCTAGATCTTAAGCAAATCCAGGCATAGGGCCAAACAAAATTCAGAAATTAATTCCAGGCATTGTTTTTGAACGAACGAGGGAGGGCGGTTTTTATTCTTATTTTTTATTCCTTATGGAATGATTGTCGATGCCTAATATCCTATTGTGAGAGCCCAAAATACTAGATCTTCCATGCTGATTTCGCTAATATATTTCTTTCTAACAGCGATCACACAACACAAAATGAATATAGAACAATTAAAATGGAGATCTAAAATTATGATGAGTTTTTTAACTGATTGAGTGTTAGAAGCCACAATCAGACCTTTCAAAAAAATGAGGGTACCAGTGCAAAAGTAACATTTCCGGGCCCATGTTTCGTATTCGGATAAAAATACTGTGTATACGACATAATGCATTGCAAATCGCGATGTGATACCGCTAAAATCACATGGTAATTTTGTTCATTTTGAGTTTTACCTCCGAAATAAAAATGACGAACGCGGACCGAAAAATTGAACGCGCCGGTGCCTGAGAATCAAAAGATTAATTTTGTTTGGCCAAATTACTACTTTCAAATTTATTTTTGATATGTGACTAAATCAGGTTGTTCCTTCATGAATTTTCTCGACTCCGGCTAAAACAAACACAACCAAAATAACGTGTCCATTAAGGGGAATGTATAGGGTTGCAACTATTTCTTCCATTAGCACTACTATTGAATTCAGAAGTCTTCTAACTTTCTAATTTGTTTCCTAGATCTTAAGCAAATTTAGGTATAATGGTTTTCTTGAAATACTGTTTTGTTTCCAGTTCCAGTGCTCATATCGAAGCAGACTTTTCAGAAGCTATTCATACCTCATATGTATTGGGTGAGTACGTAACATGTATTTATTCAGAATCTTTGCCTAACAGCCTTCAATTTGGTGAATATTGCTCGAATGTTTATTGGTGCGCGGACACACCCGCAGCTGACATTTCCTTAGGCGGGCATTACCCCATACATATTGGGCGGACATTTCCCCAAGGAACATTTCCCCAGGCTTCTTTCATAAAAAGCGAGCGGCCATTTCCTCGAACATGTTTTTCTGTTATATTTTTAATTCGTTTTGTGTTAAATTTTGTTTAGCCCCATTGTTGCGAGTCACCCCCTTTGTCTTCGAGTCGACGTTTATGCAGTGATTAGAATTGCTTGCTTTGTTTACAGTCGACACTGGTTTTTG
Organism: Pictodentalium vernedei; assembly: GCA_031216915.1. NCBI lineage: Eukaryota > Metazoa > Mollusca > Scaphopoda > Dentaliida > Dentaliidae > Pictodentalium > Pictodentalium vernedei. The sequence continues at coordinate 456,571,062 of CM062294.1, read as the reverse complement.
ATAAAAATACATACCGAAAGCTAAATAAGTTGAAGAGTAAACTTCAAAAAGAACTTGAAATGATTTTAATTATATTTTCCCCCATAAATGGCCGTTTATTTGAACAATAAAAGCCTTGGACCTAGTAGGGTGATAAATTTCCCCGTAGGTTTAACACTGAAAGACGGACTTGTTGACCTCTGACCTCTACCGCATTCGTGTAACATAATTAATAATTCAATTGTTGTTTTCTTTAAACCTTTCTGAAAGTATTACACAATGCCAGTAGAAAACACCAAACACTGTTCATTTAAAAAAGTATTTTTGCAAGTTTAGCTCAGGTTTGTATGGGAATTATTTTTAGACAGAAATGTATTACTGCGCCTTGTTTATTTTTGCCAATTTTTCTTGTCCATCGAATTGAGCCAATGTGCTCCTCACTTCTCGCTGTGTTTTGTAGCAAGTAACCGCACGATTTCGCCGCGAATGCCCTGTAAAAGATTTATGGGATAAACAAAATAAACGTACAGTGTTTTCAAGTAAAAACAAATTTCTACTCGTACGATTAAGAATGAAACCGACTCGCCCAGGGCCGGCGGAACCATCAAAGGGTAGGGGGGGGGGGGCGAAAATGTTCCAGAAGGGCATCGTGGAGTGCGTTGTGGCAGATGCCGAAGGCATCTGCCCCGAGTGCGGAAGGCACGAGGTATTAAAGGGGGGTCCGGGGGGGGGGGGGGTTCTCCCCCCGGAAAATTTTTCAAAATGAGGCATCAAATGGTGCATTCTGGTGGCATTTGGACTGAAATCCCTCTTGCCTAATTTAATTGAAAAAGTTGATTTTTTATAGCAGCCAAGTTGTAATATTTTTAAATGCTGGCCCATATGCACACAAACGTAATATATGTTGGAAAAGAACAGTATTTTGCTGCATATATTAGATCTGAGGGCATCTATTTATGGATTCCGCAAGTATACAGATGTAGAGACAGCTTAGAGAGATGATTCCAGTGACACCTATATTTTGTATCCTTGTATCCAACAATATGACAGGCTTACGTTACTAGAGAATATATACAGCTGAGATTTTTTGTGAACACATTGTCGCAAGGCTGAAGCACTTTCAAGGACACATATGGGACGTAAAACAACATTTGAAAGTGTTCAAACAATAACTGTAAATAAAAATATTTGGCTTTATAATGTTTTCAAATTGACGAAATTGTCATACATACAGTACCAAAATTAGAATCAACCAAACTCCGGATCAACTCCATATAAAAATCAATATCAACGTATTTCTATTATACACCTTGTATGTTCTCTCTCACACACACATGGGGGAGAGGATCAATGGTCTCTCGCCCCTCTCCCTCTCACAGAGAGAGAGAGAGAGAGAGAGAGCAAGACCGGGTCGCTAATGTTGAGCACCGAACAATGTATGTATCAGTACCACGTTGGCAATATACATATTTAATTATACTCTAAATAAACAATAAACAACAATGATGAGTCCTGACTGCATACCATATATTATTTAAGGAATTTTCGGCCTTCCGTAATTTTTGTAATCGATCGAGGATGGTTGTCTTCTGATCTGGTGTAGCCATGTTTTCTAATTTCGCCATGACGTCGTCTGCTGACACGTACCGTGAATGTTTGTTCACTCACTTCTTGGAGACCAATCAGACCATGTCCATATACCTCCCACCCGTTGTATTAATAATAATCTATCATTAATACTCACATAAAGCTTATACCTCCCACCCGTTGTATTAATAATAATCTATCATTAATACTCACATAAAGCTTTGGTTTTTGCGTTGAATTCCACTTGCTAAAAATAGTAAACAGATGACCGGTTACGCGGAAAACAAACAAAATACGGAAAGCTGTAAATACTTTAAAAAATACACAACACTGCCAACATATTACAGATATTGTGGGTAAACTATTATACCGATAGTTAATGACAATGGAAACTTTTGGTTTTAGGGCACTTTCGCCCCCGCTCGCCCCCGTGGATGAGGGCAGGAGGGGCGATCGCCCCCGTCGCCCCCTCTGTTCCGCCGGCCCTGGACTAGCCAGAGGCTCGTCGTTTTCATTCTTAATCCTACTCGTAGAATTATTTTTTTATTTCAAAATACGTTTATTCTACATTTATCTGATCTTTATTATTTTATTAATCGATTTGTTGACCTATCTGTTTACCCATGGGAGATTGATTTTTCCCCTGGTGATCTTGTGTGTGACGCGTTTACCTGTTATATACAGCAGGCCGTCTTTAAATGTGGTCCATTTTCGTTGACCGAAGGCCAGGTTTCAGCATCTTGTTCTGTAACTTTTTAACTTCTTCATTGATCTTTGGCCAGTCAGGCTTTTTCAATTGTTACACTGAGCGTCTTTTGGTGGTGACTTTGGCTGGCTTTAAGTCACAGTCGGTGATTCCCATGTGATTGTCTCGGCCCATGGTGTGGTTTGTAATGTTTTACCAAGGTTGGATTGTTGGTAAAGAAGAGGTCAAGGTTGCTAATTTTTCTTGTTGGTTCGAATTGCATCTGTGTTAGTGAGTGGTGATTTTGGATGTCAACTTGTTTTTGGCATATTCCAGGTTTGCGAGCTCCTGGGTTCACTGCGTTGTTTTTTCCAGATACGTGTATGTGTGATCGGTGGGTGATCCGATTCTTCATCCCACTCTATAAAATCTAAAAATTAACCCTTACCAACGAGGTTAAGTGAATATGAAGCTGTTGATTTGCGGTGACTTTTTAACCCCTATTCGACTGGCTGAGTGAATATGAATCATATTCTGTTCATTTTCTCTCAACCCAGTTGATTTAGGGCGATTTTTAACCCAGCTGATTTTAGAGTGTAAGTTGTGTGGCTTGGGGCAGTCACCTAATTGAGAGTGGTAGGCAAATATGTTCTCTGTGGCGCGTGTTGACTAAACAATGCTGATTGTTACAAAAGAGACTGTTCTGTTAAGAGAATCAGTCGTTTCGTCAAGGACAGTTGACGAAGCACACGCCAGATGTGGGGGGGGGGGGGGGTGGGGGGGGTGGGGGGGGGGGGGGGGGGGTGGGGGGGGGGGGTACTACTGATAGCGTGGTCGAGGGTGTTGAAGCGCTCAGAGAAGAAGCTCACTGAGGATGGGTAGTCTACATCACTGATGGAGCCATGGTCATGTAGCCACTGTAACCTTAGTTGCATGTGGTTAAGGATTTCACTGCGTGAAGGTCAAGGGTCATCGTTCATATTATATATTCTATGCACGGGGTTGTCTCACACAGGAAATCAATTGGAGTTGTGGTACTACCTGTTGGCTTGTATAGAATTAAATATCAATGTCATATTTATTTATTTATTTGGGAGTTTAACGACACTTTCGACAGCCTGGGTCACCTCGTGTCGAACAGTGTTACGAGTGGGGGAATCCAGAGTACACTGAGAGAACCACCGAGCAATGGCGAGCAACTGTCAGACTCCCCAACGTACTAACTCCACGCAAGCAGGATTAACATTGGTTGAAGAAAAGTACGCCAACAACGTGCAGTACATCCCAGAACACAGCGCCACCCTGCCCCCACGTGAGCAATCGGCAGGGAGTGCCTCGCACAAGGATACAACGCAGTTACTCCTGGCGGGGATCGAAACGTGGGCCTCTCGGTTTGAAGTTGAATGCCGTATTCACTGAGCCACTGCGCTCCACAGTGTTATGATAAAAAGGTACAAAAATGTAGAGACGTTACTTCGGTTCCTCCGTGGTTCCATCGCCCATGCTATGCTGGATTTAAAAGCCATTCCCCTGTCATTTGAGTCTTTCAACAGTAAATCAAAAAAGAGATTTTCACAAGTCAGTATAACACTAATATTGGTGGATCACAAACAACAGAAGGTTTAAACCCTTTTACCTAACATAAAAAGCAGACGACACTTGCAAACAAAATTCTTGAATAACTATTTTTTTTAATTTTTTTGTCTCAAAAACATTGGTTATGACCCCTCATTGAAACGAGCTCGAAGAGCTCGTTTCAAAGAGGGGTCATAACCTATGGTTTTGATACAAAAAATGAAAATATAATGAAAATTAATTGGCGATTTTTGAGAATAGCGCTGGCCGGTTTTGGCCGTTACGTTGGGTAAAGGGTTAAGCATTTACCGAAAACGATATAGTGAACTTCATTTTCAAGAAAATTTATTGACTAACAAGAAACTATTTTTTAAATTTTTTGACTCCGAAACGCAGCTCATAACCGCCCCGCCCCCCCCCCCCCCCCCCTCATTGGAACGATCACGATTCAATTAGTTGTCATATGTTATGTTTTGATGCAAAAATTGTAAATAAGTCAGTAACACCCGTTATGTTACGAAGGGTTGTTTATTGTCAGTTTATTGGGGTTTAAGGGCACTTTAAATAACCAGGGTCACATTGTGTCGAAGAGTTTTATTGGAGAAAGTCAGAATATCCGGGAAGAACCACCGAGCAGCGGCGAGTAACTGTCATACACCCCAGCTTACTAACCCGGCTAATGCAGAGCTAGCAACGGTTGAAAGGAAGTGTATCACATCGACGTGCAGTACAGTGCAGTCGCCGAGGACAGCACAGGTTTAATTAATGAAGCACCGGGTTGTACCCGGTGCTTCATTAATTAAATGTTTGATGATTATTCGTATAATTAGTGTTTGGAATCTAACAATATTTCGTCCGTGGATATATTGCCCACCAGAGGAAAGTGACCAGTCCACAGAACTTAACTGTACACGCACAGCGACATTTGCCCCCCCCCCCCCCCCGAATCAAATGGTTCCGCCCGCCGAAGGCGCGCAGGGACGATTTGGGGAGCAAGCCCCATTCGACCCTCTTTAGCTGTAGAATTTTGTAGTGTCAGACCATGGTAAAGGAAGAGAAGTTGTGGGTTGTTAGCGGCGCTTATGTCTTTTCTGCTTCTTTTTCAGTAGTGGAGGCTTGGAAGGAGAGACAGTGGTAGTTGGTGTTGTCGGTGGGCTGCCTGGTGGTGATTGGTGAGGATTGTAGGGCCTGGTCCTGGCCGAGTCTGGCGTGGTTGCTGAGGCTTTTGTTGATGTAGGTTTCTGGCGTCTATTAGTTTTTGGGCTTCTTCGACTTGTTGGAGGAATAGTTGGTAATTCCTGTCCATCTCTTGCTTTTGAAGGTCCCCTTGTATCCTGTTTTCCCGTCTGATGTTATCCAGCCTGTCGTCCGCGTCCTGGCATTTTGGTTTTGAAGGAAGAGGCGAGGCGAGTGGGGATCAGGAAGAGGCGAGAGGGCAGCTTCCACTTCCACCTCAGTCTCCACAGGCTCTTCCACATCCGTCAACACCCCCTCGTCGACCGTCTGGATTAAGTATGCTGTCAAAGGCCAAAACGCGGGTGGCAGGAAGGGGATTAACTCCATTCCAGTCTGGATGTACACTTATACATATTGAAGTATTTGTAAGCTCAAACTCTCTCGAATCTGCCAGATGCCAACTCAATTTCGTTTCTAATATATATTTTCCAATATATATTTTGACACTTTACACGGACTCATCTCAATTATTGTCTGATCTATTAGTATCGGAATTATCTTACAGCATAAACGGTTCAACTGGAAACAGAATTACGCAATATTTTCATTCGGTAAATGAAATGGGTTGTGTCTCGAGCGTCAGCACATGTCAAAGCTTCAATCTGTTTATTGGCACATAACAGTCGGCATGAAATTAATGTCAAAGCTCATTAAAATTTCAATCTGTTTTTAACTTTTGACGATAGATTGACATTACTTTTAAGTTGGTTAGTAGTTATTAAGTACAGAAGTGGTCATGATTAGCCATTGTGCAGAAATATGTGGCCTCAAACACCAATAAATAAATAAATTAAGTACAGAAAAATATCCGGCCCGTTTAACATGCAAATGGGTTGCGTTGCGTTTGAGTTGCACCTTTTCACGTGATTGCCGTTCACATGTGTCTTGCGTGCTCGCAATGTAGTGAGTAAAGCCCAGTTTCCTTTCCATCGGTTGTTTTCTGTGCAATGAATGAAAACAGAATACAGATCGGCGCGGATGGGAAAACCCCACGACAATGACGTCACGAAAAAAATCGCATCTGATGAGACCAAAAAAGTTAAAAATCTGTTTCTCAGGCCATCCACATGGTCCTTTTGGCTGCCGCATGCTATCTTTCTATAACCAATGCAAACTTAAAAAATAAAAATTAAATGGTTTATGTCTGATATTTCACCCAAGCATTGCAAAACCTTCTTGCACTCAAATGACGAAATACACCGCCACCCATGCTATTCTGTAGATTATGAGGCCTAAAACCTAAACCAATCCAAGAAAATGAACTTTTGATGGCGAAGAAATAATTACAAAAATGAAAAATAAAATAAAAAACCGCCCGCGCACATGCAATTTTACAAAAATGGCCCGAGAAACTGAAGATCGACTTTGTGTGGCCTAAACGCATCAAAATATTGCAATGTTTGAAACTGACTGCGTAAAGCTCGGTTCAGTCATGTGATCGACCCAGTGCTTTCCCAGTATTGTTTTTTACATTGTGTTCTGGGTGCGGAAGACGCATGCATGAACCGCATGTACAGTACCTGGAGAGTGGATTGTAACTAAATCACCCGCGGAGTGGAGTTATCACCCAAGCTATAACTTTCAAATTTTGCACATATCGACAAAAACACAAGCAATGTTTCAGCCAATGGACCTCCGGGTTTAACCCGGAGGTCCATTGGCTGAAACTTTGCTTCTACTAGTTATGCTTTGCAACAAATTTGCAATTATTGCTTGGTGGAATCTCCACTCTGCGGGTGATTTAGTGATAATACACTCTCCACGTACTGTATATGAAATCATCTTTACAGTATGTCTAAGATTAACCCCTAGAGGAAAGACATTTGTTCCTGTGATAATATAAAAATCGCAAACCAGATGATCATAAAATTGTTCGCGACGAGCATAAGTTTCGTTTTTTATCAGTGGAGAAAAACTCTTTTGCTCCGAGACCGTATCGTTTCCGACAACAACTGAAAGTATAAAGGTCTGTTGCAACCGATAATGTTACAACGCCGCATAATGTTACACCAACGCATTATGTTACAAAAAATGTAGTAAACAACCGATAATGTTAAAAACTCCGCATAATGTTATAACTTTTTTCAACCCGTTATGTTATAAAAATCGACGCATAATTTTATAACTTTTTTCAACCAGTTATGTTACAACAAATTAACCGATAATGTTATAACTTCAAATGAAGATATCTTTTGTAATTTATACTGTCATGGCATCAGTTTCAGGTGGAGACCGTCGGTCTGTACTTGAGGGAACTTTTCAGATCTCAGTGTAGAATTGGACCATTCTGACTTTAAGTAACATATACCATTATTGTAATAAACCATTTTCTGTGATAAATTACGCGTCCGTTATTTGGTCGGTCATTAGGTAAGGATACTATCCTATATTTTAAGGATACTAAACCCACGGAATCCCCCTTTTCGTCGTATGAAGCAATGAAAGCTATGAAAATGAGCACGATGCGCGCAAAATCATACGTCTGAAAATGGAAGCTATGAGCGCAATGAGTACCTCTTCATACGTTTCATACCCTCATTAAGGATACTATCCTACCTTTATTTGGGAGTTTTTTCGGGAGTATTTGGGTCAGTTTTCTGAAGATTGTCGGGTTGTTTGGATTAATTCGATATCTATTGTCGGGTTGTTAGGGGTGAGACGGAGCACGTGTCCTCATAACAACACGCGCTGCGCATACGCACTCCTACCACCTATTATCATGATAATGACGCCACAACATGGCCTCCCACGTGCACTATCATGACAACCCAACATGGCTGTCCAGTCACGTGACATGACGTCACTTGCGGGGGTCCTGGTCCGGGGTCCTACAAAATGGCTCGTTTTCAACATACATAACTACTCAACACCATCACCAACACCGCCACAACACCAACATCAACACAACTCCTCCTCCACAACCTCCTCCTTCTCCCTATACTGCCTGTTCTAGTGATTCCGCCTTTTGCAGAACCTGTAATCCCAAATTCATCACTTCCATTTCTTCCAACGTCTCCACCATCTATATTATCGTACCGTCTCGCACTACTCCCTTATAGCATTCTCAGATAGCCTTCTCTGCACAATCACTCTGATGTACTAATCCACGACCTCATCTCTTCCCTAGCCTAATCCCTGCCCACCCCTTTCAATCCTCCTAAACCCCATTCCTCTTCCTACCCAGTCTCGCATCTTATTCTTGTTCCGCGTGACACTACCAACCCGCCACATCCACCATATGTACCTCGCTCCAACCAACTTTTTTACCTCTTTTAACTCCGCCTCATTTTTGTTCACTCTTAGTTGTTAAAATCTCAAATTAATGAACAATAAGATATTCTTATGACTAAGAAATATGCGACAGATGAGTTTTAGATGCCCAAAATAAGAAGAAACAGAGGCATTTGCCCATCCTCAAAGGCGTCGGGGGACTATGGTACACTACATTTCTGGAAGCGGAGACTACGCATGTTGGTAAACGTACCAACCGGATAAAATAGCACCCCTCCCCAACCACCGTTTGGTACTGGATGATCATGGTAATGACGTCACATGATTGAGTTACCAGGATAATCGGCGTCTATGTAACGTGACTGTGTCATTCTATGATAAATCCCCGGGAGTTGGGGGGGGGGGGGGTGGTGTCTCCCCGCCTTAACCAGAACAGAAACCTTTAGTATAAATATTACATACCTTTATGCGGCAATAAATGGTAAGTGGTAAAGTCCATCTACAATAGCTGTAACTGGAATTAGTATACAAAAGTTATAACATTATCGGGTAATTTTTTATAACATAACGGGTTGAAAAAAGTTATAAAATTATGCGAACTTTATAACATTATCGGTTGTTTACTACATTTTTTGTAACATTATGCGTTGGTGTAACATTATGCGGCGCTGTAACATTATCATTTGTACCAAGGCCCACTACGTTGGTCACATATAGTCGCGATCCGATCAAAAAAAAATGGTGGATGTGAAAAATTCATGTAAATTTAACTCAAGAAATCATTGGTCAAAAAGTCCATTCGATTTACAGGCAGGAAAACTGGTCAAATGTGCCAAAATTATACAGAAATCGTTGCCAATAGAATTTATATCCTGACCAGGAATATCCGCCAGCAGGGGGCGCGGTGTGGTCGCGGTAACCGGTTCTCAGCAGATCACCGATGTTAAGCAACGTCGAACGCGGTTAGTTGGATGGGTGACCATTTCAGTGACTGATTCGTGCTCCCGCGTTGTGTCCTTGGGCAAGGTACTTAACCCCGATTACCTACATGGGGGCACGATGACGCTGTGTACTAAGGCGTACTGCACGTCGATAGTGCGCATGTCTTCAACCAATCTAACCCTGCCTGTGCCGCGGTGCCGAGTTCAGAGTTACGATGTTGGAGAGCTGACAGCTGCTCGTCCTTGCTCGGTGGTTCTCTCCGGGTACTCCGGCTTTCTCCATTCGTAAAACTGTCACCGACATGATATGACCCTGGTTGTTAATGTGTCGTTATACCTAATAAATAAATAAATTATTATCCGCCAGCAGCATGCAAGGAGTTAATCATCGATGTATATACAAGATGGCGATGTGCTAAGTTTTATTTTGGAAAACAGACAACAAGCAAAATGCAAACGAAAACTTGCAGCAACTCGTACTCTCTTTCGTTCCGTTTTTCTGCACATGATCCGATGCAGATTTTTATTTAGTTTATTCATTTCTCTTTTGTCGCCATGTGTTCACTCATGTTGAAATGAAAGCAGAAAACATTAAAGAGGAAATGACAAGAGAGAATTATTGGAAAGCCCAATATTGTCAACATCGAAGTGCACATGGTCGAACAATGTGTAATAAATACAGAACCATGTCTTTGAGAAATTTTGTTACAAAAGCAACAATTCTTCGTCCGCTGCGTTTGATCTTAACCCTTTCAAATGGTGCATACATTTTTGCGTGAAGAAAAAGTTGGTAGTGGACGAGCAGACGATATCAAGAGCAAAACATCTGAAGCGAGGCTTGATAATAATTTAATCCAACAGCTCCACGGAGCTTTCTAGATTCCCTTTCTGATTTTTTATGTATTATGAGACACAGGGGATAGGTACATAAAATTCTGATTTGATTACATGGAGCTGTGTATCCCGTCAGAGACCAGTATAACGAATCTGTCACACTGAAAAACATTTATAATCACATTAAAACAGAAAAACAAAAAACTATTTTTTTTTAAAACATTCCGAAGGCAGGGAACTCAAAGGTTGCGCATTAGTAGTATATAGGTACCCCGACTGGCCTATTTTGCCACCGGAGCAGTTGATGACGTCATTTTATTTTTTTTAAAAATATTTTAATTTTAATTTTTTTTTAAAAATTAAAAATAATTTTTAAATTGTTTTTTTTTTCAAGTTTTTTTAATTGGTTTTGTGTTTTAATTAGATTTTTAGAAAATCCCACGGCCATGTTGTGACGTCAGTCTCCTGGTAATATGATGCATGATGGGTATTCACGAGATTTTAATTTTTGTTTTTCAAGGACTGCGTCCTCCAACAACAAAGAATGGAGACCCTCTCCAATTCCCCACCAACCATCCCATCCATCTAAATAATAGTCTTTTGTAATTTTAAACCTATTTTTTTAATTATTAAGTTTAATTATTTCAATATAAATACTCTTTTTGCGTGGCAGCCATGTTGTGACATCAGTACCCGGACTGGCCTATTTTTTCGCCGGAGCAGTCGGTCCGTTAAACATGCCGGGGAAGTGGTTCGTCGTTTAATTTTTGTTTTTCAAAGATAGCGTCCTCCAACTAAAAAAAATGGACACCCTTTCCAATCTCCCCCACACATCCATCTAAATAAGTCTTTTGAAATTTTAAACCTATTTTGTTTTAATTATTAAGTTTATTTATTTCAATATAAATATTTTATATGTGTGGCAGCCATGTTGTGACGTCAGTCCCTTGGTAATATGATGCATGATGATAAACAGAATATTTAAGGGGTCGTCCAACGTAACTTTGGGCATTTTTTTGTAAATTTTCACAATGCCCTAAAAACGAATTAAAGCGGTGAATAACGACATATTATATACGAAAATAATGACAAAAGTATACAAAACCCGAATGTACACACTTTTTGGAAATTTAAATTTTTTTTTTTTTTGGCTTTTGATGACAAAGAAATTGCCAGCCGCATAAGTAACCGTCAGGGTTAACAAGGAATAGATCGGTAATTCGAATATCTGTGTTGTGAATAAAAAACTCCACACTCCATACTCGGAGAAAGCATATTTATCATTTCATCACCAACGTGTCGAGAATGCTCAGGGTAAAATGGATGACCACAAACTCTTCATTCTGTTTGTCCGACACGTTGTTGTGATCACGTGGGTTTTGGGGTGAAGTTGTGAAATGATTTTATTTCCCACGATCTGAAATCTTCAAACATTTCACTGCTGTTTTTGAATCTGGCAGGCGATGTAATGTACAACTCACGATACATTCACAGGAAACTATTCAAATGACAATGTGATAATTGCGAGATTCAGCCCATAGTAGCGCTGTTCAGATCCCAAACTGTAAAATTTGACGCAAGTGTCAGCAAGGGATTAATACGCCACCAATTCGAACTACTATTATTTGGTTGGTGACGATGATCAGAATATAAAAGTGGAAAATTATATTTGAAAACAAAAATATATTCACATCAACGTACATTACAGTCATCACAATTGTATACTTACGAAAAAATAATTTTACTGTCGCCGGACTATATTAGTAACGCAAAAAAGGCTTGATGAAGTTTGCTACGAAAAAGGAAGAACAATGTCAAGGAGAATTATCAGAAAGGTGTTTTCCTGTTCTTCAAATATTGAGAAATGTCGTACCATCGTAAAGTTAAATATCTCCCTAACACAACCGCATTGTGTATAAGACGGATCAACGTCGATTTTGAACGCTGTTAGCACAAAAAGGTTGCGAAAATCTATGTGTGTTGACACTCTGTGGTCAAAAAAGAGAAATTCCGCTAGGCGGACAAAAATTCATACGGATTACTGAAATTAGACCACAACGTGTCAGAAGTGTTTTGATAAATGAATTTAATAACCAACACAGTTCCGACATTGTTCTGGCCGGTAACCCTCCGCCTATAAAATTAGTATTGGTAAGCAGATCAGTTACTAATGTTCTTAAATCTCATGAGAGAACAGCAGTCAAGCTTCCCCAGACAGAAACTACGGAAGGCCGATAGTTCCAAAACAAATGAAACATACCAAATCATGTACATAAATGAATTGGAAACCAGGATGTCTAACTAAGTGTAGCAGCTTTGTAAAAGTATTCAGCATGCAGGGCAGGCCATTTGTTGTTGTTTTGGCCACACTTGAACATACAAATGACACTCTTGGCAGCTGTCACTGGTCATGCAACCCCAGAAATGGGCACATATAACACTAAATGAGGAAGTTTGGCAGTTCACCCTTTTTTTTGCAAGTTTGGTTATCAATCTCATCGTATGTTACCAATTTGATACCATATCTGTCATATTTTATTGCATATAAATATTAAATTTCCAGTATTTTCATTTTTGTTCTAACATAACCGAGCAGAAGGTATGAATTAATAATTAAAAATGGGTACTTTTTAGCCATATAGCTTGCTCTTGTATATTCTTGTTTTTACACCGTGGTTAAACACGGTGTAAAAAAACCACTGTGGGTTGCAAGTTACACCGTACCTCTCAGCCAATCAAAATGCAGTGTTTTGTTTCATTTGGAAATAAAAAATCCTTCAACAAGGACATTATAAACAATAAACGAAATATTTTCAACCATATGAATTTTATTTCAGCTATACAAAATATGACATGGTTTTTAAATGAAATAACTAAATCCGGACCCCCTCCCACTTACTGATTATGCTAGAAACCTCGAGTTTTATAATTTTAAAGATAGCGTCCACCAATTAACGAAGAATGGAGACCGCCTCCAATCCCCCTCCCCTATCGCTCATATAAATACCAGTCTTTTATCAAGCCTGTAATTAAATGTTCATTGTTCGATGTTTAGAATAAATCACTCGTCCCACTGTAAAAGTACAAACGCTGTTACCAGATTAGCCGCAAAAAAGGGAAAAATAACCTCCTCGAGGAATTTGAAATGTTTTTGCGTACCGAAGAAATGCGGGGACGGTGTGGGGCAAGCCCCTTTCTACCCTCACCAATGACTGTATTTAAGTTTTTCTTTCATTTTTTATGTGCGGTGTCGGTGTCTCATGTGTTTTTTCTTGGAAGGAGGCAGGAATAATAAATGCAGTTTTGACAAGCTGTGGTCCCGAGTAACAGGTCACGAGGTGACTTGTCACACTTTGAGTAAATCACACCTTTTCGCTGGCAAAAAATTGAGTAAACTCGGTACGTTTAATTAGAAAACATCGCATGCTCGACAATATTCACCCAAGACTCGAGGTTTGGGTGTAATGAAATAGCATATTTTCTGCAGACATTCCGACATATATAAGATTTATTCATGCAGAGGCAGCTGGTTTACAGTCTTTTGTGGATTGCGCAAACCTATCTGTATAAATGTGATTTAATTTCGTGTTAAATTGGATAAAAGCCATGAAATCGAGGTAGACATAAATTTTCGCGCATTTTACCCGCTGGCCATTCGGCTGGGAGATTTTATGACGCTCAGGTTAGCATGTTTTGACGAATCTAGCTCCCACTCTCAGACCCACCCTTTGCAAACAATCAAAATCAAAACTAATTCCCATGTTTTGACGAATCTAGCTCCCACTCTCAGACCCACCCTTTGCAAACAATCAAAATCAAAACTAATTCCCACATACAATGCTTCGATCGAAGCGCACGTCGGAATGAAATCTGATTTATTGGACCATACTACAACGCATGTCAAAATTAATTACTGTATACAAATTTTTCAAGCGCGTCCCCGTATGTCACTATCTGCAGCTATGACTATAGAGTAACTCTGAGGTAAACACTTATTTTGTACAAAACTCGAGCCCTTCCCATTGCAAATGCTGATATAAAAACAAGACAATACGCAAGAACAACTTGCGTACCTGCTTTTTATTGATAGAATACGACTTTTATCGGACCACATTCCGGAATATTATAAATGTTCCCTCTTAATATGACAATACGCAAGGCGTAAGAAGGAACCCCAAAGTATCCAACGTATTAAAATATTTCGTTCCGCAACCATTACTCCAAAAACATTTTGGTTTATTCAGTCGAATTCCTGCAATTGTTTAATTTCAGCCAAACAAGAATACGTTTCACAGTACTAAATATTTTCCCATAGGCGACCATTATAACGTTCAGGCGAAAAAAAATATGGTCGCAACATTTTAAATTTAGCATTCAAATATTTTTTGTCAACTATAGCCCTTCAGACAACCTTTTAATGATTTTTAAACAGGGGTCATGCAACAAATAAAAGAAAAACTAACAGAAAGGGAAGTGCTGGTCACATGTTCATATTTCTCAGGGAATTCCCAAACAAAACACACCAATAGTCAAACAAATTTTTAGGTTCTAAAAGTCCTCAAATCATCCTCTTTATTCATCTGGAACATTCAAAAGTAATGCAAAATGTCAGTAGACTTCTTCAAATATTTATTGAAACAATATATTTCCCCAAGACTGCTTAGTATTGGGAATTACATAATTTCCGGGCGCAACTTTTCGAGGCATGTAAATCTAATTAAAATATTTACAACAGTTATACCTATGAGCAAACCCAACCCTACAAAAGATACAGTTACCTCTTTCATGTGATGAAAGAGTCATTTCTGCAATAGAATTCAACTTTTGGCTTCTGTTTAGTCCAAAGCATGGGAAATTTGTTCTTTTGAAGAGAACTGTCCAATCTGTGTCAAATAGGCTTAAAAACTGTTATTGCCTCCGACAGAATTTCTACTCTATTACCCAATAAGTTGGGAGGGATAAGAATTCACAGCTTTCTTTGAAACTACCCAAATCCCAAAATAAAACTAAAATCTGCATCAGCACACAAAACCTTTTCACAAAATCTGTTTTAATTAATCATACAGCAAGATAAATAGGGCCCCACCACCACGAAACAATATGTCAATTTTGTTTCAAAATTGGGGTTGTGCAGGGCTTATAGTTCCTCTAAATTTGGGAGAATCCATTTGGATTCTTGCGGAAATCGTTCCGAGAATTCAGACCTGCTATGGGCCAGGATCCTATTAGGTCAGTATGATTGAACCCCTGTTGCATACTGATAATACATGTTAACCCTTTACCCAATACAGCTTTTTTAATTTTTACAACACCAACTACTGATTCCCCCCCCCCCCCCCCTCCCCCCTGGGCCCTTAATCGCTCACCTGACGAGGCGATTCAGAGAAGTATTTTGGGTCAGATTCAGTTAGTCAAGGTTCATGGACACTACATAGGAATAATGTTATGAAATTATTCATAATTCTATTGTCCATGTTAGATGATTATTAGCATAGGTCTTCCTGATTGCTTCCAATTCTGACAGCTGTAGACAAGTACTGCCAAACTTCCAAGGGTTGTTGTGTCACTGGCAAATTTTATGGAAAAGCTCTAAGGAATGGATTTGAACATTTATGAACAACCTCGAACCTAACCCACCCCTGCCCAAATATTAAGCCACAGACCTGAAATGAACAAACTCAAATCTGCCCACCCCCCCCCCCACCCCTGCGATACCAAATATGAAAGGGTTCTGACTGGCAGGAACCAAACTGGAACAAATTTGCATCTGACCTCCCCAGAGATGTTGTACACCAAATATTAAAGCATTAAACTAGTGGGTCTGAAGAAAAAGATTTTTAAAGAAATTTTCTCATGTTGCTTTGAGTTAATTTGCACTCCCATAATGAGCCCATATATTAACCCATAGATTTAGCTTGAAACAACATGAATCTGACCCCCTTAGAGATGCTGTAAGCCAAATACGAAAGGATTCTGACTGGTGGATCTGAAAAAAACGGGTTTTAAAGAAATTTCCTCATACTGCACTGAATTAAACTTTGGGCTTCAATAGATAGACCAAATATTAACCCAGAGACCCGATTCAAACAAACTTCAATCTACCCTCCCCCCTGCCCCCCACCCACCCCACTAGAAATGTTGCATTCCAAATATGAAAGCATTCTGACTGGTGGATCTGAAAGAGGTTTTCAAAGAAATTTCCTCATGTTGCACTGTTGATATTTGGGTGCCCATAGGGAGCCCAAATATCAACTCAGGGACTTGATTTGAACAAACCTGAACCTATCCCTCCCACCCCTAGAGATTCTGTATACCAAGTATCAAAAGATTCTTATACATGGTTCTGGAGAAGATTTTTTTTCAATTTTGGAAAACAATTTATGCATGCTATCAGAGAAATGCTTGGGGCCCCTGTCGGTGTGGCAACATTATTTGAACAAACTGGAATTCATATATGATAAGGAACATGAATATCAAATTTGGTTCAATTCGACTCAGTTGTTTATAAGGAGAGGTTAGTAATGTAAAGTTCACACCGGACAGGATGGACTGATGGTGGACAGACAGAAAGTCATCATTTAAGCGCCCCCTGACTTACAGTCAGGTGAGCTAAAAATAAACAATATTCATCAAGCGTAATAATTATGGATGTTACTAGAACCGGCTGATGAGAGCCGGTTCCAATGACAGCCATATTTGTACACATTTTATTGCCAGTGTCACAATATTTCAGGTCATGTTAGTGTTGTATTGGTTAATTTGCTGCCTTTGTGTTAGGTAAAGGGTTAAACTGACTCAGTTCTTTTCATGTGAATCCTAGCAGCAATGTTACGAGAAGCTACATGGTTTCTCACTGGTTTTGTTGCACGGATCTCTACGGGAATCGATTCTTAGATTCTTATAAGCCCTGGCTGAGGCTATATAATCCACCAATATCAATAGAAAGTGCCATTTTATCTCAACAAATGATGTCAAATATTCTTTTACCAGGTGATGAGGTAAATTATAGCCCTGGATGTACCCCCCCCTCCCCCCGCCCCCAAGCTCTCAGTATGCATTTTTTCCTAAAACAAGAGACCCCAGGGGGCCTGAGGGCGCCCACCTGTACATGGTAACCTAAATATCAACCCAGAGAATTGATTTTAACAAGTTGCATCTACTCCTCCTAAGAAAAGCTTATACCAAATATCCAAAGATTCTGACAAGTGGATCTAAAAAAAATGATTTTTAAAGAATATTCCTCATATTGAACCGAGTTATAATTTGGGCCCATATATGAACCCAGGGACTTGGCTTTAACAAACTTGAATCTCACCCCCCCCCCCCCCCCCTAAGGATGCCGCACACCAAATATCAAAACATTTCAACTGCTGGATCTGAAGAAGAAGATTTTTAAAGAAAATTCCTCATTTTGAACTAAGTTACAATTCGAGCTCCCACAGTGAGCCCAAACATGGACCTAGAGAGATGGCTTGAACAAACTTGAATCTAGCCTCTTAAGGATGCTGCATAAAAAAAGACCAAAAGCATTCATCTGCTGGACCTGAAGAAGATTTTTTTTAAAAATTCCTCATTTCGAACTAAGTTACAATTCAAGCTCCCACAGTGAGCCCAAATATGGACCTAGGGACATGGCTTTAACAAACTTGAATCTCACCCCCCTAAGGATGCCGCACACCAAATATCAAAACATTCCAACTGCTGGATCTGAAGAAGAAGATTTTTAAAGAAAATTCCTCATTTTGAACTAAGTTACAATTCGAGCTCCCACAGTGAGCCCAAACATGGACCTAGGGACATGACTTGAACAAACTTGAATCTTGCCTCCTAAGGATGCTGCATAAAAAATATCAAAAGCATTCATCTGCTGGATCTGAAGAAGATTTTTTAAGAAAATTCCTCATTTCGAACTAAGTTACAATTCAAGCTCCCACAGTGAGTCCAAATATGGGCCTAGGGACATGGATTGAACAACCTTGAATCTCCCCCCCCCCCCCCTAAGAATGCTGCATACCAAATATTAAAACATTCTGACTGCTGGATCTGAAGAAGAAGATTTTTAAAGAAAATTCCTCATTTTGAACTACATGTAAGTTATCATTCGGGCTCCCACAGTGAGCCCAAATATGGACCTAGGGACATAGCTTGAACAAACTTGAATCTCACCCCCCTAAGGATGCTGCATAACAAATATCGAAACTTTCCGACTGCTGGATCTGAAGAAGATTTTTAAAGAAAATTCCTCATTTTGAACTAAGTTATAATTCAGGTTACCACAGTGAGCCCAAATATGAACCCAGGGACTTGGCTTGAACAACTTGAATCTCACCTCCTAAGCATGCTGCATACCCAATGTCAAAAGATTCTGCTGCTGGATCTTGAGAAGAAGATTTTCAAAGAAATTTTCCTGAAATGCACTAAGTTCAAATTTGGGCTCCTATACTGAGCCCAAATATGAACCCAGGGGGCTGATTTGAACAAACTTGAATCAGATCCACCCCACAATGTTGCATATCAAATATCAAAAGATTCTGCCTGCTGGATCTGGAGAAGAAGATTTTTTAAGAAATTTGCCTGAAATGCACTAAGTTCGAATTTGGGCTTCTATAGTGAGCCCAAATATGAATCCAGGGGGCTGATTTGAACAAACTTGAATCAGATCCACGCCACAATGTTGCATACCAAATATCAAAAGATTCTGCCTGCTGGATCTGGAGAAGAATATTTTTAAAGAAATTTGCCTGAAATGCTTCTATAGTGAGCCCAAATATGAATCCAGGGGGCCGATTTGAACAAACTTGAATCAGATCCACCCCACAATGTTGCATACCAAATATCAGAAGATTCTGCCAGCTGAATCTGGTGAAGAAGATTTTTTAAGAAATTTGCCTGAAATGCACTAAGTTTGAATTCGGGCTCCTATACTGAGCCCAAATATAAACCCAGGAGATATGGCGTTTTACTTTTTTCGATTTTTAGCTCCTGTGGTTTCCATGGGGCTACAGAAAAAGAAAATTTGGCATAAATTAGGTACTTATGACCCAATTAGCCCTCACATAAAATTTGATTCAAATCAGCCTCTCGGTTCGGAAAATAGAAATTTTGGGCGGGGCCAAAAATTTTGCCCCTCCCATAACGACGCCAAATATAGCCCATCAAACTTCGCTTAAAGAAATCCAAGTCTACACCTTAAAAGGAAGCTGCATACCATATATCAAGTCTCTGCTACTGCTGGTTGATGAGAAGATTTTGGTGCCCCTTGGGGGCTTGGCACCACCCAGGAGAAGGGGGCAACTTCATTTGAACAAATCTGAATTGACATTAGGTAATAAACATTTACCCAACATTTGAATAATGTAAAGTTAACGCCGGACGGACGGCGGACAGAATGTGATCAGTAAAGCTCCCACTGAGCTTTGCTCAGGTAAGCTAAAAAACTTTATTAATTTATAAATAAATTGATGGTGACATGAATTTCCCATTATTTTTTAATCACATTCTTGCTTCTGAACACATTTCACATAGTGTTTGATATTTTGTAATCTTTGTAAAAAAAGCCTAAGTTTTTTCAGTTAAGGCACCTCAAGTCATAAAACAGTGATTTTTTCCAACAGAATGACCAATATCTGTTACTGTGGTGTCTCATGACACTGTTAAAATTCCTAAAATCATCAAATATTGATTCATTAGTGCTGTGCTTGTGCTGCAAATATCCACAAGTGCACTTTCACTATTTTCGTTTTAATCCCCACAGGCATGCATTCTGTCAAAAGGAGTGAAATTGTAGAAAATATGTTCACAAAGAGGACAAGTTACAGTACAGTCACCATGGACGGGTTGTAATACACGCGTGGGCAGTGATGTCCACTCATGCATTTACCAGTCAATAAAAATCATCATCTACAAAATTTTAATTGATGAAGCATCGGTTTGTACCTGGTGCTTCATTATTTAAATTTTTGATGATTATACCTATAGTTAGTGTTTGGCATCAAATATTATTGTATGAATTTGTATCCGTGGAAATATTGCCCATCCATGGAAAGTGAGCAGTACACTGCCACTGTACTGTATTTGTTTCAAGTATATAATATACTCTTTGATGTTTAATATACTTGTGATAGGCTGGGTCCAAAGTACTCAGTACTCGTAGTACTCGAGTACCACTTTTTTGATAAAATACTCAATACTTGCCAGCCCAGATTTTTGTATGTGTGTGTGTGTGTTTGTGTGTGTGTGGGGGGAGGGGGGGGAGGCTGGAGGGTGAAAGATAGCTGCAAATTATTTAAAATGTTGACCCAGGCAAATGAAAAGCAAAGAAACATTTCATCCAAAGGACAGACAGACAGACATGCAGTAAGAAATTTGGGAAGCCTAAATAAAAGTAGTGACTAACTTAAAATGAAAAATATAGATAGAAGAGCCAGGGCAATGTTGTCAAACAGAAAACAAACAAGAGCCCCCAGAGGGCCTGATGGCATTCACCTGACATGGTAGCCTAAATATCAACCCAGGGAATTTATTTGAACATTTAGTTGCATCTGCCCCTCATAAGAAAAGCTTATACAAAATATCAAAAGATTCTGACCGGTGGATCTTAAAAAAAAATGATTTTTAAAGAATATTCCTCATATTGAACTAAGTTATAATTCAGGCTCCCACAGAGAGCCCAAATATGAACCCAAGGACTTGGCTTGAACAAATTTGAATCTCACACCCCTAAGGATGCTTCTATATACTAATATCAAAAGATTCTGACTACTGGATTTTAAAGAATATTCCTCTTATTGAACTAAGTTGTAATTTGGACTCCCACAGGGAGCCCAAATATGAACCCGGAGACTTGGCTCAAACAAACTTGAATCTCACCCCTCTAAGGATGCAGCATCCCAAATATCAAAATATTCTGAAGAGTGGATCAGAAGAAGATTTTTAAAAAATATTCCTCATATTGCACTAATCTAACCATAGAGAGTCCAAATATGGACCCAGGGATTTGATTTCAACAAACATGTGAATAAATCTCCAAAGATGTTATATGCAAAATATGAAAGCCTTTGGAGCAGTGGTATGGGAGAAGAAGATTCTTTAATGTTTTTCCCATTACTAAAATGATGACTCCACATAAGTCCTGGAAAACTTCCCTATGATAAAACTGATGGCAATTTTTTTTTGACCATTCTTTTTGGCTGGTCGTAAGGAAGCGTCAAACAAAATAAAAATTCTCAGTGCCATGTAGTTTTGAAGATATGGGCGTTTTAAATTTTTTCTATATTTAGATCCTGCAGTTCCCACAGGGCCACAGGAAAATGTTTTGGCATAAATTAGGTACTTACGACCCAATAAGCCCATCATATCAAATTTGCTTCAAATCAGCCTCTCAGTTTGGAAAATAGAAATTTTGGTACAATTCGGTCTCTTACAGGAAGACCAAATATGAACCCAGGGACTTAGCTTTAACAAACTTATATCTCACCTCCCTAAGGATACTGTATATATCAAAACATTCTGACTGCTGAATGTGAAGAATACTTTTGAAGAATATTCCTCATTTTGAACTAAGTTATAATTCAGGCTCCCACAGTGAGCCCAAATATGAACCCAGGGACTTGGCGTAAACAAACTTGAATCTCCCACAGTGAGCCCAAATATGAACCCAGGGACTTGGCATAAACAAACTTGAATCTCACACTGGCTCACACCGATTAATCGACTAACCAATGATCAATATCTTGATTGATAAAAAAAGTAATTGATCGGTTAACCGTTACTTTTGAAGTACGGTACTATATGGCAGGGTATTTGATGGCTGGATTCACATCGCAAAATGCTATACAAAAATGTCCAATTGCTAACCATTTTTCTTTCATATTGGGTAAGCTTTTATTCACTAACTATCATCACTTTTTGAAACCAAGATGGAAACTGTTAATCAAATTTTTAAAAACAAAAAATACCCTGTATGGGTTAACTATGGAACAAACTTGCTCCAAAACAGGCAAACATTGTCACACTGGCTCACATCAATTGCATGAGACAGAGAAATGCATGCCAGTTACGTGCCAAAATGCTTCTTCACTTGCATGATCATTATACTGTATCAGTAGCTGAAAACGGTCATTCTCAACCCTTCACCAAATGCAGGTAGCAGACGATACGTGCACAAGAAATTCTAAAGATTTTCAATGTTTGTCTCAAAAACATAGCTTATGCCCCCCCCCCTATTGCAACAAGCTCAATGAGCTTGTTCCAATGAGGGGTCATAAGCTATGTTTTGAGACAAAAATTGAAAATATAATAAAATTTGAATGGACATGTTTGTATAAGGCGCTGCCTGGTTTTGTCCATTATGCTGAGTAAAGTTTTAATTATATAAATGGTCAACGGTACAGCAATTATTCAGCTACCTATTGGGGCAAGTGATTAATCGGTTAACCAAGGTTAACCCATGCGATTAATCAATCACGAAAACCCTTTAATCGTTTCAGCTCTAAAATTAATTTAATTTTATTAAATTTTATCTGATGAAAAAATGCTTATAATTTTGGGGGAATGGTAAATATGGATCTTCTTAACAAGCATTTGCAAGAACATCAGAGGAATGAAATCACCGTTCTTGCAATTTGCAAAACCCTGGTGAGCCAAAATATAGGCTTGGCTTGAAGAAACTTAAATCTCACCCGCCTAATGATGGTGCATAGCAAATATCAAAAGATTCTGATTGGTGGGTCTGAAGAAAAAGATTTTTAAAGAATATTCCTCATACTGCACTAATTTCAACATTTGGACTCCCATTGAGGCCAAATATGGACCCAGGGATTTGATTTCAATAAACATGTAAAAAAATCTTGCAAAGATGGTATATGTGAAATCTGAAAGGTTTTGGAGGAGTGAATTGGGTGAAGAAGAGTCTTAAATGCTTTCTTCATTACCCACAGTGTTACAGAACGCTGACTAAGCATTTTTTCAAAGTCACGAAAAAGTACCCCATGATTGACCTGACAGAGATTTGCTCAGACCATTCCATTCTGTTGGTCCCAAGGAAGCTTCACACCAAATAAGAATTCTCAGTGCCATGTAGTTTTGGAGATATGTGCGTTTTTAATTTTGTTCTATTTTTAGCTCCTGCGGTTCCCATGGGGGGATGGGAAAATATTTGGGGGCATAAATTAATTACTTATGATCAAATAAAACCAAAAATTAAATTTGGTTCAAATCAGCCTCTTGGTTCGAAAAACAGAAATTTTGGGCGGGGCAAAAATACATGCCCTCCAATAATGAAGGCAAATAAAGACCCACAAACTTCTCTTGAACAAAACTGAGTCTACACCTCAAAAGGAAGCAGCATACCACATATTGAATCTCTGCTACTCTGGTTCACGAGAAAATTTTTTTAAGATTTAGGCAAAATTTTGGGGCATGGCCCTACTGGGGGCAGGGCAACTTGATTTAAGCAAAATCAAAATGCAATGTCATAACAAACAAGCATCTCACATTTCACTTAAATGATTAATCAGTTCAGCAGTTTTGGAGGAGAAGACGCAAACACCATGTTCACGGACGACAGACGACAGACGGCAAGTGATCACTACACCTCACCCTGACTGAAAGTCAGGTGAGCTAAAAACTCAGTGGACCATGAGTGCTGCAGTTGGGCGAGAAGCTTGATTCAAGGAGAGAAGAAACTTGTAGCTGCTGGCTTTCGAAAGTGTTGTTAAAACCCAATAAATAAATAAATAAACAAGAGGCCCCACAGGGCTTGAAGCGCTCACCTTGAACAGAACACGCTATAAACAGAGAACAGAACACGATATAAGAGTCCAAGAATGAATCTACATTAAGCAATCCATCTCCATAGGATACATTGCAAATCTTTGAGCCCCTCAGGAGTGACAAAAACAGTCCAAGCATCATACCTTTTCTTTAGTTGATTATGATGTAAAATGTGGAGCTCCCCCCTCAAGCACCTTGATACAACCTATATAGATTACTCTTCACCTCTTGAGGGTACTGAATAAAAAATGTCTAATTCTTCAGCTACTTGGCCAATTCCGGCTCCCATAGGGAGCTCAAATATCAACCCAGGCACTCGATTTGAACAAAGTTGAATCTGATCTCCTTAGAGATGCTGTATACCAAATATGAAAGCATTCTGACTGGTGGATCTGAAGAACAAAATTTTAAAGAAATTTCCTCATATTGCACAAAGTTAAAATTTGGGCTACCATAGTGAGCCCAAACTTTAACCTACAGACCCGATTTGAACAAACTTGAATCTCACCCCCACCCCTCCCCCTTAGAGATGTTGTATACCAAATACGAAAGCATTCTGACTGGTGGATCTGAAGAAGAAGATTTTTAAAAAAAACTTACCCATACAGCCCTAAGTTAAATTTGGGCTACCAAAGGAAGCCCAAATATTAACATAGGGACTTGGTTTGAACAATCTTGAATCTGACCATCATAACAATGAGGGTACCAAACATTAAAAAATTCTGACTCGTGGTTTTGAAGAAGATTTTTGAAGAAAATTCCCCATAAAATTTGGGCTCCTGCATTGAGTCCAAATATGAACGAATGGGCTTCATTTTAACAACTTGTATCTGACCCCTCCATGGATGCTGTATACCAAATATCAAAAGATTCTGAACATTGGTTCTTGAGAAAAGATTTTCTAAAATGTTTGCAAAAATGCTGCACCAACATTTTTCTGATGCCCTCTGCAGAACTCTCTAACAACAACAGAGGGCATTTTTTTTTACCATTCAATTCTACTGGTTCTAAGGATGCTTCATACCACATAGCAGTTCTCTGTTCCAAGTGGTTTGGGAAACATGGGAGTTTGAAAACATTTCTATTTTTTGCTCCTGGGGTTCCCATGGGGATGCAGGGTTTTTTTTGCATGAGGTAAGTACTTATGACCCAATATTACCACGATACTGAATTTCATTCAAATCGGACCATCGGTTCAGAAAATAGAAATTTTGGGTGGTACCAAAAATATAACCACTGCCATTACAAAGCCAAATATTGCTTCACAAAGTACGTTTGAACAAGCGTGATTCTACACCTCAAAAGGTAGTTCCATAACGAATATAAAGTCACTGTACCCACTGGTTCATAAGATTTTAAAAATATTTTGGGAGCATTTTACCCCACCCCCTCCCTATGGGGCTGGGCATGTTGAGTTAAACAAAAATGTAATACCCATTTGGTACCATTACTCACACAAACTTTAACTTGAATTGACCAAAACATGGTGTTGATGGATGACTGATGGATGGACAATGGATGGAGAGTGATTAGATAAGCCCTGCTTGACTTTGTCGAAGTGAGCTAAAAAAAAAAAAAAATTAAACGGTTCATGTCCGATATTTTACCCATGTTATTAAAATTGATAAATTTGTCCTTGGAGTGCAACAAGGTTTATGCTATACATGTAGCATTGCAAAGCCTTCTTGCACTCAAGTGATGGAATACACCTCCATCCAAGCTATTCTGTAGATTATGAGGCCTAAAACAAACCAAGAACATGAACTTATGCATGAATATTATTACAATGAATACACTGTCTTACACAAAGGAATACCACACAATCCATTGTAGACTGATTTCAAAATGTCCTCCGTAGTGGAAGGGCAATTTTAACAAACGTACAGGCCCAAATAAGCTTCATACACAGTGTAAAAATTCCACAAAATTAATAAGCATTCACATATGTTTAATAGGAATTAGGAGTATTGTAATTACATGTAAAAGTCAATTGTGTGGTTGTTTATAAACTTATATTACTTTGTTATCAGGTGTTAAAAAATATGAATATTTGTAAACACACCCACCCATTTAGATTAGTCCCTGCCCATAGCAGTGACACATACATACAGTACAGTTGCTGGTCATAATCCTTGCATGGGCACTGCATGATGTCCATGCATGTTTTTTCCAGGTAATAGAAAATCATCATCAATAAAATTTTAATTAATGAAGCACCGAATTGTATCCTGTGGTTCATTAATTAAATTTTTGATGATTATTGCTGTAAACAATGTTTGAAAACTAATATCATTGCATCCGCAGAAATATTGCCCACCCACAGAAAGTGACCAGTACACAGCAGCACAGAGTCAAGGTAATTGTGTTTTACTGTCTTGAATTTCAAATTTTGTTGTTTTTTTTTTTTTTGTTGTTTTTTTTTTTTTGGGGGGGGGGTGCACCAGACCCCTCCACTGATGAGAGGGTCATACACCCTCTTGTCCTCACCCCTATCTCACTGCTATGTGGCTCAGGTGACTCTGTGCATCATATTCTTTATGACTCCCACTAGATACATGTATTACTCTTGAGCTTTGTCAGAAACTTGATCAAGTATTGATGACAGACAACAATTTCCATTACCAGTACCTGGTGCCAGTAATAAAATAAGATTTGCAAATATCACCCTGCATTTTTTTCAGCTATTAACTAACATAAAATTGTGCGCTTCATGAAAATTATTTCGTAACTACCTGTTAAAAATTACCGTTTCTTGTTTTGCTCTTTTAGAAAAAGAAATCACTCCTTTTCCGGTGGGCATACTAAACACCGAGGTGAAGGAAAACAGGAGAGAAACAGGTATGAGGTGGTGTGTTCTTTTTATTATTTATTTATTGGTGTTTAAGGTCACATTTATCTGCACAACAGCTTATTGTGACCATGGCAGTTTTATGGATGGAGAAAACTAGAGTACCCAGGAGAACCACTGAGCAATGGCAAGCAACTGTAAGCTCCCCAACATACTACACAAGCACGGTTAGCCTTGTTCGAAGACAGGTGCACCAAGAACATGCAGTATGCCTTAGTACACAGCATACCTTGCCCCCACATGGGTAGTGGGGGTGAAGTGTCTTGCCCAAGGACACAAAGCTGTTGCTGCAGGTGGGATTCGAACCGAGGATCTCTCGGCTTGCAGTCTGCACCTCTACCTACTGAGCTAATGCACCCCTGATGGTGTATTCTGATTATGTAAACAGATTTAAGCAGTACTAGTATGTGATTGGTTTTAATGCCATATTTGAGAATTATGGGTGCGAAAGTAATAAGAGTGCGCTGAAAAATCTTCCCTTTGGTATTTAGTAGGTAGCTTGGTAATGGTAAAGTGACTTCACCTCAGTAAGCAACAGTGTGAAAGCTGGCAGCCATCTTTAGTATCGGGCCGCCACACCCAAAAAACACTAGTTCTCATCCCAAGGTGATAACAAAGGTACCCAAGAAGTTTCATGAAGATCGGTTCATAAATACAGCCTCCAGACTTAGCGTATTGACATGTGCACTTACAGTGTATAAGTAGCACTGATAAATTAAAGGTCATCTAATTTGCATAATTTCTGCAAGAGAAAAAACCTGTATTATACAGTATTTTTTGTGATGTACAGTTAAAACTAGAAGTCCTGTCACGAACTGTGCGCTTATCTAGGCTTAATTGCGCGTATGAATTGCGCGCAATTGTCATATTGAATGGCATCCAAAGCACGACAAGTTCTCCTGGTTACTTATAGCAAACACGGGCAATGTTTCTGCCAATGGACCTCCGGGTTACCCGGAGGTCCATTGGCTGAAACATTGCTTGTGCACAGGCCATATTTTCAAAATTTGATTGCCTTACTATGGTCATATCGCGTAGATTAACACGCATATCGACGTGCTATTTGTGCGCATTTCAGGACAGGACTTTTAGTTTTAACTGTATTCCATGTTACTAAACATTTATACAAAAATTTATTCAAATCAGAACTTTCATACAGAAGTTCTGTACAAAAAACTGATCGCACTAATTTTAGTACAAATTGGCTGCTAGTGGCCATCTTGAATTTCGAATTGCACCCAAAAACACTCGCTCTCATCCCACGGTGATAACAAAAGTACCCAAGACGTTTCGTAAAGATCGGTTCATAAATACAGCCACTATCCTGAGCCGTATAGAAGTTGTGTACAAAAAAACTGATTGAACCTAATTTTGGTACAAAATGGCCACTGGCAGCCATCTGGAATTTTGGATCGCGCCCCAAAACACTCGTTCTCGTCCCTAGGTGATAACAAAGGTATGCAAGAAGCTTGGTGAAGATCTGTTCATAAATACAGCCCCTAGCCCAATCCGTATTGACATGTGTACTTACTGTGTATAAGTAGCACTTAATAAATCAAAGTTCATCTAATTTGCATAATTTCTGTACAAGAAAAAAACCTGTATTTTATGTGATGTATTCCATGTTACTAAACAATCATACAAAAATTTATTCAAATCAGAACTTTCATACAGAAGTTCCGTACAAAAAACTGATTGCAGTAATTTCAGTACAAAATAGCTGCCGGCGGCCATATAGAATTTTGGACTCCCCCCAAAAACACTCATTCTAACATCATGGTGATAACAAAGGTACCCAAGAAATTTTGTAAAGATCGGTTCATAAATACGGCCTCTAGCCCAAGTTGTATAGAAGTTCTGTCCAAAAAACTGATTGTACCTAATTTCAATACAAAATGGCCACTGGTAGCCATCTTGAATTTTGGACTGCACCCAAAAACACTCATTCTCATCCCAAGGTGATAACAAAGGTACCCAAGAAGTTTCATGAAGATCAGTTCATAAATACTGTACAGCCTAGCCCGAGCCGTATTGACATGTGCACTTACTGGGTATACATGTAAGTAGCAGTGAATAAATTAAAGTTCATCTAATTTGCATAATTTCACAACGAGAAAAAAACCTGTATTATATGTGATGTACTCCATGTTACTAAACATTCATACAAAAATTTATTCAAATCAGACCTTTCATACAGAAGTTCTGTACAAAAACGCTGATTGCACTAATTTCTGTACAAAATGGCTGCTGGAGGCCATCTTGAATTTTGGACTGCACCGAAAAACACTCGTTTTCGTCCCACGTGATAACAAAGGTACTCAAGAAGTTTCATAAAGATCGGTTCATAAATACAGCCTCTAGCCCGAGCCGTATTGAATTGCTGTTACCGAACAGATGGACAATAACCATGACATAACCTTAAATTTGACTTTGTCAAAGTTGAGCTAAAAATGGAGAGTATCCAGAGTATCACAAAACAAAAACCTATTTGTAAAGGACTCCTCCTTTCAAGGACAATGGGGCAGTGTTGGCATTCACCACCATGCTGCCTTGAGGCTGCATTTTAAATTCCTGTGTTTGTTGTTCTAATGAAATATTATTTTATTATTATCAGTTATGGTACAAATATGGTACCGATAGAACACTTTCAGGAACCGCTGATGTCTGATGTCGACTGTGTGTCAGTGCGTGAGGTGCACACATACTTTTGGGGTTCTATACACCACATCCTTCATTTTGCTATATAATTTGTGTAAATTTATTTGGAATTTATAGAATTTCAGACTTGTAAATTTCATAGTATTGTTTTTGCCTTAGTTATGGTGCTTTATAAGTAATGGGAAATTTAGTTTGAAAAAAAGGGGTTCATGAATATTCAGTCACACGAAGATTCAGCCCTCATACTTTTTCTGAGAATATTCGGTCCCCAATTTCACTCATGCCCCCACCCCTCTCTCCTGTTAACCCATATGATGAACATCCCAAAAGACATTTTAATATCTAGATATTTATGCTTGTTCGCAACTTATTATGGACACAAATGGACACAGAGTCAAGGTAATTGTGTTTTACTGTCTTGAATTTCAAATTTGTTTGGGGGGGTTGGGGGGTGGGGGGTTGGGGGAGGTGCACCCAACCCCTCCACTGATGAGAGGGTCACACACCCTCTTGTCCTCGCCCCTATCTCACTGCTATGTGGCTCAGGTGATTCTGTGCATCATATTCTTTATTACCCGGCCCCACTCCTACTAGATATTACTCTTGCCCCTACATGTAAATTAGATTTCCTGGCTAAGCACAACATCAAATTGTGCGCTTATGTCCAGTCGCTAACATACTAGAATAGTATAATGTGCTTTGTCAGAAACTTGATCAAGTATTGATGACAAACAGCAATTTTCATTACCAGTACCTGGTGCAAGTAATAAAATAAGATTTGCAAATATCACCCTGCGTTTTTTCAGCTATTAACTAAGATAAAATTGTGCGCTTCATGAAAATTATTTCGTTACTACCTGTTAAAAATTACTGTTTCTTGTTTTGCTCTTTTAGAAAAAAAAATCACTCCTTTTCTGGCGGGCATACTAAACACCAAGGCAAACCGAGGGATACCAAGGTGAATGAAAACTGGAGAGTCTAAACGGGTATGAGGTGGTGTGTTCTTTTTATTATTTATTTATTGGTGTTTAAGGTCACATTTATCTGCACAACAGCTTATTTTGACCATGGCAGTTTTATGGATGGAGGAAACTAGAGTACCCCAGGAGAACCACTGAGCAATGGCAAGCAACTGTGAGCTCCCCAACATACTGCACAAGCTGGGTTAGCCTTGTTCGAAGACAGGTGCATCAAGAATATGCAGTATGTCTTAGTACACAGCATACCTAGCCCCCACATGGGTAGTGGGGGTGAAGTGTCTTGCCCAAGGACACAAAGCTGTTGCCGCATGTGGATTCGAACCGAGGATCTCTCGGCTTGCAGTCTGCACCTCTACCTACTGAGCTAATGCACCCCTGATGGTGTATTCTGATTATGTGAATAGATTTAAGTAGTAAAAGTATGTGATTGGTTTTAATGCCATATTTGAGAATTATGGGCACTGAAGTAATAAGAGTGCACTGAAAAATCTTCCCTTTGGTATTTAGTAGGTAGCTTGGTAATGGTAAAGTGACTTCACCTCAGTAAGCAACAGTGTGAAAGCCGGCAGCCATCTTTAATTTCGGGCCGCACCCAAAAACACTTGTTCTCATCCCAAGGTGATAACAAAGGTACCCAAGAAGTTTCATGAAGATCGGTTCATAAATACAGCCTCCAGCCTTAGCGTATTGACATGTGCACTTACAGTGTATAAGAAGCACTGAATAAATCAAAGGTCATCTAATTTGCTTAATTTCTGCAAGAGAAAAAAACCTGTATTATACAGTATTTTTTGTGATGTATTCCATGTTACTAAACATTCATACAAAAATTTATTCAAATCAGAACTTTCATACAGAAGTTCTGTACAAAAAACTGATTGCACTAATTTTGGTACAAAATGGCTGCTAGTGGCCATCTTGAATTTCGAACTGCACCCAAAAACACTCGCTCTCATCCCACGGTGATAACAAAGGTACCCAAGACATTTCGTAAAGATTGGTTCATAAATACGGGCTCTAGCCTGAGCCGTACAGAAGTTGTGTACAAAAAACTGATTGTATCTAATTTTGGTACAAAATGGCCTCTGGCAGCCATCTTGAATTTTGGATCGCACCCCAAAACACTCATTCTCGTCCCTAGGTGATAGCAAAGGTACCCAAGAAGCTTGGTGAAGATCGGTTCATAAATACAGCCCCTAGCCCGAGCCGTATTGACATGTGTACTTACTGTGTATAAGTAGTACTGAATAAATCAAAGTTTGTCTAATTTGCATAATTTCTGTACAAGAAAAAAAACTGTATTTTATGTGATGTATTCCATGCTACTAAACAATCATACACAAATTTATTCAAATCAGAACTTTCATACAGAAGTTCTGTACAAAAAACTGATTGCAGTAATTTCATTGTCAGTACAAAATAGCTGCTGGCGGCCATCTAGAATTTTGGACTCCCCCCAAAAACACTCATTCTAACCCCATGGTGATAACAAAGGTACCCAAGAAATTTTGTAAAGATCGATTCATAATTACAGCCTCTAGCCCAAGTTGTATAGAAGTTCTGTACAAAAAACTGATTGTACCTAATTTCGGTACAAAATGGCCACTGGTAGCCATATTGAATTTTGGACCGCACCCAAAAACACTCATTCTCATCCCAAGGTGATAGCAAAGGTACCCAAGAAGTTTCATGAAGATCAGTTCATAAATACAGCCTAGCCCGAGCCGTATTGGCATGTGCACTTACTGGGTATACATGTACGTAGCAGTGAATAAATTAAAGTTCATCTAATTTGCATAATTTCAGCACGAGAAAAAAACCTGTATTATATGTGATGTACTCCATGTTACTAAACATTCATACAAAAATTTGTTCAAATCAGAACTTTCATACAGAAGTTCTGTACAAAAAACTGATTGCACTAATTGCTGTACAAAATGGCTGCTGGAGGCCATCTTGCATTTTGGACCGCACCCAAAAACACTCGTTCTCGTCCCACGGTGATAACAAAGGTACCCAAGAAGTTTCGTAAAGATCGGTTCATAAATACAACCTCTAGCCCGAGTCGTATTGAATTGTTGTTCCCAAACAGACGGAAGCCCGAGTCGTATTGAATTGTTGTTCCCAAACAGACGGACAACGGGCTATGACACAACCTTAAATATGACTTTGTCAAAGCTGAGCTAAAAATGGGGAGTATCCAGAGTATCACAAAACAAAAACCTATTTTGTAAAGGACTCCCCCTTTCAAGGACAATGGGACAGCATTGGCATTCACCACCATGCTGCCTTGAGGCTGCATTTTGAATTCCTGTGTTTGTTAATCTTATGAAATATTATTTTATTATTATCAATTATGGTACAAATATGGTACCGATAGCACACTTTCAGGATCCGCTGATGTCTGATGGCGACTGTGTGTCAGTGTGTGAGATGCACACATACTATACACCACATCCTTCATTTTGCTATATAATTTGTGTAAATTTATTTGGAATTTATAGAATTTCAGACTTGGAAATTTCATAGTATTGTTTTTGCCTTAGTTATGGTGCTTTATAAGTAATGGGCAATTTAGTTTGAAAAAAAGGGGTTCATGAAGATTCAGTCACAGGATGATTCAGCCCTCATACTTTTTCTTAGAATATTCGGTCTCAGTCGTGGTCGAATGTCATCACCTCTTGAGGTCAAATCCTCACAGAATTTTTTTTTTTTAAATATTCTATGCATTTTTTTCTATTGTTTTATGTTAAGGATTTATGATTACTAATTATGACAAAATTACAAGTGCGATATGAAACAAACCTTAATGAAGCTGGAACAAAAAAAAACCTTCCCAAAACAAGCTGTGAGAGGTTCTCAGCTCGAATCCCAATTGCGGCAACTGAAATAAGGCGTACTGCACATCGATGGTGCACTTGTCTTCAACCAATGCTAACCCTGCTTGCTTGGAGTTACAATGTTGAGAAGCTGACAGTTGCTTGTCATTGTTGCTCGGTAGTTCTCTCTGGGTGTTCTGGCTGGGTTCCTCCCCCAGTAAAACTGTTGGGTGGCCCTGGCTGTAAAAATTGTTGTTAAACCCAATAAATAAAGAAATCAAATTTGCTGAATCCAAGACCTTTGAATGATGGTTTTGATTGGGGTGTGTGTGTGGGGGTGGGGGTGGTTGGGGGGGGGGGGGGGGTTATACAGTTGTGCCCACTTAATTGGATATATCTTAATTGTATACAGTTGAAACTAGAAGTCCTGTCCCGAATTGTGCGCTTATCTAGGCTTAATTGCGCGTAGGAATTGTGCACAATTGCCATATCGAATGGCATCCAAAGCATGGCAGGTTCTCCTGATTACTCATAGTAAACACAGGCAATGTTTCTGCCAATGGACCTCCGGATTACCCGGAGGTCCATTGGCTGAAACATTGCTTGTGCACAGGCCATATGTACAGAATATGATAGCCTTACTATGGTCATAACGCGTAGATTAACGCGCAAATCGACGTGCTATTTGTGCGAATTTCATGTTAGGACTTCTAGTTTTAACTGTATCCCTGTTAATAGAATATAATTTCCCAACACAAAACCATTTACCTCCAGTACAAATTTGACTTGGTAATTGAATATAGGTTATAGAGTAATCTCCTGTTAATTGAATAAAAAATCTTGTAACATGTTGAGAAATTGCCCTGACTCTTCCCAGTTTTCCTTTGGTTATAGACCAATTTGGCCTCAGTACATTCAATACAGGCATTTAATCTATTATATCTTGTTTGACAGAGCTCATGGAGCTCTGTCAAACAAAATATAATAGAATAAATGCTAAGTTTATCTCTGGAATACAGGAAAGTGACACAATCCCTGTTAATTGAATACTCCTGCTAATTGAATAATGTTATTGGCAAAGTGGCTCTTCAATTAACAGGGTTCCACTGTACAGCAAAAACAAATATCACAAACTAATAATGAAACTATGTACTTGTGAAATTTTCATGTGGTCATTCTACAAAATGTTTTAGCTGGTACTATACAGTTTTGAAGGTTACATGTAAAGGGCTTAGTACTTAGAGGTGAAGGCTGCAAGTCAAAGGGTCCTCTATCAAATACCACCTGTGGCAACCACTTTGTTTCCTTGGGCAATACACTTCATTCCCACTGCCCACGTAGTGCCATTGCGTACCAAGGCATACTGCATGTCAATCGTACACTTGTCTTCAACCAATGCTAACCCAGCGTGTGTGCTGTTTGTACGTTAGATGTTTGTAATTGCTCTGTGGTTCTCTCTGGCTTTTCCCACCTGTAAAACTGTCCGACATGAAGTGACCCTGGCTATCGAAGTGTCATTAAACCCCAATAAATAAATCAATAAGAATCATGTGTCCCTATTCTGGAGAACAGTTTGGGGCAAATTGCCAAAGGATGGTTTGGGTTAGATTAGTATCCAGTTTGGGCCAAATTGTTGGAGGACAGTTTGGATGCAATTCTCACGAATTCCAGTCACTTTGGCCCCAAGTTATTTTGGCCCCAGTCATTACAGCCTCAGGTCAATTCAGCCCCAATATACCAGGTCATTTCGGCCTCTTTAAATATTTTCAAATATTCTTTGAATTTTAACATTTTTCTATTTAATTTTTTTTCAACATATATATCTCTCAATTAGATATTCAGGTATACATGATATATGTCTAGTAGATTTTCTTTCATGATGAATAAATAAAAGAAAAGTTTCAGCATGTCGAAGATGCACATGGACTATGTGGGATTTGAAATCACTTGTGACCTGAATAATTTTATTTGCTTATGAATCTATGAGAGCCGGAAGCGAGGGTGAGTAATGTGATTTGGTTTGAGTGTACGCCTTGGAAGTGGGGCACTGGGATCAGACCCCCGTGGACATCGAACTGGAAGGGGACTAGGAATTGCGCATAACTACAAGGATTCTGCTCTGTCTTTTAGAAAATGTGGACATATTTATGGTAGTATCAAAATCTCAGTTTGGTGGTTGTTTCAGAAAAAAAAAGAAAGAGAAACCCTGTGAACCTCAAACTGGAAGGTGACTAGGAATTGTGCATAACAATATGAATAAATGACTGCATATTCCGGTACTTTGCAAAATTTCAAAGTAAAATAATTTCTCTTACTTATACAGATAGCATCTTAAATGTATGTAAAATTGAACACAAGGATAATTTTTAATGTCATGTATAACTGTTCTGTACACTGTGTAAATACAAATAACTGAACATTACTTAATAAAGGTAATTACCCATTATTTCTAAACATGAACTATGCACTGATCTTTATAGATCTCTACACTTAAAATGGTGCCGAAATGACCAAGGGACCAAAGTGACTAGACAGAGATGACTTTGAGGTCGAATTGACCAGAGGACGAAATGACTTGGAGCCGAAGTGATTGGATACCATTCTAACAGATGAGAGACGTTAATTAGGCCCTAATACAGAGCACATTGAATGTGAATTTACTGCAGAGATAATTGCTCGACGATATATTATATTAATATTTTTTCAATAAATATCGAACAATCTATTAATATTTTTTTAAAGAATTATTTTCAGGAGTTAAAACGAATATCGTAGCGTATCTAAAATATCCTAACAGATGTGTACTGCTTTTCTTTTGGATGATTCTTCCCTGGGCCTAGTTCTCCCCAGGCTGAAGATTCCCCCAGTTCCCGAAAAAAGATGACATGCCATTTTCAATGGCGGTAAATATCCAAAAGGGTTATTATTTTCCATTTTTTAGTTTTTGAAACTACGAAGCACTGTTCAGAAATACAGATGCACCAAAAAGTAACACATTATTACTTTGTTTTGGTTTCTAACGGGACTGAAAGCAAGCTATCAGTATCACTTTTTCGAATTACACCCATTTCGTCTGCTAACCAAATCGTCCGCTGCAATTTTACCCAAGTCGTCCTCTACAATTATACCTAACACGTCCGAAACTCATTCGCTGGGGGAAAGTATTCAAGTATTGCATTTTGAATCATTTTTTATTTATATAATAATTTTATTGTATAATTTATTGTATATTACCTATTGTAATATATCTTAATGTACCTCCATTGTAATATATCTTAATGTACCTCCTTGCATTAAATTTCATATATGTGTATAAAATTCTGAAAACAGAAATGTCAGAACAAAATAAACTATCCAGCCATCTAATAAATTTTAATTACTGTTTATTCAATGGATTACCAATAAAAAATATATTATTACAGTAAAAGTTCTTAAAGTATATGTACGTTATATTAAGTTCCACAACATAATCTTATAATTTTGCAATTTTTCATTGAAGAGCTCCACCGGCGCCTTACAGTGAATAATTGCAAAATTATTAGCATAAGTATTAAGAATTAATTATATTAAGAAACGCATAAAAATTTATGGTTTATTAAATTCTGCAACATAATCTTATAATTTTGCAATTATTCTTGGAAGAGCATCACCGGCGCTTTACAGTGAATAATCACAAAATTATTAGCAAATGTATTATAGGAATTAATAATATTAAGAAACGCATTAAAACGTGTTATATTAAGAAATGCATCAAAACTTGTTATATTAAGTTCCGTAACATAATCTTATAATTTTGCAATTATTCCAGGGGGAGGGGGGTCCTGGGGGGGGGGGGGACCAGAAATTTGCAAGACGTGATGTGGGGGTGGGTGAGTCTCTTGAGTGCACCAAAAATGTGCATTTCCAACTTGTGCAATTTTTTAAAAACATATCAATATATCAGCCAATTTTTGACATCATTTGTGTTTCAAACCTGAAAGATGATGTTGTACATCACACTCTTAACATAAATACAACATCAGGAGGCTTTATATGTGAGAATATTAGGCTTAATCTGGGGAAATGTCACACGTTAGTAGGGGGTGGGTGTCTTGTTCGAAATGTAGAAAATGTGCAGACAATATTTTCCTTGACAAGCGGACGACTCGGCTTGCGGACGAAACGTCCTTATACCCTTTTTTCAAGCAAACTTTTCCTTACTTTTACAACACCTTAACATTCGGATAATTCAACAACTGAGTTTCTGTTCATCTTGATATTTCACGAGGTACATGTCCATGCATATCTGTATACAATCGCACCAATATAACAACAATTATCAGTCATATTATCGGTTATATGTACGTTTTTTTCGATTGAGGTTATCACTGGCAGACAAGCTGCAACGAAATCAGGACTCAGAGTTCGATCTGAAATGACGAGATCATCAGCTGAGCATATTGACAAACCTCCAGAAGGACAGAACTCGAGTAATAAAAGTAACACTTTGGCCGGCCGCTGATTTGTCGCGGTTCTCGGTTGAGAAGGCCTGGTTACCCCTGAAGTGTAGATATGTAGGCAAATGTATCACGCAAAGCTTTGAGGCGAAACAAAAAAACATTTGATTCCTAGAGGGGGACAGGCCAATTGCAATTGCATGGGCAATTCGACACCGGAAGTTACGTGGTTTTTTCACTGAAATTTACTGTCCACTTCAAAAATCACATTGACGGCTATAGAGAATTCTGTTCTGGAACACAATTATCTGACTGGGTATGTGGAACCCTTTGCGGGCCTACGGCCCGCTTGGGGTTCCTAATAACAACCGACTTTTATTGGATCACCGTAGCAGTGGCTAGTGTTTGTTTTGAGTAAGTGACGGGTGGTCAGGAAGTTGCATTCGGTAATCTACGAGGATTTTCGAAAGCGGGAGAATGCGATAATTGCCGAGAAAACACGGTAGTATACGAGACACTACACATAAAACAATGAAAAAAGCTGAGATATACAGCATTTTTTAACAGTCAGTACTAACCAAGATCAAAACTAATCAAATTGATTACTAAAAAATTACAAATCGATATGAAATCTGTGGTCAAATGAACACTTTTTTGGGGAGTCATGACTGGGAGGGTATATGCTGCTGGCCGTTTGTCCGGTTGTTTGCAATGGCTGCTGTTCGGAATTTCGCTCTATTGGTGAGAGATTCTGTTTCTCGATCCAGTTTTATGCTTATCGATTGGAGCTTAGAATTGTCATTACTACGTGTTGGTGAGATTTTCTGCTTGTTGGTTGGTGTTTCTCACTATCGATTGATAGATCGAACCCTGTAAAGTGTATATGGGCTACGTGATGGCGTAAATCGCCTCTCTGACTTGAGACAGGTAAAGCGCCATCATGCTGTAGCGCATTAACGGTCTTTTTATTTTGTTTGTTGTTGGTGTTTGGTCCATATATGATTATCACTATATCCCGATAAATTCGGTCTTTTGATTGGTCAGAATACCTTGGACAAATAGCCATGGGAAAGGATGCACCCAACATTCAAGGTATGTGAGAGCGTGCAACATCCAGGGTATAAGCGCACGCGAAACATCGGGGGTATATGGTTTAAACGAAAGCTTTCCGATTTTGCGCGCCTCGAAATAAAAATCGAACCAAACAAAAACGAAAATAGTCACAAATATCATCCGATTTCCGACAATTCAATCATAAAAATAAAATAAGAGCAAATAATTCGTCCCCTGAGTACCAATATGTTCTATGTGCCAGTAGGCACATAGAACACATTGGAACTCAGGGGACGACACGTCCAACAAAATACTGTTTAATCGTTTCCTTAACCACCCAAGGGATGTAAGTCTATCTGCTGTCTTCTGCGATTATAAAAACAAAATAATTATCACGAAGTAGGTCCAAGTGATTGTGGAGCTGAGAAATGTGTCCACAAATTTATTTCCACTATGCTTGTATTGTGTTGTAAACGGGACATAAACGTTATCTCCGCCAACATGTATGGTATATGGAGATTTAATACCTGGCTGTTTCATTTAAACACCTCGCCTGCGGCTCGGTATTTAAAAACCGACATCCAGGTATTAAATCTCCATATACCATACATGTTGGCGGAGATGACTTATAATAGACTGGCATGTCATTCACATTTTAAGAGACTTCCACCAACATAAATGGCAACAACTAACGCGAGTACTTGGAAAAATGGGACCTCGCGTTAGTTGTTGCTATTTATTATTGGCGGAAATTCTGCTATGACGTACACAGCATGCAAGCAAAAATCAGAGAAGGCGAAAAACACATTGTTCTTTTTCTTTTGGTTTATCGATATGTTATAGAACATAACTGCTAACGGGTTATGATGTTAGCTTAATCTTTCAGGTCTGCTGGTGCATGTTCCTTCTTTGCATCCAAGTGCATGCAACCGAGAACTTCGTCAGGTAACCCATCTGGTTAAAATTTGAAGATTGTGTCCTGCTTCACTTTACACAAAGTTTTATGAGGTGTTTGCTGTCACCAATTTTGGAGTGTATGGTTTGCAAATCTTTACATCTTTGATTGTGATCCTCAAAGGGTACTCAGATCTACTTTTAAACGTGATTGTCTTCTTGGTGCAATTACAACATATTTTAAAGCGGGATTTATTTCCTCAGATTACGTTGAATTTTGAGTGCTTTATGTACTTGACAAAACCTGGTTCACATCTAAGTATCTAGACAAGGTGGCCAGTTATAATATAACAGTTTTCTGTGCAGCTCTACAATAGAGGATATTCCTTGACACCAACGTAGATTCAGTAGTTAGGGAACCACACACAAAAAACGATAGTTTCTTTCCTGTCTATCGGTGATTTCAACTCATTTTCTCAAAATACTTCTGTCACTAGAATCACGAATACGGCTGGGTATTTCGCCAATCTCACGATTGAGGAAACCTCGAGGTGAAATACAAATAAAGGCAAAGCGAGTGAAATAAAACCTTTCCACCACACATAAATATTGCTGATTATGAAAACAAAATGTGAATCTGATCTCAACAAACGTAGCAGTCCTGGTAATCTCCCCTAAAACATTTCTTGGGTTACGGGAGTCAGTAGTTTAGGTTCCATGTGCTTTGACAGCTACAAACAAAGAAGCACGAGGTTAGATTTTGATGCGATTGCTATATAGTGTAGTAACCGGGAGGATTACATCACGAGGCAAAGCGGAGTGAAATGGTACGTGCATCCCGCCAGGGAACAACATTTGTATCCAAACAGTTAACATTTGTATTCGTTGCCTGCTGCTTTTTTTAAGAACGAACACATTTAACCCCAGATTTGGCAAAACGGCATCGCACTTGATGTCAAATGATGCCTTTTGTTTGACGAGAGTTGATATTTAATGTAGGACTAATTAATATATGGGAACACTGTCAAAATATATTAATTGATCTATTCTTTATAACAACTGAATAGCCCTCTAGCGTAATGAAGAGGAACGGAAAATAGAGATTTCCGGGTTTCGTCCAAGAACGAGCAAAACGATCAGCATTGTTAACCCATTACCCAGCGTAACTGTCAAAACAGGTCAGCGCTATTTACAAAAGTTACCATTTAATTTTCCTTATTTTTTCATATATGTCTCAAAAAATAGGTTATGAACACCCATTGGAACGGGCTCGTTCAAATCAGGGTCCAAAAGCTATGTTTTTGGCGTAAAAGCTGAAAAGAATTAGTTATTCGAGAATTTTGTTTGCGTGTGTCGTCTGCTTTTCATGTTAGGTAAAAGGTTAAAAGTAACACTTTAACATTTCGTGATAGAAGTTCCAGCAACTACTTGACAGTACCTCTAACGTATTTAATGTTAAGCGTTTGCATTGTACTCTCCACACCCTAACCTATATCGTAATGAAATGCGACTTTCGATAAAGTTATCTCCCTTGAAATTATTAGAAAATTTAGCCAAGTTTCCTTCTGTTACTTTTAATAAATGAAAACAACAGGTAGCTCCCGGTGCTGTCCGTTTTTATCGCTTATAAAAACAGTAAAACAAGAGCACAACCGGGCGTGGCTAAACACGCCCGTTCTAAGTCGAAAAAGGGACGTAACTCATGTAAAAATAATTGGATGGAACCCATGTTCAAACTTGGTCAGTATTATTAGCTGCAAAATACAAATACCAACTTTGATTGAGATCAAATATTCCAAACTGGAGTTGTCGGATGGAAACCAAAAATATTAATAGAAGGTCAAATTCTGTGTCGAAAAAGGGGCATAACTAATGTAAAAATAATTGGACGGAACCCATATTCGAACTTGGCCTGTATTCCTAGCTGCGAAATACACTTAACAACTTTGGTTGAAATCAAATAATCTGACCTGGAGTTATCGGTCGGAAAGCAATTGTTTACGGACGGACGGACGGACGGACGGCCGACCGACCGACCGACCGACCGACCATTTACATAATATGGCCGTTTTATAAACGGCAGTATAAAAAAGGAAACGAGACGTTTTATGACAAGCTAATAAGAAGCAACTAGTTTACAGTAATCTTCATAAACAATATCAATTTCAAACCTTCAATACTTCTGTCCACTTTGGTACTACCCCGTGCTCAGTGGCGTAGGGGATGGGCCCGCAGGGACGTCCCAACGCTGGAAGAAAGAGGGAAATGGAGAGAGAGAGAGAGAGCGAGACTGTGTACCAAATACACATAATTTCAAAATCTCACTTCCACACGACGTACTCTTTGTAGTCTATGTATTATTCTTTTAACCCTTTACCTAACATAACGGCCAAAACCGGCCAGCGCGATTCTCAAAAATCGCCAATTAATTTTCATTATTTTTTTCATTTTTTGTCTCAAAAACATAGGTTATGACCCCTTGTTGGAACGAGCTCGTCCCAACGAGAGGTCATAACCTATGTTTTTGAGACAAAAAATGAATAAAATTAGTTATTCAAGAATTATTTTTGCAAGTGTCGTCTGCTTTTTAGGTTAGGTAAAGGGTTAAGTGAACGCTACATCATTGTAACTGATAGGGGTGAGAAATGAACAACATACATACATGGTGCCTCTCAAGTCACACATGTGTGTATCGTTAGATGGTGGGGGTGAAACTTAAAACATGTAATGAAAAAATCTACAGAGTCGTACTTTTAGAATCGATCCTATAGGCTATACCTCCATTTAATTCATGGCGTATGTACCACGTGAAACCTGT
This sequence comes from Pictodentalium vernedei, assembly GCA_031216915.1. NCBI lineage: Eukaryota > Metazoa > Mollusca > Scaphopoda > Dentaliida > Dentaliidae > Pictodentalium > Pictodentalium vernedei. The sequence goes on along the minus strand of CM062294.1, from coordinate 456,528,715 downwards.
ATGCTGCGCACGGTAACAAGACTAAATTTGCTCCCGTTTTAAAGGCAACCACCATTAGGAAAGGGCCCCCATCTCTATCTCGCGGGGGGGGGGGGGCACAAGAGATTCCGCTACGCCACTCATTAATTAAAATTTTGCTCATGATGATTTTTATTACCTGTTAAACGTATGCATGGCCATCACTGCACACGCGTGGAATATGGTCAGTCCACGGTGTCTGTACTGTATATATAAGTTATATTCATTGATATTTTTTAATATATCTGTTATTTACTGCTTTTCTGTCACAAAAACAGTACATCTAAATAGTCGATACGAAGCAGCTTTTTCCAGTTTCAATCGACTCCATGCTTTGTTTTCACCCCACGTCCTTAACCCTTTGAACCGTCGTTTCCTGGAAGGGTATCACTTCGGTGTTCACCTATAGTCCAATATCAATATACAGGGAGGATAAAATAATAACTGCAGTCTGCAGCCGTTCCGCTGCAGACTGCCGTTATTATTTTATCATCAGTGTCCCGTGTATAGACCTCTTATAATAAGACAGAAATGGGACGAAATTAGGCCTTGGACCGAAAAATCGGACTTACGAGTTCAAAGAATTAATGTGGGAGAAGGTAAACTATAATTTATTCATTTATTTATTAAGGTTTAACGACACTTTGACACCCAAGGTCATATCGTGTCGGTGACAGTTTTACGGGTGGAGGAAGCTGGAAAACCCGGAGAGATCCACCGAGCAACGCCGAGCAGCTGCCAGCTCTCCAACATCGTAACTCCGCACTGCAGCACAGGCAGGGTTAGATTGGTTGAAGACGTGCGTACCATCGACGTGCAGCACGCCTTAGTACACGGTGTCATCGTGCCCCCATGTGGACAAACGGGGTTAAGTGCCTTGCCCAAGGACACCACGCGAGAGTCCGAATCGATCGCTCAGACGGTCACCCATCCAAGGACTAACTGGGCTCGACGTTGCTTAACTTCGGTGATCTGACGAGAACCGGTTACCGCAACGCCACCGCGCCCCAGGTGAACTATAAACACACATTATTAAATCAATGTGTTCAATTGCAGTTTGTAACCCTTTACTTAACGAATCTACAACATACCTCAGCGTCATTTACAAATAAACCAGTTTAAAAAGTATATTTTTAAAGAACTTTCAACAAAACCATATCATGTGACACCCCATTGGAACGAACTAATCTAGCTCGTTCCAATGAGGGGAGGTCACGTGAGTGGTCACATGATATGTTGTTGTTGAAATTGTTTGAAAGATTAAACATTACAATAATTAAAATAATAATATTGATATTTATTTATTTATTTATTGGTGTTTAAGGTCACATATTTCTGCACAATGGCTGATCATGACCACGACAGTTTTACGTGTGGAGGAAGCCGGAGTACCCGGAGAGAACCACCGAGCAACGGCGAGCAACTGTCAGCTCCCCAACATACTAACTCCACAAAAGCTGGGTTAGCATTGGTTGAAGACAGGTGCACCATCGACGTGTAGTACGCCGAAGTACACAGCGTCACCGTGCCACCACGTGAGCAATGGGGGGGGGGGGGGGGGGGGTGAATTGTCTTGCCCAAGGACACAACGCGGTTACCGCAGGTGGGATTAATAATATTGATATCCGGAGCGTTGAGTAAAACTACAACCAAGCTTCTTCAGGTGCATTACAAATCCCAAGTCCATCGGAAAAGGAGAGCAAGGTTTACATCATTTAATCAAGGTTTGTGACTAGTAAGGAAGTGACTTGTTTGAGGAGGCTACATGTCTCACTTGATTAAATTGATGGTACCTGATAAGTAGAACAAAATATACATTTTTCAATGATTATCAATTAACTTTATGGACACATTTGTACTCAAACGTACTATCAAGGACAACGACGCCTTAACAAGTCTTTCAGAATGTTTAGAACAATACGGTACGTGTAATATATACACCTGGAATTTAATTAAGCACCCCCTGTTTTTTCACAGTGGTGTTAATAGAAACTGTCATTACTTTCACGTCATCTTTCAGATGGCCAAAAGTCATTGTTTGCGGAACGAATGGTCTATTGGCAAATGGAAGACAACACAATGATGAAAATACGCAGTATTTTAATAGGGATAATTACACATATCTGTCACTAACGTTTTTGATGGAAAAATGTTTTCTCGACAAGTATGGTGCCGGAACGGTCCATGATGAAACAATGCCGGTACTTACTGACACAAAATGTAACTTATTATTTCATGAATAAAACTGCATTGTCTGAGGTCAGTTGCGAGTGTATCCACCACGTGGCTTGATGACAGCCTGAAACCTCCTCCTAATGCTACCAGTGAGCCTTCTGAAACGGTCCTGTTCCAGCTACTGCCACTCCTCGTGCAATACAGCTTCCAAATCGGCACACCTATGTACAGCCGGATCCCTTGCTTGCACACGACGTTCACGGAAGTCCTAGAAGTGCTCTTGGGAATTCAGATTGGGTCTCATTGCAGGCCAAGGTAGTGTTGTAATAGCGTTGTTCTGAAGGAATGCGCTCACGGTATGTGGACGATGTGGCCTTGCGTTGTCGTCCATGAACTCAGGGCGAGTAGCCAACGGGTGGTTGTCAAAATAAGGCACGGCAACCGGATAGATAATGTCCTGGATGTACAGATGACCACTGAGATTCCCACGTAAGTCACCATATCAAAGTTTACAACCAAGAAAGAGGCAACCCCAGCAGGTCTGATGTTCCTGGGCACCATCTGTGGCGTGAAGCAGAAACCTACTCTCGTCTGATGAATGGACTCTCCTCCACGTCATGAGATTCCAATGTTGTCGTGCCATACACCACTCCAAACATCGTCTTTGATGCTGATCGGACAGGGCTGGACGCTTGAGGACCCTTTTGGATTTCATACCCAGTACTTTGAGACGGTTTTGGACAGTTCTGTAGCACAAACGCATGTTGGGGAGCAAAAGGAGTTTCAAAACCCCACTTGAAGCAAAGGGTTCACGCCTAACGAGGCGTGCCAGACTCCCATCTTCCGGCTGAACGGTCTTATGGGGTTGTCCAGGCCCTGGTCGGTTCTTAACATCGTTGGTTTGTTGATGTTTTCGGACCTGTCTGCTGGTGACAGAATGACTATAGTCACGTTGCCTTCCAATAGCTTTGAATAGCATGCCTGTTGCATGCATGTCACTGATTGGCCATCGTAGTGCCTCTGGCTATCTCCTCCTTGCCATGTCAACATTTATTGATAAAAAAGTGACAAATTTTCTTGTTTTATACCGAGATATTGTATGTGGATGATAGTGCTTTTTATGACATTCGTGGAAAGCATGCTTGTGTTTGGGGTACGCGATCAACCAGAAACATAATGTTTCACAAGATGAAATGTACTGCAAGACATCGCAATCATTAAAACATAATAATCAGTAACAGCAACTTCACTATCATGAAACATTTCAGGGGGTGCTTAATTAAGTTCCAGGTGTATAGATTAAATAAAACATATCCATCCACGTAGTGGTTAGGACATTGGATTTCAAATCAAAAGCTCCATGGCTCGATCCCTACCAGAGATAACCGCGTTATGTCCCTGGGCAAGCCACTTAATCTCGATTGTCCACGTGGAGACACGGTAGTGTGTACAAAGCATACTGCATGTCGATGGTCCACTTGTCTTCAAACAATGCTAACCCTGATTGTGTGGAGTTAGTAAGTTGGGGTGTCAAACAGTTGCTCGCCGCTGATCTGTGGTTTTCTCCGGTACCCCGGCTCTTCCACCTATAAAACTCTCCGACACGAGGTGATCCTGGCAGTCGAAAGTGTCGTTGAACCCCAATACAAAAAACTCCACCCACATATTCTACAAACATAGATATTCCGCCAGTGGACCTCCTGGTTCAACATGGAAGTCGGTGAAACACATTATGCCACATGCTATAAAGAATGGATGGTGCATTAACGCCGCACTATGCGATGGAAAACACAAAAGAGCCAATTATGCAATAGCACCTAGGTCCAGCATAACTACAGTACACGGAGAGTGTATTGTAACTAAATCACCCGAGGATTGGAGTTATCACCCAAAGTATCACTTTCAAATTTTGCACATATGGACATAAAACACAAGCAATGTTTCAGCCAATGGACCTCCGGGTTTAACCCGGTGGTCCATAGGCTGGAACTTTGCTTGTGATGGTTATGCTTTGCAGTAAATTTGCGATTATTGCTCGGGTGGAATCTCCACTCTGCGGGTGATTTAATGATAATACACTCTCCACGTACTGTATAGTCACGCGTTAAGGAATAATGTTTACAAAGGGATTGCGCAGTAGAGATGGGCGGTATTGGAATTTTGAGTTCGGAATCGGTTTCAGTAATTTCACCGGGGTACCTCGGTATCGGTTCGGTATCTGGCTTGACTGAGACTTACTGGTAGTACCAAAGTGGAATTCACATAATGAAAAACAGAATAAGTTGTCGTAGTAAAAAAATCGTCAGAGAAAGGGTCATGGAGGATTGTAACCGTAATTGGCGAAAGGAGGTCAAATCAAAAAGGTATTTAGGTGACCTGAGTGATAAAGAGAAGCCTGGGTTTGAGGTGTACCTTGATGGCACCTTTGGGGGTCACTGTTGTTGAAGTTGAGGTCGCGTTCCCTGGAGCTGAGGGGGGAAAGTGGGAAAAACAGTGAAAAGGAGTGCCAGATGTGTAATTTGGGCGTGGTGGAGACCTTGCAACACTTTCTTCTAGAATGCCCAAAATACCAGTCTAAAAGAATAGGAATCTCTGGGAGTATAATGGGGAAGTGGGATGGGAGAATGAAGGATATGTGGTTAGTGGGAGACTCGAAGGAGAGGGTTAATATGCTAATCGGAAAGATTGGGAATAATGGGGCAAGGGATGTCTCAAGCAGTTCGTCACCGAGTGTTGGAGGAGAGAAAAAGCGTGGGAATAGGGAGGCAGTTGGGAGTGCAGGGGTAACCAAGGCCTTCTCATCCGAGAACCGCGACAAATCAGCGGCCGGCCAAAGTGCTATTATTATTATCATTCCACCACATTGCTTTTAATTACACTGCCAGTGAGCTGAGCGGTAGCATTTTCTACAACAACAAATCATACCTACAATAATTTTGTGACTTGTTCTAAACGCACCTTAATGTTTAAAGACATATATCCGGCTTTTTGTGATTTCAGAGCATGTGCCCTGACCATGTCATCGTCAGAAGGTCCTGCTGACAATAGATAAAACACACGGGCAGTGATTTCTATTCGGGGTTTGGCTGCCTTAACAGAATTGTATTTTCCAGAATGTGGTTTCAGCTAGTGACCATATAGGCCTAAAACGAATCGTAGCATTTTCAAAAGACGTGGCAATTTACCTACCTGTCAAGCCCAAAGCTGGGATCTCATTTTCCGACTAGGTGAGGCAGGGTAAAAATGTACCGGCAGTTTCCCTGGTCATTGACCGTCGATACGAACCTAACTCAATACACTTCTTTAACCCTTTACCCAACGCAGACGATATAAAAATTTATTATTTTAAATATAATTTTTTTTCAAATTTTTAAAAAAAATTCAACAAAACCATATCATGTGACCACTCGTTGGAACGAGCTCGACGAGCTCGTTCCAACCAGGGGTCACATGATATGGTTTTGTTGAAATTTTTTTTAAAATAATATTTTTTCAAATGCTGAATTTACATATTACGCGGACGGATGCGGGCGATTCGTTGGGTAAAGGGTTAAAAACTGTAATAAACGAAACAGGCCCGAATATAGGCTTGTCAAAGTACTGCCGGTACCACATAACCGGAACGGGGACGTGATAGAGTACCAGTACCGAGACAAATCAACAATTGGGTGACGTATCACAATCAGAAGGGAAAAAAATGCATTTAACCCGCCTCAGTCCCCATCATCGCAAAGACAAACATAACATCGTACTAATTATTCTGCGGCGACATCAAAGTAATAATAAAGCACGAATATCGTGCTTTATGATTACTTTGAAGTCACCACGGAATAGTTTCTTTGAAATAGCCGATGACGGCGCTGTCATTGTCTTTGATGCCACGTCTGAAAAATCAAAATGGTCGTCTTAATCGAGGTCGTGGTGCAGACAGAACATGCACTTTTATAGTCTTTTGATATGTTCATTCACAAATAAGTTGAAAGTATGCAGCGCAAGTGTGCCATACATGATTATCAGCCTGTTTACCCTCGTTCAATTAGGTATTGCCCCATAAAATACTTTTGTCCCGGTACCGGAGGGGCAAAAGCCTCAGTGCCGGCACCGGTTGGATCATGGGGGAACCCGCGGTACCGCTACCGCTACAGTTACCGTTTGAAATGTCTGGGCCCGAAACAGTCGTATATGCTAATTAGTTTAAAGAATTACTTTCGCATAACGAAAATAATTCTTAACTCTTTTTAAAGAATTCGCATAACGAAAATAATTCTTAACCCTTTACCCAAAGTAACGGTCAAAACCGGCTAGCTCTATTCACAAAAAATCACCATTCAATTCTCATCATTTTTCATTTTTTTTTGTCTCAAAAACATAGCTTATGACCACCCCTCATTGGAACGAGCTCGTTGAGCTCGTTCCAATGAGGGGGTCATAAGCTGTGTTTTTGACGCAAAATTGAAAATAATTAGTTATTCAAGAATTTTATTTGCAAGTGTCGTCTGTCTTTCGTGTTAGGTAAAGGGTTAAATAATGAAACTACTTAAATTGTTTTTCGTGTACATGACTCCTCGACTGTTATAATACTGTTAACAAACATACATACAATATTTTAAACAAAACGGTACTTTTGCATAATGAAAATTATGGTTTCGTCTAATGGTCAAGACTTTTTTTCAAATAAACTCGTAGCATTCGAGCGGCCAACAGTTTACTCGACAGACAACAACATAGAGATAGGGTCATGGGGTGGGACCCCAAATGTTCCATCTGAATCATTTATGGTCATTCATAGAAAATACAATTCTGGAAACAAGTTCTCAAACCACTCAGCTTTATTATGTAAGGAATTCGACGCTGCTATATTTATTTATTACGCCCCGCCAAAACTTAGTTTGCGGGGTATCTAGCAATTGGGCCCGTCCGTCCGTCCGTCTATAAAGAGTTTGGACCTCGGTATCTCGGTCAGTGCATGTCGGATTTGAATGATCTTTGGTATGCCGATGGACCATCATGGGGGAAAGGATACTCACAAGCAACGGGTTTTGTCCAGTCATTTTTGCTAGAGTCATTAGAGTTATGGGCCTTTTCGACTTGGAAAATTTAATTTTTTATGGTTTCTGGTTTGTAAACCACTAGGGGGCGCGGTGGCGTTGTGGTAACTGGTTCTCGTCAGATCACCGAAGTTAAGCAACGTCGAGCCCGGTTAATCCTCGGATGGGGGACTGTCTTAGCGATCGATTCGGACTCCCGCGTTGTGTCCTTGGGCAAGGCACTTTACCCCGATTGTCCACCTGGGGGCACGATGACGTCGTGTACTAAGGCGTACTACACGTCGATGGTGCGCATGTCTTTAACCAATCTAACCATACCTGTGCTGCAGCGCGGAGTTACGATGTTGGGGAGCTGGCAGCTGCTCGTTGTTGCTCTGTGGTTCTCTCCGGGTACTCCGGCTTCCCCCACCCGTAAAACTATCACGGTCATGATTAGCCAGTGTGCATAAGTATGTTACCGTAAACACCAATAAATAAATAAATAAATAAATAAATAAATAAATAAATAAATAAATAAATAAATAAATAAATGTAACCCACTTCTCCGCTGGAGATGCCAGTGGCGTTGCGCCTTGTTTATTTGAGTTTAACGACATGTTCAACAACAGCCAGGGTCACCTCGTGTCAGACATTTTTTTACGGGTGCAGGAAGCCAGAGTGCCCAGAGAGAACCACCGAGCAACGGCGAGCAACTGTCAGACTCCGCAACGTACTAACTTCACACACGCGGGGATAGCATTGGTTGAAGGCAAGTACACCATCTACGCGCATTACGCCTTAGTACACAGCGCCGCCGTGCCCCGAGGTGTGCAGTTGGGATGATGTGCCTTGCCCAAGGACACAATAGCCAGGCAGCAGTTTAGAGCCGAAGTAGCCCATCGCTTAACACTTTATCTAACGAATCGCCCGCATCCTCCCGCGTAATATGTAAATTGAACAGTTGAAAAAATTATTTTTTTCAAAATATTTCAACAAAACCATATCATGTGACCCCTCATTGGAACGAGCTCATTGCGCTCGTTCCAATGAGGGGTCACATGATATGGTTTTGTTGAATTTTTTTGAAAAATTTAAAAAAAATATATTTAAAATAATAATAACTTTTGATATCGTCCGCGTTGGATAAAGGGTTAAGATTAGATTCCATTGTCTGGAATATTTCAGATGGTCCCACCATGCAGCTGAAATATTCCATCCGATTGAATATGAAAAACTTTGATTAATATTTTTTTTCAATCAACGCAAGAAAAAAATTCTCAATCGAGACTTGATTTGGTCGAATTTTTCATGACATTCATTATTAATGAAAACTAACCACAACTATAGTTCTATGACTACATTGCGTGGTTCAGCTTAATGTTTTCAATGTGAATTGAATACTTATTTGAAAATCTATGCCTAAAACATGAAAGAATATCTATATTTCTTTTGAGTATAGAGACATCGCACTGTATCAACGGTTTTCAACGTGCAAACTCGGCGAAAAGTGGGTAAAAAAACAACCCATAACACAAGGGGGCCATCAAAAATTTGCAAGACGTGACGTTCTATTTTTTATTCGGCTCCTTTTTAAACCCACCCACCCACTACGTGCAAATTTTCTACTACCGTTCTCAGACACCCCCCCCCCCCCCCACTCTCCCATTAAAATCCAAAATAAGCTTATAAATTTAGTAGGCACAGCTGTCTTTAGGGGGTTTTCATAATGTCCTTAACCCTTTACCCAACGTAACGGCCAAAACCGGCCATCTCTATTCTCAAAAATCGCCAATTAATTTTTATTATTTTTTAATTTTTTGTCTCAAAAACATAGGTTATGACCCCTCATTGGAACGAGCTCGTCGAGCTCGTTCCAATGAGGGGTCATAACCTATGTTTTTGAGACAAACAAGGAAAAAAAATAGTTATTCAATCATTTTTTGGCAAGTGTCGCCTGCTTTTCATGTTAAGTGAAGGTTTAAACTGGTACCACCAATTTAAACCTCTGTGGACTGATGTGGGCCCCAATCTACAAATGACAAGCTGTCCATTATCAGGCTTGGCCAGAGCAGGTGTACATATACGGGAACAAATTTCCATTTGAATTGTTCCCAAAATATTGTCTGCACATTTTTTACATTTCGAACAAGACACCCACCCCCTACTAACGTGTGATATTTTCCCAGTTTAAGCCCAATATTTTCACATATAAAGCCTACTGGTGTTGTATTTATGTTAAGAGTGTGATGTACAACATCATCTTTAAGGTTTGAAACACAAATGATGGTATATATTAGCTGATATATTGATATATTTTTAAAAAATTCAAAAAAATTGCACAAGTTGGAAATGCACATTTTTGGCGCACTCAAGAGACCCACCCACCCCCACGTCACGTCTTGCAAATTTTTGGTGGCCTTCCCCTGCATAACAGCGTAGAATGCAGAACAGAATTAGACCGATGACATGAGTGCTTGTTCTGTAACGTGTAATTTAAAAACCTTTATCGTGTTGGCCCCAGGTAGAAATACGTTCTTAAACAGCCGTAAAGAAAATTCTATATGTCATGTTTACACCATCAATAATACTAGTCCATGTCTATGGCCCTTGTAACGCTCTCAATAGGAGTTTGTTTGATGGTTGTCAAACGACATCTTTTGTTTGGTAATGTAACTTGAAGTGTCCTGTCACACGTAATAAATAATTCGGGAGCACGATGGCTCATTCGTTAGAGCATTGAGCTTTAAATCGAATGGTCGACAATTCAGTACTGACCCGCACAATCTGCACTGGGTCCAACGACAAGACTATTAATCCCCATTTCCGCATGGTAGCGCTGCGGCGCTGTGTACACAGGCTTTTTGCACGTCGGTGGTGCATTTCCCTTCAACCGCTGTTAACTCTGCTTGTGTCCGATTAGATGGAAAGTTGTTCGCAGATGTTCGGTAGTTCACTCCAGATACTTCGTCTTCTTCCACCAATAAAATTGCCCGGCACTACACGACTCTGTCTGTTGAAAGTTCCGCTAAACCCCAATAAACAAGCAAGCCATAAATAATTTGATCTTAAATTCCAGGGATAACTTAAATTTCCAGTTATTTATATTTATTTATTTATTGGTGTTTAAGGTCCCATATTTCTGCACAATGGCTAACCATGACCGTGACAGTTTTACGGGTGGAGGAAGCCGGAGTACCCGGAGAGAACCACCGAGCAACGGCGAGCAACTGTCAACTCCCCAACATACCAACTCCACACAAGCAGGGGTAGCATTGGTTGAAGGCAGGTGCACCATCGACGTGCAGTACGCCTTAGTACACACCATCACCGTGCCCCCACGTGGGCAGTGGGGGTGAAGTGTCTTGCCCAAGGACACAACGCGGTTTCCGCAGGTGGGATTCGAACCGAGGACCTCTCGGCTTGCAGCCTGCACCTCTACCAACTGAGCCACCGCTCCACACAGATTTCCAGTTGTAAAGATTAGTTTAAGTGACGTGCCAACCGTTACTTAATTCCAGTTCCTTATTCGTCATTCGTTATCAACCGATTTTATCGAATAAGGAACTGGTAATAAGTAACGGTAGTCACGTCTCCATTATTTTATTGAATGCGAATTGTGAGAGGAATCTGACAATCTGTATAAAAAATAATTAAGTCAAAACAGGTAATTGTTAGTTCCGTCAATCAGAGAGCCCCCCCCCCCACCCCCACCCCTCCCCCCCCCCCAAAAAAAAATACATGTTTTTGTCTCTTTCAGCAGACCAAGGCCGCAAAATGAAAACATAATTTTTACCAGCAGAAAAGAAGACGACAATTATTCTCATTAAACGAGCTGTGTATGGTGTGTCGTGTTGGGTTGGTGACGTAGACTGGAGATCAACATTAATTTTCTTGCTTGGGTGAACAATTAATGCTTTCAGCGTCCCCGACAAATTAACCGAATTTTCAATTAATATTATAGTTTTCAAAACATATTGTGGCGCTGGTTCACACAGCAGGCGCATATCCAGGATTCTTTTATACAGGGTGCCCTGTCCAGTTTGGCGGTGTGTGTGTGTTGGGGGGGGGGGGGGGTGCAAACAGGATATCCGGAAGACCGTTGTTGTGTGGGGAAATGGGATGGGGCATCCTCCTAGTCCTAATTATAACCCTCAGGCCGTTACCCCTCCTGTAGCTTGTATATAAAGACCGGAGGGTCCCAGCTAATGAAGACTTGGTTTCCCCAATAATGTAGGATCTGAATTGTGCGTGCGTGCGTGCGTGCGTGCGTGCGTGCGTGCGTGCGTGTGTGCGTGCGTGCGTGCGTGCGTGCGTGCGTGCGTGCGTGCGTGCGTAGTCTCGAAGTTAGAGGGAATTGAGATGGGTGTGGTTTGAGGTGCAAAGCATATTTTTTTATATATACACAAATTTGAGCGAGCGAAATAATCAACGCTTTCCATGAGAGCATAACAATCGTTCTCATACTCGAACCCATTAACTTTTGTATTTATTACATTTTTCTGCAAACCTAGTTAAACCTTTGCTTAACGTAACATAAATGTACACCATTAGGAGGGTGTGTTTTATGAAACAGTCTGGACATACAGTACGTGGAGAGTGGATTGTAACGAAATCACCCGGGGAGTGAAGTTATCACCCGAAGTATCACTTTCAAATTCCTTACACGTGGACAAAGAAAACAAGCAATGTTTCAACCAATGGACCTCCGGGTATTACCCGGAGGTCCATTGTTTGGAACTTTGCTTGTACTTGTTATGCTTTGCAACAAATTTGTAATTATTGCTCGGGTGGAAACTGCACTTTGCGGGTGAGTTAATGGTAATACACTCTCCACGTACTGTAATAACGTATATAATTGATTGTGGGGATCGCAAATACCCCAAGTGATTATTGTAAGCAGAAGTGCTTTTATCAACTTATAACTTATATGTTTCAAGATGGTGTAAACAAAATCGATCTCGTCTCCTGTAATTTAGCGATTTCTGAGGGCATCTGCTGGTAATGGCGGGAAGCATCCACTAAGACTACACTTTCTTCGTATGATGTACACATGTGCACCTTTATATAAATCAGGCACTTCATTTTCTCTTTCCTATCTGCTTATAAATGGAAATATACATTTATGTTTCAGAATTTGTGTGTTAATCTTTGTAATATTATAAATATATCAATCATTTATTCAAAGAAGATAAAAGTGTCAGCGACATTAACAAAATTCGCAATTGAATCGTTAAAAAAACTTTGCTTCAGATGCATATATGTAGCTTATGACGCCTCATCACTCAGGCCTTTGGGATTGATGCCGTACACCCCTGTTCGAACCCAGTCGATTCCAGCTTCAATGCCCGATGTCACGTGGCGCGTATCTGTCGTAACTTTCTTGAGGAGCAGAACATCGAACGTCTTCTCTGGTCCCCACTTTCGCCAAATTTGTCGCCAAACGAGCATCTTTTGGATCAATTGGACCGTCGGGTACGACTTCATGATCATCAGACGTTAGGCGATTTTCGTAATGTTCTAAGGCAGGAGTGGAACACAATACCACAGGGTGACATCCAGAGACTTACCAGGTCGCTGTCCTGCCATCCAAGAGGCAAACGGTGGACATACACGCTATTGACTGCATGTGTGAACTTTTCATTTCACCCCATGTCTGAATTGCGACATCCTGGTCTATTAATTAAAATGGATAAGGACATCAATTTTACATCTACATCCAGGGGCTCAGCAGCCTCAGTTATTGATAATTTTATGTATAATAAGATAAGAACAAGCAAAGACGGCAAAACGTATTGGAGATGTACTAAGTACTTTGTAGCATAGCAGTCGAACACACGCAAAAAACATAAATTGTATAACCACTATCCAAACATTCGTCTAACAAATGTCAGGAAAGTGGTTATACAATAAACCCTCAAAATATTGATTTTTCATCAACTGGCTAATTGTATTTTTAAAATGTATAATATGTAATTATAAAACACACCTGAAAAAAAAAATCTGTTAATGAAGTGGGAATTGATGAAATGGAAAAATATAATTTCTTAGGCAGTTGACGAAATGGGAATTGATGAAATGGGAAGACACCATCCTGACGTGACGCTGCCAACAGTAAGAAGATGAAATGATGCAAATTCATACAGCTAGACTCGAAATATGAATTTACAATAATTTGTTTGGGATTAAAGTCGATAATACTAAAAAAATTGCTCCTCAAAGTTTATTATACTTTCTTTTTTGACTAAGTATATAATAAAATTTGAATGGACATGTTTTTAACACATCTCGTCAATCTTCGTATGCACTGGACGTCGTTTGCAAATTGCTTTTGATTCAGCAACTTCCCCCATGCACCCCAATATGAAGAAAATTCGAAATGTTCAGGGGTTGGAATCCAATAAAGCTCCATCTCAGATGGCCGAAATACACCCGGTGTTACTACCATGATAAGATTACCAATAAGTGCCATATTTGAGCTCAATATCATAAAAACTGCCGAGATGCAAAACGGTCAAAAGCAGACAGGAGGAGATAGACTTTGGAATTTATATGTTTGTGTGAATTTAGCATCCGGCAAAAAGGTCGTTGATAACGAAGCGTTACGTATAATCATTTTTACCGACACTTTCTCAATGACGTTGAAGTGCTTATTTGATGAAATGCATTCACGGCGAGTGGATACTTTTTTACTCATTTCCAGCTCAGTTGCATGCGATCTCGAAGGTTGGACTCCATGACAATGAAACTCACAACCGTGATTTCGTCTGTGAATAGTATAATCTTCCAAATCAATGTGTTGTTTTTCAATTACATGTGAGGTTTGGAGTATTTCTCGGCACCTTGTAAAAAAGTTGATTTTAATTTTGAAACACGTTCAAACAACCCTGAGGGGTTATCGACCGGAATTACTTCAGCGGAAAAACAAACCAATATGCTTTGATTCCGTTCTGGGACTAATGCCTCGACTGACGAGACTAAAACAATTCGTTGTTATTTCTGAAAGAAGAAGATTTTACCATCTGGCTCGTGTACAATCTTTGATTTTAAGGGAGAAGGAAAATACAATGATCACAAAAATGCATAGCGGATAATATTATGATAAAAAACTCTACATTCTCTCTTACCCAGGGACGTGGCTAGAGGTTTCATATTGGGTGTAGGGTAGTGAATTTCCAACCATGGGGAGGGACCGGGAGGGGAAACCCCCCTCCCGGTCCCTCCCCATATTTGGAAATTCACTACGGAGAAACATTTTGAAAATGAAGCCATGAAAGGGGGCATAAAATTCATTCTAGTAACTGAAATGCCAACACATTTATGATAGAATTATCAGGTTATTATTATTTGGTATTATTCTGGGAATTGAATATGTGCTGAACAAATGGTCAAGCTGAAAACTTTGAGCAATTCACACTGTCCTAACATTAAATCAGATTTTAAGCAGGAATGATCAATTTTCGATGTTTCATCATTTTGCAACTGTGAATAATTGAATTAACTCAGGATAACGATTTTACATGGTGTGATTTTCTTGAAGTGCATTTCGAGGATTTTTTTATTACGATAAGTAACGTACTATAGAAATCTCGTACCGACTGACATCATGCATACTTATGAAGCTCGATATTGCGTACACTGTAGTTGTAAATAGTAACAGTTGGAATTTTTACCGATTTGAAACCGAGTTGGGATTTTGGGAAGTAAAGGAGACATCAGCATCACTAAAGAAGCTCTAAAATCCAGATAGATGGAATTTCCAACTACTCATGACTTGCCCACAGAATTTCCGAAAATAGGAAATTTTTGCCAGGGTTGCGGTGACACCCCCCCCCCCCCACACCCCTGTCCCCACGTCCCTTCTCTTACCATTACATCAGAAACGTATCGGTCTTTTCATATCGGGGAAAATACTCGGTGAACGCCTTTTTTTTGCCAGAAGCTTCATGAAAACTGCAGTTCATATCTAGATTATATTCAATGTGAGGTTCTGCTATGTGGCACACTGTTCGAAAGGGGTCGTAGTGCCCCTTCAACTGCGAAGATACTACAGGCGGATTTTATCAATGCAGGATAGGGTTTCTACCCAAACAGTTAAAAACGCAATTGTGACCACCCCCCCCCCCCCCCCCATACGCACCCAAACGGGTACCCTCGTCTTGAATTCATCCGAACACAATACCAAACCTGTCCATATTGCCACCCAATCCTATATGTTTCTCCTTGCAGATCTTCGTCCTTAGGCACTTCACAATTTCAGAACTGCGATTTGAGCATGCCCACGCTGAACTCCCCAATGCATATCGAAAGAGCATTTCAGAATTGCGAGTTGCCATTACAAAATCTGTCGATTGACACTGTAGAACTTCATAAATATTTATCCTGAAAGTGACCTTAAACATCAAGAAATAAATATTACCAAAATGAGAGATTTCTCTTTAAAAATAGAAATCTCGAATTATTTTGTTATTTATTTATTTTATTGGATTATTTATTTATTTATTGGGGTTTAAGGACTCTTTCGACAGCCAGGGTCACCTCATGTCGGTCAGTTTTACGAATGGAAGAAGGCGGAGTACCCTGGGGGAACTACCGATCAACGGCGAGCAACTGCCAGACTCTTCAACGTAAGTAGTATGTCATGCATGTTTCGTGCCTGATCAGCAGGACCCCGGAAGTGACGTCATGTCACGTGACCCAGTGGCACCATGTTGTATTGTAATGGTAATCCGCGTGAGTGACCTTCTTATAACCCCATTACCATAGTGATATATGGTGTTAGTGCGCATGGGCAGCGCGTGTTGTTACGGTGATACGTGTTTCCGTCGTCCATTTTGTATACTGGAGGCGCCATCTTGGTTTCTATGAAGCACGTGGTTGCTATGTAACCCAAATGTTTCTTATAGGATAGGGGTATGTTCGGAGGGTGTGTTCCTTGTACAGGAGTAATTGCCCGTTTCGCAAAATTACCACAAACAACCTGTCAATCCCTCAAAATCACCAAAATCCACCCCAAACTACCGAAATTGAGTTTATTTACTACGGGTTTCCCCCAGAATATTTTGTCATAGAGCAGCACATAGTGCTATAGGATCGGGGGAGGGGGCGGGGTAAGTTCGATTGAACTAGAGTAATTTCTGGTTCGGCCCCTCCCCCCCCCCCCCGAATCCTTGTTAGGACCGCCAAACCATGGCTTATAATAGTAGCACGTAGTGCTATAGTACTGAGGGGCCCCTTTGGATTATAGCCAAGTGATAGACAAACTCCATGAAAGCCTATATCATTCTTAAACCTACCCCCGACCCCCCCCCCCTTCCAAAAAGAAAATCTAACAGTCACTGTTAATTAATTGCTCGAATGACTCGAACCCCATCGAGCAAATGATCTATAGAGCAACTGCTCATTCGAGTGACTCGCACATACGACCCTTAGCCTCAGTTCGGTATTTGAGGATACCTATGAACTGGTATTGCATTATGTGAGGATACCTTTCGAGGATATCTTTTATAGGATACTTATCCGAAGATACTATTTCCTATTTCACCAGGCCTTTTAGGCCATCCCGAAGACATACCGATTCCAAATTTCTCTAATAAGTTATCGAGCAATTACTGAAAAGTCATTGCTCGAACGACACGAATCTGATCGAGCATGTGAGCTATCGAACAATTGCTCGATCGAGTGACTCCACATACTGCTTGAACGACTCGAATCTGATCGAGCAAAAGAGCAATTGCTCGTTCGGGTGACTCGCACATACGACTCTTCGACACATTTCAGAAAAAGGGCTTCAAGAGCAACATACATATCCTGGAAAGGATTCAGAAAGTGGGATTCTTAGTTCTGAGGTCGAGTCTTAACAGAAAAAACGCATTTACACTGGAGGAGACCGAACCGTGGACCTTTTGGTTTGAAGTCCAATAACCAAACCACGGAGACACCGCGCTCCCGAATTATTACAAAGCGTTCTTTTTATTAAATCGTTTTATTACAGTTAAAGTATTACAGAAATGGATACTAGTTTTAGTGTGGTTGTGACAAACGTATGTTCTGTTCCAATATTAGTACACACGGTCAACAAATCTTGCGACGTGTTTTGGTAATAGATTCTATTTAGTTCCTTTATCTTTAATTTCCTTATCCTATAAACGGCGTAAACACTCGAAAAACTAAATGAGAAATATTTGCAACGTTACATTAAGCGCAGATTTTGGCGGGGTCCTGTAAATCTCAATTTTCGGGTCGGGTCGAAGGCCGAATCGAAACAGCCAAAGAATTTCGAATCAAATTGAATCCCGAAACGAATACCATAACTCTTCAAGTTCTAAATATTGTACTTTCTTCCAACTGTAAATATTGCCGGTATCCAATCAAATATTAGAGACCTTTCGCCCAATGAACAACAACTGGTAAGAATTACGAGTGGGGATACTGCACTACGTGGAGAGTGAATTGTAACTAAATCACCATGGAGTGGAGTTAACACCAGAAGTATCACTTTCAAATTATGTACAAGTGGACCAAAAAAAAAAAAAAAAAAACGCAAGCAATGTTTCGGCCAATGGACCTCCGGGTATAACCCGGAGGTCCATTGGCTGGAACTTTGCTTTTTCTTGTTATGATATGCAACAAATTTGCAATTATTATTTGGGTGGAATCTCCACTCTGTGGGTGATTTAGTGATAATACACTCTCCACGTACTGTACGTGATTGGAATTTGTGTTCTTCCTATCAGCCCTCGTTTTCCCCCTACCCGTAGTTACCATTGCGATCTCTCATTAAAACACGCAGATATATCATATTGCAAAAACATTGGGAGCGTTTCTCCGTCTCTTAATATGGGGGTCCGTATATTTCTATCTCTTACCTGCAATTAAATCATTCTTTGACGCCCAACACGAGAAAATTGCGAAACACAAACGGACTCGTAGTCGTCAATTCTGCGAAAAGGTTTTTTGACCGTTCGACGAATTTATGACTACTATTAACCATTCGTAATTTTTTTCAGTCGTCGTTCATTATACTAATGGTGTCTTTTGTCAAAAGCGGAATATTTTAGAACGGAATCCACATGGGAGTTACGGAAGCGGAATCGTACGAAAGCCCAGGAGGCTCTTTCAAATTTCAAACTTCAAGTTTCAAATTTCAAATTTTAAACTTCATATTTCAAACTTCAAATTTCAAACTTCAAATTTCAAACTTCAAATTTCAAATTTTAATTTTCAGAATCCGTTTTTTGTTCTTCCCGCCTTCAAAAGTACACGGACCAATCAGATATCGCCACCGACGTCTAGGTAACCAATCACGTTCATTCGGAGGAACTCGCCCAATTCCGTAGCTGACGATTCTGTATAATTTCATTGTTATCGTAGTATCAAACAGGTGTGGTACTGCCCAGTTTCGCAGGATATTTTTCTTTTGGAGGAGGTATTATCATTTCGCCTATATAGGTAGGCATATACTTTGTCACGGGTAGCAATATTATTGGTACATCTTAATACTCAGTCTATCGAAGTAGCCGTTTTGAGTGTTTGTAGGGATTTCTGATATTCTGTTTGGTTGAGGACTCGTGTGCACCGATTTTGAAATTTTTGTGGTATTTTAGTATGATATTACCTCCCTGTCCGGGCGGCCTACTTAAAAATAATTCAGTATGCACTACCGGGGATTTTATATGGCATTTCTAGCAAAATCAATCCGCATATATATCTTATTATCTATATGAAGAGGTTTAGTCCGTGGGCTTGATGTGTGGTGGGGGTGTTCACCATGCAACCGTAGACTTTTTGTAAATAATATTGTTTCGTTTATTGGAATATTATAAGTGAGAAAAAAATGTTCAGCTATGTGTCACCAAAACACAATATTAACCCAATATGTATGGCATAAGCACCGCTCAACAGTGTAATTAATAACTTCTCCTTGCTCTTTATTTTATCCTAGAAAAGCGCTCGTCGGACTGTTGTCGGAATTAATTCAAAATTCAAAATCAGGAGCTTAATTGAAAGTGTAAAAATTCTGTAACTTGTATGTATGGGCGGAGATGGGTGTTTATGTGAATGTGGGGATAAAACCCCACTCAACACAACGTTTTGTAAGAAAATATCCTCCAAACTGGAGTCGCCAGAATGACATTATTTTAGATGGGCGGGGACCTTCATTGTACTACTATAATGATGAGTATAACGTGTTGATGACACACATTTGTTAGTCAATGCGGTCGATCGCGTGTCTCTCGTTAAATATGAAGTCGGACAGTCAGATGTATACAGCTGGTGGGTATATCATTCAAAAAGGGAAAACCTTCTCCCAATCCTACCCCCCCCCCCCCACCCCACCCCCTCCACCTCCTTCCCCAACAAACACACATCCACCTGCTAATATCTTCATGGTATTGGAAGCATTGTGGTTATTTGAGAAAACAGTGTGATTTGGTATATGGTGAAAATATATTTCGCATGCCCCACAGAGTACATATCAGGGTAGATAGGGGTGTGTGTGCATACAGAGCCAGACACGAAACTCTGGGGCATCTGTATTTGAATTCTGCCGCTATCTAGACATCATTTGTGTGTCGTTGATGGAGATTTCGGTTCATGTAGGGGTGAAAGAAGTGTTTCTTCAAAATTTTTGGAGTGAATGATTTTCTTAGTTTTGGAAAGTTCGTTCTCAGCTCTTAGAGCCGAGTTCGACCCGCGCCCCGGTAATTCGAACAAGGGATTAAATAACCTCATGTCACCGTCCCATACGGGGTCTAGGTTGTGACAGTGTCGACTGTTTTTCTCTGTTGCATTCTACTTTGAATAATGGAAAGAGAATAAAGGAGACCCCGATCCCCCCCCCCCCCCCCTACCCACAATGTACGATTGAACCCCGTATGTTCACTTGGAATCCCATGACAAGCAGAAAAGTTCCATTTCTAGGAAGTAGTTGGTACTGACCAGGATAAGCATCAATATGGATAGTTTGCAACTGATGCACATTAAATCAATAATTGCAGCTGACAGGCCTAGAAGGCTCATTTAAATTTCAAATTTCAAACTTCAAATTTCAAACGTCAAATTTCAAACTTCAAATTACAAACTTCAAATTTCAAACTTCAAATTTCAAACTTCAAATTACAAACTTCAAATTTCAAATTTCAAACATCAAATTTCAAACTTCAAATTTCAAATGTCAAACTTCAAATTTCAAGTTTCAAATTTCAATTTTCAAAATCCGTTTTTCCCCACCTTCAAAACTACATTGACCGATCAGATGTCTCCACAGACTTGCAGGTAACCAATCACGTTCATTCGGTGGAACTCGCCCGATTTCCTAGCTGATGATTGTACATAATTTCGTTGTTATCGTGGAATCAAACAGGGAAGATCGACTGCCCAGAAGCGCAGGATTTTTTTTATTTGGAGGAGGTATTATCATTTCGCCGATATAGGTAGGTTGATAGTTTGTCACGGGAAGCAATAATATTGGTACATTTTGATACTTTGACAAACTATCAACCTATCTATATCGGCGAAATGATAATACCTCCTCCAAATGAAAAAAAAAAAAATCCTGCGCTTCTGGGCAGTCTATTGTTCTTGTTTGATACCACGATAACAACGAAATTATGCAGAATCGGCAGCTACGAAATTGGACGAATTCCACAGAAGAACGTGATTGGTTACTTGGAAGTCTGTGGAGATATCTGATCGGTCAATGTAGTTTTGAAGGTGGGGGAAAAACGGATTTTGAAACTTGAAATTTTAAGCTTGAAATTTAAAATTTGAAATTTGAAGTTTGAAATTTGATGTTTGAAATTTGAAGTTTGAAATTTGAAGTTTGAAGTTTGAAATTTGAAATTTAAATGAGCCTTCTCAGCCTTTCAGCTGCAATTGATTTAATTTGAGTAGTATAGCATGTACCCGATCGTGCCCGGTTGGCCAGAGGGAGAGCCGGAGGGGGAAGTGACGTCATGTTGTGTTGTCAGGGTAACCCGCGTGAGCGGCCATCTTGTGATGTCATCTCCATAGTGATACGCGATGTGAGTGCGCATGCATAGCGCGTGTTGTTAGGGTGATACGTGTTTCCTCGTCCATTTTGTATACTGGAGGCCGCCATCTTGGTTTCTATGGTAGCACATGGTTGCTATGTGACCCAAAACCTTCTAACAAGACAGGGATATGTTCGGAGGGTGTGTTCGATGCGAATCGGAGTAAATCTAATTACCACAAACAACCCGACAATCCCTCCAAATCACCGAAATTGTCTTTATTTACTATGGATTCCCCAATTTATCGGCGTAGCACGTAGTGCTATAGTACCAAGGGATACCGGGGCGTGTTCCGTTGTAGAATGTTCTGGAGTATACTCAAGTAACGTAGAAGAGCCTATCAGTTGGAGCAGCTTTAGTTATTATTACTATATTTAGCTATTCTGGTCTGTTCTTGTTAGTTTTGACCCTATTCCAAGTACTCTTGTTGTTTCTTTTATCTAGATCATTTATTTAGATTATAACTAACCAATCAGATTGCTTGATTTTCCATAATTTGTATGCAGAGTTATCCCCCCCCCCCCCCCCCCCCCCTTATAACAAGGAAGTCGTATCCGATTCTCATCACCTCTATACCCAATGGCCATATCCCATGGAATCCCATTTTTGGGAAACACCCGTGGCTATGGAATCCCTTTTATTGTCGTATGAGGCCATGAGGGTTATGTAAAGCCCTCAATGAGGCCTCATTTATTATCCCTCATAGCATCATTGAATTTTGCGGTCATGAGGTCCATGAAAAATCCCTCATTGAGGTATAATTTACTACGACACTTAGCCTGATTTCGGTATTTAACAGGTATATCCTATGGAATCCCATTTTGGAAAACACCCGTGGCTATGGAATCCCTTTTTTGTCGCATGAGACCATGAGGGCTATGTAAACGCCCTCAATGAGGCCTCATTTGCTATCCCTCATAGCCTCATTGAATTTTGGGGTTATGAGGACCATGAAAAATCCCTCAATGAGGTATAATTTACTACGACTCTTAGTCTCATTTCAGTATTTGAGGATACCTATGGCCTGGTATTGTATTATTCGAGGATACCTATCGAGTATACCTTTTGAGGTTATGAGGGATAGTAAATGAGGCCTCATTGAGGTATGATTTACTGCGACTCTTAGCCTCATTTCAGTATTTGAGGATACCTATGGCCTGGTATTGTATTATTCGAGGATACCTGTCGAGGATACCTTTTGGAGAATTCCTTTTTGTCGTATGAGGCCATGAGGACCATGAGTAATCCTTCAATGGGGTCCAGTGTAGTCTTACCAACGGCTTCCATCTTGTCGCCAAAGCTCCAAGACCACTACAGGTCTATGACCTATCTGTCCTATCATTAGCTTCTACAGCAGGTTTATTACATTGCGGCCTTGTACCAGCACTATTGACTAATCTATCATCCATTAATATTGACTTGTTTCACCACATCATAGCTTTACGCTTTCAAAATGTTCAATCAGATTTCCCCTGTATACATATAAGGCATTCCGTAATTCAGATTCCGAGTCCGTAAAATTTGGATTCCGTGATGTCCTCATACGACAAAAAAGGGATTCCACAGCCACGGGTGTTTCCCAAAATGGGATTCCATAGGATATACCTGTTAAATACCGAAATAAGGCTAAGAGTCGTAGTAAATTATGCCTCATTGAGGGATTTTTCATGACCCTCATGACCTCAAAATTCAATGAGGCTATGATGGATAATAAATGAGGCCTCATCGAGGGTTTTTACATAGCCCTCATGGCCTCATACGACAAAAAGGGATTCCATAGCCACGAACTTTCCAAAACTAAGAAAATCATTCACTCCAAAAATTTTGCAGAAACACTTCTTTCACCCCTATATGAACCGAAATCTCCATCCACGACACACAAATGATGTCTAGATAGCGGCAGAATTCAAATACAGATGCCCCAAAGTTTCGTGTCTGGCTCCCTATGCACCCCCCCCCCCCTATCTACCCTGATCTGTACTATGTGGGGCATGCGAAATATATTTTCACCATATACCAAATCACACTGTTTTCTCAATGACCACAATGCTCCCAATTTCATGAAGATATTCGCAGGTGGATGTGTGTTTGTTGGGGAAGGAGGTGGAGGGGGGGGGGGGGTAGGATTGGGAGAAGGTTTTCCCTTTTGAATGATATGCCCACCAGCTGTATACATGTGACTGCCCGACTTCAGATTTAACGAGACACACGTGATCGACCGCATTGACTAACAAATGTGTACCATCAACATGTTATACTCATCATTATAGTGGTACAATGAAGGTCCCCGCCCATCTAAAATAATGTCATTCTGGCGATTCCAGTTTTGAGGATATTTTCTTACAAAACGTTGTGTTGAGTGGGGTTTTATCCCCACATTCACATAAACACCCATTCCCGCCCATACATACACGTTACAGAATTTTTACACTTTCGATTAAGCTCCTGATTTTGAATGTTGAATTAATTCCGACAACAGTCCGACGAGCGCTTTTCTAGGAGAAAATAAAGAGCAAGGAGAAGTTATTAATTGCCTTGTTGAGCGGTGCTTATGCCATACATATTGGGTTAATATTGTGTTTTGATGACACATAGCTGAACATTTTTTTCCTCCCTTATAAAATTCCAATAAACGAAACAATATTATTTACAAAAAGTCTACGGTTGCATGGTGAACACCCCCAAAACACATCAAGCTCACGGACTAAACCTCTTCCTACAGATAATAAGATATATATGCGGATTGATTTTGCTAGGAATGCCATATAAAATCCCCGGTAGTGCATACTGAATTATTTTTAAGTAGACCGCCCGGACACGGAGGTAATATCATACTAAAATACCACAAAAATTTCAAAATCGGTGCACACGAGTCCTCAACCAAACAGAATATCAGCAATCCCTACAAACACTCAAAACGGCTACTTCGATATACTGAGTATTAAGATGTACCAATAATATTGCTACCCGTGACAAAGTATAAACCTACCTATATCGGCGAAATGATAATACCTCCTCCAAATGAAAAATAAATCCTGCACAACTGGGCAGTCGACCGCACCTGTTTGATACTACGATAACAATGAAATTATACAGAATCGTCAGTTACGGAATTGGGCGAGTTCCTCCGAATGAACGTGATTGGTTACCTAGACGTCGGTGGCGATATCTGATTGGTCAGTGTACTTTTGAAGGCGGGAAGAAAAAAAACGGATTCTGAAAATTGAAATTTGAAATTTGAAATTTGAAGTTTGAAATTTGAAGTTTGAAATTTGAAATTTGAAATTTGAAATTTGAAATTTGAAATCGTTACTCGTTTTTGATCTTGTATTTATTAAACATTAAAAACAACAAAACAACCACCACCCTTTCACTCCAACGAAGTCATTCCACGGGTTACAAATAAAAGAAAACGAAAACGCAGATTTATCACTCCTCAACCTCAGCATCAATTTATTTATTTATTGATGTTTAAGGTCACATATTTATGCACAATGGCTAATCATGACCGTGACAGTTTTACGGGTGGAGGAAGCCGGAGTACCCGGAGAGAACCACCGAGCAACGACGAGCAGTTGCCAGCTCCCCAACATCGTAACTCCGCACTGCAGCACAGGCAGGGTTAGATTGGTTGAAGACATGCGTACCATCGACGTGCAGTACGCCTTAGTACACGGCGTCATCGTGCCCCCACATGGGCAATGGGGGTGAAGTGTCTTGCCCAAGGACACAACGCGGTTGCTGCAGGTGGGATTCGAACCGAGGACCTCTCGGCTTGCAGCCTGCACCTCTACCAACTGAGCCACCGCCCCCCCCCCCCCCCCCCTCAGCATCAATGGATATTTTTTAAATCGTCCATCTAATGAACGACGTGCATTTCTTCTCTGGCGAACGAGGTGCTTTTGGTCCTATAATTTTACAGTTTGCTCTCTGAGTTCTGTTCCGATCTTTTAGTTTCAATGAACACATTTACAAAGGTTTATCGATCTCGGAAATGCAGAATGACATTGTGAAGTATTTGATGAACTACTTCGTTCTCAAATACTCCCTTGTGAAACGTTTACGTCTTTAGTGTCGTGTTTTTGTTGAAATAATGGCACACTTAACAAGTCCTTGTGGAGCAAGCAACGCTGACAGAAGTAGAAAATTTACGCGCTTGAACAGTACCAACCTCCAAATTCATTTACAGTACGGCCATTGTGGACTGGTCACTTTCCACGGGTGGGCAATATTTCCACGGACGCAATAATATTAGATTCCAAATACTAATATTGGGATTAATCATCAAAAATTTAATTAGTGAAGCACCGGGTACAACTCTGTGCTTCATTAACCCTTCACCCAACGCGCACGATATCAAAATTTATTATTTTAAATATAATTTTTTAAAATTTTTCTTTTTTGTTGTTGTTTATTTGAGTTTAACGACATTTTCAACAACAGCCAGGGTCACCTCGTGTCAGACATTTTTTACGGATGCAGGAAGCCAGAGTGCCCAGAGAGAGCCACCTATCAAGGGCGAGCAACTGTCAGACTCCGCAACGTACTAACTTCACACACGCAGGGTTAGCATTGGTTTTAGGCAAGTACACCATCTACGCGCATTGCGCCTTAGTACACAGCGCCACCGTGCCCCGAAGTGTGCAGTTGGGATTATGTGCCTTGCCCAAGGACACAAAGAAGTTAACCCTGGCGGTGATCGATATATTAACCCTTCGGTTTGAAGTCCAGTGTCGTAACCACCGAGACATCGTGCTGTTATAGCCAGGGAGCAGTTTAGAGCCGAAGTATCCCATCGCTTAACCCTTTACCTAACGAATCGCCCGCATCCGCCCGCGAAATATGTAAATTGAACAGTTGAAAAAATTATTTTTTTCAAAATATTTCAACAAAACCATATCATGTGACCCCTCATTGGAACGAGCTCATTGAGCTCATTGGGCTCGTTTCAATGAGGGGTCACGTGATATGGTTTTTGTTGAAATATTTAAAAAAAAAAAAATTTTTCAACTGCTCAATTTGCATATTACGCGGGCGGATGCGGGCGATTCGTTAGGCAGAGGGTTAAATAAAATATTGCTGTTGATGATTTTTATTACCTGCAACATCACTATCCACGCGTGGATTACGACCAGTCCACGGCGACTGTACTGCACTTGAAGTTCGTTTCAAACCATTCCCATTCAATTGCGTGAAAAATAATTTTAAACATTTCTTGGATCACTGAGAAATTGACGATGAAACAATGCATATAGCTCGTCTGTGCATGCAGCTATGGTAATATCTTATTTATAAATAAACAAAGGTACGATATAATTTTTAATTTATCTCGACCGAAAATAACTTGAAGACAATTCTATCATTCCTCCTACAATAAGAATACAATTGAAACGAAATCTATAAACTCTGCTGTCTTGAAAACTCATGTGTTGCTTTTTTGTTGTTGTTTGTGGGGAGTGACAGGAAGACAGCCACTAGGGCTATGCCACTTCCCGTAGTATACTATCTTTTTGTTTATCACCGATCAATGTTACTGTTTATGCTTTGTATACTACAAAATAAAATTTCATTTCATTTCATTTCATTTATTACTTTCCAAAGTGTGATTTACTGGGATTTCCGGGTTTGATTATAAACGATAACTTCACAAGTGAATTATGCAATCAACAATTGGGCCATGTATTCGTGCGCTCAAACAAAGACGCTTTGCCGTGGGTGTAATGGGGACTTCATTGTTTTTTGTTTTTTTAACCGTTTACCTAACATGAAAAGCAGACGACAACACTTGAAAAACAATTTCTTGAATAACTATTATTTTCATTTTTGTCTCAAAAACACAGGTTATCACCCCTCGTTGGAACGAGCTCGACGAGCTCGTTCCAATGAGGGGTCATAACCTATGTATTAGAGACAAACAATGAAAAAATAATGAAAGCCAATTGGCGATTTTTGAGAATAGCGCTGGCCGGTTTTGGCCGTTACGTCAGGTAAAGGGTTAAATAATAAAATTGTCGTTAATAATGAAAAGTAATAAACAGAGTAATCGCTTGACTGGACTGGTTACGTAAAATTCATTCGAGGCGAGGGACTATATTGTAAAATACTCGTGTGTATTCGCGCACTCGTGTTTGTACAACGTCCCTCAACTCTCATGAATTATTTCACGTAACCAGTCCAGTCAAGCGATTACTCTCTATTTAATCCACAACTCTGACTTTGGCAAGCATCAAAACTTAATGAACACCATTAAAATTTGGTTTCTTCATTGAATGGAAAATTGTTGTATGCTCTGAAATGTGTGTGTAATGATCGGTATGATGTGACTGTCAATCGATCTGTTGGATACTGCGTCGGAATTGTACACTTCATGTTTTCTTCCTTAGTTTCTGTTATATTAACGCGTTGATACTTTTGTACGTCTTATGATGTACGAAATCAAACAGCGCGTGGATACTTTGTGGTCATTTGTTTTGTTATTATTTTTCGATTTGTTAAAAGTTTTAACCTCAATTCCCCCGAATAGTGCTATGTGAGAACCGTTGAACCAAATGTGATCGCAGTTTAAAATATTAATATAATCCTGCCGTCAAGGCTTCTTAACTGGTTGATTGCTAGAAGCCTTTCAAAAAAGGAGGAAGCAAAAGCCAACACTTTCCTTGCCTATTTTTCATATTCAGTCAAACACAAATAGTATTTTGTTTTTTTAAATTTGTTTTATTACAAATTATTTGAGAATGCCCGTGGGCACTCTCCAATAATTTGTAGTAAAACAAGTTTTGAATAACAAATTCAGACCACCAAAAATAATTTAGCTCTCAACCAGATAATCACTTGTGTGTAAAAATATCTTGTTATTTGTACTTTCCGACGTTTGACGTCGCATTTTGAAAAACGTTGAAGAAACTGAATTTCCAGTGACGTTTCAACGTCAGGATAATTAAAGTCTCAAAGGGTTAAAGATGAATATGAATCATACATAATGAGTTCAGTTTTCTGTGTTAGTGGTAGTGGTCTGTTATGAAGAATGGAAGACAACTCATGTTTGGTCAGCTTGCACGCCCATTTGCAGATATGAAACAGAGACACTGTTCTTTGACTTTGCAAAATTACGCCCGATAGACCCCCAACCCCCGCCCCCCCCCCCCCCCCCCGGTCCCACATTTCTATTTTTAACCCTTTACCTAACTTAACGGCCAAAACCGGCCAGCGCTATTCACTAAAATTGCCATTCATTGCCGTTCATTATTTTGTCATTTTTTGCCTAAAAAACATAGCTTATCACCCTCACTGGAACAAGCTCGATGAGCTAGTTCCAATGATGGGCCATACGCTTTGTTTTGACGCAAAAAATGAAAACAAAATAGTTATTCAATAATTTTGTTTGCAAGTGTCGTCTGCTTTTCGTGTTAGGTAAAGGGTTAAGGAGTTGTTTTTTTTTTCACACATTCATCGTTCATTTTTGTTGATGATACATTTAAAACTAGAAGTCCTGTCATGAAATGCGCACAAATAGCACGTCGATCTGCGCGCTAATATACGCGTTATGACCATAGTAAGGCTATCAAATTATGTACATGTGGCCTGTGCACAAGCAATGGTAACCCGGAGGTCCATTGGCAGAAACATTACCTGTGTTTGCTATCAGTAACCAGGAGAACCTGCCGTGCTTTGGATGCCATTCGATATGGCAATTGCGCGCAATTCCTACGCGCAATTAAGCCTAGATAAGCGCACAGTTCGTGACAGGACTTCTAGTTTTAACTGTACTTTATTTTACATGATGCCCTACTATAATTTACTACTATGTACTGCGTTACACACTGACATTGCCGTTCGTACAGTGATATTTTTCTTTTCCTATTTTCCAAACGCAGCTTATGGCTCCTCATTGGAGCGAGCTCAATGAGCTCGTAAGCAATGTTTTGGGAGCAAAAATGAAAATTTGTAGTTATTTCTGGTTATTTGGAGGAAAATTACAAGTATCATACAGTACGTGGAGAATGTATTATCCCTAAATCACCCGCAGAGTGGAGATTCCATCCAAGAAATAATTGCAAATTTGTTTGCAAAGCATAACTAGCACAAGCAAAGTTTCAGCCAATGGACCTCCGGGTTAAACCCGGAGGTCCATTGGCTGAAACATTGCTTGTGTTTTTTGTCGCTATGTTCACGATTTGAAAGGTATAGCTCGGGCGATAACTCCACTCCACGGGTGATTTAAGTACAATCCACTCTCCACGTACTGTCTGTTAGGACAAGAAAGGATAAATGAAAACTCATCCCTTTTATTCCGTTAAAATCGCAACATCGCAAATCGTTACAAAACCTGGAGTAAAGATGTCTTCGAATCACTCACATGGTCTCTCATACTGGAGGTCCCGGGATTGATCCTCGGTCGCAGAGTGTTCGCGAGGTGACCGAACACTCTCTGTTAGCATCAATTGTTGGGTTGATGATCACAACGTGCCGTCCTATCGGGTGAGGACGTAAAATGGTTGCCCTCTGTGTGGAGAGAGACACACTCCGTGCACGCAAAAGATTCCTTCGTAGTATTCGAGAAGAACGAGTCCACGAAGTTGCCGCTGCGAAGGTCCCACACACCTGCGACATTGGGCAAAGGAGAGGCGTTAATATAAGTCTCAGGACTTGTTCGCCAATTCTTGTAAAACCAAATAAGCTTAAAAAAAATTACTTACATGGCACAGCCATAACTTATTACAAACTAACTTTCTCGGGAACTGTCACACTTTCAACCGTAAGGATCTAATGAAATTTATTTCAATGTCCAAAACGTTCCAGAAAAGTGAGCGAGCACTTATTTTTCCGAACTAATACTGTTTCCAACCAAACTGTAATTAATGGTCCCTAGAGATTTCGAGGTAATTTTCTATATATTCGTATGACATTTGAGTCTAGGAAGACAATAATTTTCTAGAGTTAATCAGAAATGCCTTTCATTAAGTCATAACTTCTCAATCAGACACCAGGGACAGAGCATTCATCAATACACAGTTGACGACATGTCATCAAATTTATTGACCGGCGGTGTCTGACTTTCCGGTCCCCGTTTCTAGCGACTTTTCGAACTCTCCGAAAACGACAGTAATGCCAGTCGTATAAATATTATTATTTAGCTAAGGTATTTATTTTGATCTGAGCAAATTAAACTTGCGTTTCTTCTTTCTATTGACTACACAGAAGCGGTGAATTGATCTTTCTAAATTGTCTGTGAAACAGACGCCTGCTAGAACAATCTATTTAAATAATTCAACGAAAGAACGCCAATGCAGCACTTTTATGATATTTTATCATGTTCGAAAATATGCCGAGTGTTTACTCTCTCGTGATCACAAATGATTTCAATGGCACGTTATTCATCCTCATCTTCAAGAATACATCAAACAGAATTTGAAAGAATAACCATGATATAAGGAGTGCAACGCGTTGAGTTCATGCTAGATGTCCAGTCACTATACAGGGATGTAGCCAGCATTTTTGTTAGGGAGGATTGCCCACAATGCAACTCAAGAATGAGAATGTCTGGCAACTAAAAAGACTGAAAACGTGTCCACGTGCCAAGCCTTGGCCAGAGGTCAAGTTGGAGGAGATTATGGGAGGGGGTGACCCCCTCCCATATCTCCTCCAACTTGACCTTTGGCCATCGGTAGTGGTCCGGTGGTGGGGGAGAGGGGGTATTCAGTATTTGATATCAGCAGTGATAAAGGATTTTATGTTGAGGGACCGTGAATCAAATTCAGTGTAGGCATGTATTAGATTGTTGTGGAGAATATCGGCCGAGGACCTTTGGGATTTGGAAGGGGTTTGCACGACCGCCATGACCCCCCCCCCCCCCCGGCTACACCATTGCTCTATTGTGCACTATTTTGAAGTAATAGAGCGCTGAGTAAGTGCACTCTTTGTCACTATCGAACTCAAACTGCCCCATTTGAGAAACTCAATTTCTGTACAAAATCGGCGTGTCCGACAATTCTCTACTAGTAAATAGAGATCATTAATATCATTCCTAACCTCTACTGGGATGAATGTATATGTAAAGAGAGGAACAGAATTTACTGCGACCAGTAAATTCGAGTCTGTGTGAAAATGGTAAAAGCATCAGTACTAAAACATAGAAAAAAGAATTGATGGAGACTTATTTTCGGGAGTAAACAGCATTTAAAGATTTTCATTCAGGATTCAGTTTACATTGTTCAAGAAACCGGAAATAACTTTTGTGCATTTTATTAAATATGTTCAAAAGAGGATACAACAATGAATATTTTTGACACTGCCCAAATTTTGAGAGAAGAAATACACGTAGGAACTCCAGAAATGCATTGGGATCATAAAATGCAATTTTAAGCAATTCTGAAAGCTACACTTAATGAGACCTGTGTGATCCCGGTAAACTGAACACAAATGCTTAACTCCCACAGTGTTCTGACTCATTTGGTGTTGGTCCGAGGTCCATATGTCATACCATGCTTGAGATATAAGTGTCACCAACTTTCAAAATTTGTTCCCACCCCCATCCCCGATACATATTTTAAGAATAAATGTACATGTATGAACTGCGGCAATACATTAGGATATCGAAAAATGTGACTTCCAGCAATTCTGAAAAATGCACCCAATGACCCCTGGGTGACCTCTGTGTCCTTGACCCAAAACTGCAAACCTTCATTGAGTTTCAGCTCATTTGGTGTTGGTCCCAGGTCCATATGTCATACCATGCTTGAGGTATGAGCGTGACCCACTTTCAAAATTTCTGGCCACACCCCCTTTTAGTTTTCAACATAAAATGTATGTATGATGTTTGGGAATTCATTGGAGGTTAAAATGTGATTTCCAGCATTTCTGAAAAAATGCACTCATTGACCGCTTAGTGACCTCAGTGACAGTGACCCATATTTTGAACCTCCATTGAGCTTCAACTCATTCGGTGTTGGTCCCAGGTCCATATGTCATACCGTGCTTGAGATATGAGCGTGACCCACTTTCACAAGTTTTTGCCACGCCCACTTTTTTGAACGTAAATGCTTTAGGTGGTCCAAAAATGTGATTTCCAGCAATTCTGAAAAAAATGCTCTCAATGATCCCCGGGTGACCTCAGTAACCCTGACCCATATTTTGAACCTCCATCGAGTGTCGACTCATTTAGTGTTGGACCCATCCTTGAGATATGAACAATACCCACTTTCAAAATGTCTGGCCACGCCCACTTTTCTGAACGTTAAAATGCATGTATGAACCTTGGGATTGCATTAGGGGTCAAAAATGTGATTTCCAAATTCTGAAAAAATGTATTCATTGACTCCTGGGTGACCACTGTGACCTTGAATGTCGACTCATTTGGTGTTTGTCCCAGCACAGGCCCAAACGTCATCTCATGCTTGAGATTTCAGCGTGAACAACTTTCAAAATACCCTATGGGCACCCCTAAGAAGAAGAAGAAAAAAAAAACGAGAAAAGAAAAAGAAACTCTACAAAAACAATAGTAAACATATATAAAAATTTGGCAATGTATACAGAATGAAGAGTATTAGTTACCCCGTGTCTGATCACGTGGTACGAGTTTTTACCTACCCGAAGCCAGCCGTATCCCATGAGGCCGAAGGAGGCTTCATGGGATACGGCTGGCTTCGGGTAGGTAAAAACCCGTACCACGTGATTAGACACGGGGTAACGAATTTATATATTGACTTTCCGTTTTAGAAGTACAATCTATTTCATGTGTGAACACACACAGCATGAGATATTTTATCTTCCATTGTTGAGCCATACAGGTTTCTGTGGAATTTTTGTGCAAAAGAGTTTTTGTCAAAATATGTCGATATGACTAGTATAAAAAAATTATTTAATTTCTTTTTTTCTTTTTTGTCTCACAAACATAGCTTATGAGCCCACATTGGAGGGTACTCGACACGCTCATTCCAATATGGGGGTCATGAGCTATATTTCGGAGATAAAAAATTAAAATGTAATGCATGTACACTGTAAAACTGGAATGACGCGTCTTCTACGGGGTATGGACAATTTGTAGATTTCGGAACGAGGATTACACTGGGTATGGGAAATTTGTCAGTGGCTGGGCGGACGTATCGTGGGTTTCAATGAATATGGTCTCATACCACGTATCTATCAACCAATCAAATCAAAAAATTCACTTTTGTCAATAGATAAAGTGGATTACTACTTAATCGTCGCGACATATATTCTCCACTCGAAAGGTATTTAGAAACGTTAATAACATCACAAGAAACACTTGCAAGATTTCACCATATGGACCATCGGGTTGCACTGGTGAGAGTTTGCAAGTGCTTCTTGTGCGTGTCCTCAGAAGTTGTAAATACGTTCTAAGTGATCCCACAGCGATTTACTCGCTATTTCCTCCCTTCACATACAGTAGTCTCTATATTTTCTTTCTGTTTGATCGGTTGAGGTCGTAATTTTACTACCGACCTCGCTAATAGCAGATTTTGTCATATGACTCATCTGTTTTGTTCACTTTGAAACATTTGATATTTTGTTTTCATATTGATCAGTGATAAATAAAGCCTTCCGTCAATTTCATTGGTCAATTTCAAAACTAGACAATTTGATTAGCTGAACAAAATACAACTGGGCCACATTTTCATAATTTGCATAATTAGGGTTGGGAGCTTTCATTGGTCAATTTCAAAACTGGACAGATTGATTGGCTAAACAAAATACAATTGGGTCACATTTGCACAATTTCAGTAGGGAGAATTTACGTTATCTGTCCTATTTAGGGTGGGTTATATTGTATTAATCTTTTTACCTACAAAAAAAAGCCATTCATTTTTATTTATATTTTCACTTTTTGCTTCCAAAACATAAGTTATGGCCCCTCACTGGAACGAGCTCGACGAGCTCGTTCCAATGAGGGGCCATAACCTATGTTTTGGAAGCAAAAAATGAAAATTTATAGTTATACGAGGATGTTTTTTCCAAGTGCCGTCTGCAACTCAAGTTATGTGATGGGGTAAAGAGTCATACTAATTGGCTAATTTGTACGTGTGTGTGTGATATGATAAATAGAATATGAAATGAGTGTTTTTCTCATATAATATTTATGAAATTCGTCCGAATTTTCCGTTTTTGCTCGCCAGAGGCTCGCCAAAACGGAAAATTCTTAGGACTCGTTTCATAAATATTATATGAGAAAAACACTCATTCCATATCCTCTATATATTTACATTGCGCTTGGGTATTTCAGATTTCTGCATTCTTCTGCAGTAAGGGGCTCATTTTCTGCGCTAAATGTGACAGGACTTCTAGTTTCAACTGTAGGACAGGAACATAGCCAGGCATTTTGTTAGGGAGGTGAACTAATTGGCGGTTGATGAGTATAAAATTGAGATCTGTGGTAACATCTGTAAAGATATGACGTTAAATTTAGGGCAGAAATTATAAGTACCTTTACACTGGTGTATTTAAGAAATTACATACAAAATGAGATCGATATAGTTGATAAGAATATTTTTTTCCCGATATATATTTTATTACACGCCTGTTCTGTGTAATCCCCATATGTGCGGAATGGAAATCGTAGTCGGACTACCATTAAATAGAAACGAATTTCACTGGAAGTTTCTACAAATTGTGCAACGTAATTACAATTTGAATCGCTAGTGATAGCTACAAATCGTCCACTGAGTTTCATTGTGTTATTTGGGCCATCAGGCACATAAAACACATTAAAACTCAGAGGACGAAATAGTAACACGGGTCCCCTTGCACATTTTCTTGGTGACAAAATGTGTTTTAGTTGTCAAATGAATTGCTGAGCGCCCTTCTAATAATTTTTTTGTAAACGTGAAGGTGTGTAATAAGCAAAACTACCCGCGTGTGTGAATGGGGTAATAGAGATGGCACCTGTGCCATCGAGGAAGGATAAAACACGAGGCCTGTGGCCTCGAGTTTTATCTTTCCGCGATGGCACAAGTCCCATATCCATTAATCTGTTCACACGTGTATGTCTTCCTGTGTATATATGTATATATGTAATTCTGTTAATATGTGATTCTGCCAGAAATCAAACAGTTATAAGCGCTTTGTAATAGGGACCAGCGAAGCTTCGAGATTCGATTCAATTTTAGGTGCTATATAAATAAGATAAATTTATTTACTTTGAAATTCCCACCTCTGATATTCCTTAAATTCAAATTGAATATACACAAATTAAAGACCAAAATGAAGGTTGTGATGGAAAGAATACGAAAAATATATGCATTCAGCTCAGCGTTGACAGTCGGCACCAGTGGTTCCTGGATGTCTGCTACCCTATTCGTACCGATAACGAAATAATATTTCAGGCAAACAACACGTGGTCAAATGTACTTCAGATATCCAAGAACAAAGCTAGGACATAAAATGTCCTAAAAACGCAGCGACAGAGCTGCGTGGGGATAAATTCCAAAACTGTCGGCTTTGTTTATATTGTAGGTTCATTTCGATTTCCGGTCAAGGTCATCGGACGGAAAAGGTATGGATATGCAATGCCGTTTAAGATCGAATAATGAGAAAGAGCGCCTTAATACAGCATACAATTATTATATGGAGACTGCACGGTATCATGGCACCTTGTGAAATTTCCTAGAATTACGATATTTTTTTTTTCGATGCAAATTCGTGGTATCGAGTGATTTGCGCATGTCCGTCCTGTCAAACATGGAATCCATCTTCAATAAAAAGTGCAGACAGTGTTGTCCTTTTCCCAAATGCAGTCCTATCGCTGCATGTTAAAATGTTTTGAATGCCTAGCTTTGCTCTTGGATATCTGAAGTACATTTGGCCACAAGTTGTTCTCCAGAAATAATATTTTATTATCAGTTCTGTTACGAATAGGGCGGCAGACTTCCAGAAAACAATGTTGCCTGCTGTCAACTCTGAGTTGAATGCATATATTTTTCGTGTTCTATACCTCCCATCATTTTGATGTATAATTTGCATATATTTAATTTGAATTGATGGAATGTCAGAGGTGGGAATATCAAAGTAATTTCTCTTACTAAAATAGCACCTTAAGTAGATATTCGGTACAATTCGAAACCTGTTGTCCAATTCGTTTCCCCTCGAATCTTTTTCATAGAAATATAGATTGGTAGCAGTCATCTTCATCAACTCTCGAAAAGTATAGTTCAAATGGAAATCGTACATAAATAATGTTGAAATAAAGGACTGAGTGTAACTTCCGATACATTAACATAACATCTTCACTCATGACACTAGCCATGTTAATTCCAGTATCACTAGTCCCTATCACTGTTAAATACAGATTAAAGGTTTTAATTCCAGCAATGTCGACGATGAACTATAATCCTTATGGGGTATACATATATATAATCCTTATAGGGTAATATTCCAACTACATCATCAAGGCATGCCTTCGACGAAGGCATGTCTTGATGATAAAGTTGGATTATTTGATCACTCGGGACTTGGGCCACCACAGTCTGAACAAATCAGGTTCAGTGGCGTAGGGATGGGCCCGCATTGCGGGGGGGTGGGGGGGGCTAGGTGGGGGGCCCCATCTTGAAGGATGTCCCGACGCTGGAAGAAAGAGGGAAATGGAGAGAGAGAGAGAGCGAGATTGTGTACCAAATACACATAATTTCAAACATACTCTTTGTAGTCTATGTATTATTCTTGTAACCCTTTACCTAACATAACGGCCAAAACCGACCAGCGCGATTCTCAAAAATCGCCAATTAATTTTCATTATTGTTTTCATTTCTTGTCTCAAAAAACATAGGTTATGATCCCTCGTTGGCTAAACCACAGGGAGTACGATATATAGAGGATCTCAAACGAGTGATGTTTGGATATAAGATTTTTTGAAACGAGTTTGATGAATTTGATTCACAACGAGCCTTTAGGCGAGTTGTGAATCGAATTCATCAAACGAGTTTCAAAAAATCTTATATCCAAACATCACGAGTTAAAGATTCTGTATATCACATGAATTTTCGAATGTTTTTTACACTTTTTATTTAATTCATTGTCGCTAAATTCTCCCAAAACAACCGACAATTAGTTCGTTGGCTCAGACGCTTCACGCCATGAATGCGCTTTACTTGCATTTTTTGTCGTAATTGACGTCATTTGAACTACGCACAAGAATACAATGCTGCTGCTGCTATGGGACCACGCGCCGATTAGACAGTAGTTGATAATCAGGAAATACGATATGGGCTGTGATATATCGGGATAAGTGAGGTCGTACCATTTTATTAAAATTTTTAAATCACAAACTGAAGACAGTCCCTCAAAGGGAACTGCCATTTTGTTTTCACTCGTCGCACCTCCCCTGACTCCGCATCTGACAGGACCCTGCGAATCTCAAATTTCGGGTCGAATCGAACATCGAATCGAATCAGTCCGAGGATTTCGAATCTAAACGAATCTCGTCGCTCTTGATGTTGTGAATATTTTATCATCTTCTTTACAACCGTAAATATCGACTCTCGTATATTGCACCCAACGGAAACTTTTCTAATTGGGTAAGTTAATCACGATGCGGAATATTCCAGAACGAAATTAACCCTTTCAGCCCAGGTGGGTTCTTCCGTGTCAGTTCAAAGGCATCAATTGGAAGAGTCCACACTCAGCAGTTGAGGTAGACCAGTTAATATATTGGTTGGTCTCCCCCACACATTCACATAGCAGCCATCCTGCTTAATGAAATTATGATGTACCATGGTCTTAGGCCGGAAAAGCGGCCTCTCGTGTTCAAAGGGTTAATGTATTTAGAAAGCGGAATCTCCGTGCATTATTCTTCTATCATTATGAGGGAGACCTGATGATAGAAAAATTCAGAAGGAGACATTTTTTGGATTTTTCGAAATATCTATAATTCGAAAATTTACATTGATTCAGTATGACAAAATAGCATCGAATTCAATCATTCGGACGGTTTCGAATCGAATCGAATTTCGAAGCTTCTCAAGGCACAACAAATTCCATCTAGATATTAACGATGAACACGTATCCTGATGCTGATCCTGAGATTATCTTTCTTCTAGTCACTCGGAGCAGTTACTCCAAACAGGAGCATCAACACTCGAAGGTCGAGCAGCATTACTCGACAAAAGAGAGCAGTGCAACTCAAAACTCGAGCAAAATTAGTCTAAATAGAAGTTCCATTGCAGATACAGAAGTTGCCAATCATAACCATGCCGTATTTGTCGAAAATGACCTTAAACCCTAGCAAATATAGAGGATATGGAATGAGTGTTTTTCTCATATAATATTTATGAAACGAGTCCAAGACTTTTCCGTTTTGGCGAGCCTCTGGCGAGCCCAAACGGAAAATTCGGACGAGTTAGCCACAAATTAGCCACTTAGTATTACTTTTTAACCCATCACCAAACTTGAGTTGCAGAAGGCACTTGGAAAAAAACATCCCCGTATAACTGAAAATTTTCATTTTTTTGCTTCCAAAACATAGGTTATGACCCCCATTGGAACGAGCTCGTCGAGCTCGTTCCAATGAGGGGTCATAACCTATGTTTTGGAAGCAAAAGGTGAAAATATAAAAAAAAAATGAATGCCGTTTTTCTTGTAGGTAAAAGATTAATACAATATAATCCACCCTAAATAGGGCAGATAACGTAAATACTCCATACTGAAATTATGCAAATGTGACCCAGTTGTATTTTGTTTAGCCAAACTAATTGTCCAGTTTTGAAATTGACCAATGAAAGATCCCAACTCTAATTATGCAAATTATGAAAATGTGGCCCGGTTGTATTTTGTTCAGCCAATCAAATTGTCTAGTTTTTAAATTGACCAATGAAATTGACGGAAGGCTTTATTTATCACCGATTAATATGAAAACAAAATATAAAATGTTTCAAAGTGAACAAAACGGACGAGTCATATGATAAAAATAAATATTGATAATCCACATCATGGCATTGCACTTGATCGTTTATTGCTGAACGGAACAGGGGGAAAAAAGAAAAGAAAAATAAACGGAGCATGCAGCACGTTAATCGAATGTAGTTTTAAATTCATTAAAATCGATAAGAGTTACTTAGTAGTCGTTGAACTGAAACGTTTTACACAACAGTAAAAATTTTATTATGATTGAAGTTTGATCAGATCCAGAGATACATCAATCTAAAAATTAATGAAGCGAGTTGTAAAAACCAATGTAAATAACGCTCTTTGACACATTCGAGCAAATACCTTGTTTATCAAAAAGCAATTTGCCATCCAAGGAAAGAACAATGGTGAATAGAGACGCAGTCAGAGAACGTATGACATTCTTCCG
Organism: Pictodentalium vernedei; assembly: GCA_031216915.1. NCBI lineage: Eukaryota > Metazoa > Mollusca > Scaphopoda > Dentaliida > Dentaliidae > Pictodentalium > Pictodentalium vernedei. The sequence continues at coordinate 456,489,161 of CM062294.1, read as the reverse complement.
AGTCATTCGACCGCCATGTTGAGCTGTCGTAATGGGAAATAGGAATCCACGTGATGGTTTAATCCTGACAGCTGTCTTTGTTGTTAATCATTAATTCAATCAACGTATCTGAGCTATCGTTTAGCTTGATTTAATTCTCATTTCCTGTTAGCAAAGGGTTTATGGTGAAGTATTTGTTGTGGGGATGGTCGCAGTGATCTAGTAAAAGGGAAATCACGAACGAAGCGCATTCTTTGAGAGGAAATAGTCCCAGTGCACTATTTAACCCTTTATCTAATCTGAATAGCAGACGATACTTGCAGAGCATTTCCTGAACAACTAAATATTTTCATTTTTGTTCTTCAAATACATAGCTTTGGACCCCTCATTGGATCGAGCTCGTCCCAATGAGGGTTCATAAGCAATGTTTTGCTACAAAAGAAAAGAAACAATAATACCATTTTAATGGCGAATGTTATGAATGGTGCTGCGTGTTTTTCTGTTGTATTTGGATGAGAGGTCAACCAAGGACATCTGTTGCAACAAAACCAGTTCAGTCTCTTTCTTGAACCTTACACCAACATCCTATGTTTGACATGGATCATATTTAACGCGAGACACTGTTACCCTTTCTTCGAGTAGTGTACCCAAATTCCACTGGAACTCCAGGAAAGAGAGCAACGCTTTATTACTGCGGTAAACAAGTTCAGCTGCAGTAGTATTATAGGACGCGGTAACAAATGCCTGGGTTTTATGTTCTATAAATTGGTAACATAGGTGTAAACGATTGGTTAAATTTGACCTTGTCCTTGTGTTGCAGTCATGATATAGCACTAGATGCTGAAAATCATCTTAATCATCAACCAATAAATATAGAATAAACGTATAGTGTTTTCAAATAAAAAAAAAAAATTCTACGAGTAGGATTAAGAATGAAACCGATGAGCCTCTGGCGAGTCGCTTTCATTCTTAATTCTACGAGTAGAATATTTTTTTACTTGAAAGCACTTTAAGTTTATTTTGTTTATCCCATAAATCTTTTACAGGGCAGTCGCGGCGAAATCATGCTGTTACTCACTACAGAACAGCGATGAGCACACTGGTTCAATTCGACCGACAAGCAACATTGGCAAAAATAAACAAGGCGCAGTAATACATTTCAGTTTAAAAATAATTCCCATTCAGACTTGAGCTAAACTTGCCAAAATACTTTATTAAATGAATAATGCGTAGTGTTTTCTACTGGCATTGTGCAATACTTTCCAAAGGGTAAAAAAACAACTATTGAACAACTAATTATGCCACACGATTGTGGTACAGGTAGATGTTAACAAGTCCGTCTCTACTGTAGGAATAAATTATTTCAGTGTTAAACCTACAGGGAAAATTTATCACCCCACTTGGTGCATAAAGCAAACATTTATCCTAGTTTTCTATTGTTAGAATAAACGGCCATTTATGGGATAAATAAGGTTTTCCATTGGGAACCCTGGGACGTTGCCTTATACTTGTTTACTGCTACAATAGGACCCGGTATCAACTTAGGTGAAAGTCCTTTACCTCCTTACAAGCTGCTAGCGGATATTCCTGCCCAGGTCAGTATTTCTCTTAAGACTGAAATGTGTATAATTTGGGTGCATTTAATCCAATTTCTACCCTGTAAATTTAATGGATTTTTTCACCAATGATTCCTTTAGTTAAATTTTGAAGAATTTTTTTTATCAAATCTAGTCATGGCTGCTTGATAGCAGCCATGACTTGATTTAATGAAAAATATCTTTAAAATGCTGAGCGGGTTTAGATGTAAAGTTGGTTACAAATAGTATAAGCGGTTGGATGAGCTTCACATTTTGCTTGTGTCGCGGTCATGATATAACCAAAACTGTTTAAGGGGACCTTAGATATCAGAACAAACAAAATAATTATTTCCGCTGTCATACAGATCCCAAATCTTTATATACTTATGATAATGTTCTGAGTGATCATCTTCCCTCGATATATCGAATTTAACGAAAACGGGTACTCAGTTTCTCTAATCTTGTTTAATGCTAAATTAATTTTAGGAAACTATTGTAAAAGAATTGTTCGAGAAAGTCTGGTCTTATTAACCCGTTGATACGTTTGTACGTCTTATGACGTACGAAATCAAACACCGCGTTGATACTTTTGTACGTCTTATGACGTAAGAAATGAAATAGCGCCTTGATACTTTGTGGTCATTTGTTTTGTTATTATTTTTCGATTTTTTAAAGTTTTAACTTCAATTCCTATTTTCTCCCGAATAGTGCTCAGTGACAACCGTTGAGCCAAATGTTATCGCAGCTTAAAATACTAATAAAATCCTGTTGTCAATACTTCTTAACTGGATGAGTGCAAGAAGCCACTATCAGGGCTTTTAAAAAATGAGGATACCAGAGCAAAGCCAACACTCTTGCTTATATTTCATATTCAGTCAAAGATTGACTGAATATGATTTGTAATAAAACCAGTTTTGAATAACAGATTCAGACCACGAAAAATTATGATTTGTAATAAAACCAGTTTTGAATAACAAATTCAGACCACCAAAAATTATCTAGACCTCAACCAGATAATCACTGATGTGAAACATATCTTGTTATTTGTACTTTCCGACGTTTGACGTCACATTTTGAAAAACACTGAAGAAACTGAATTCCCAGTGACATTTGAACGTCAAGATAATTAAAGTCTCAAAGGGTTAAAATGCGTTATGGAAGGAATCGTGATAATTACTGCAGTTACTCCAAATATTGTTCTGGTTGATGCGATAACTGTAAGGGATACCTCGAGAACTTTCCCCGACCAGGGATCGATCCCGGGACCTCTGGCACGAGAGACCAGCGCACTTATCCACTCGGCCACCACTCAGTTGTGGGGTTAATACTGTCACAGCGTACAGTCCCATCGGGTGGGGGACGTAAAATGGCTATCCTCTGTGGAAGAGAGACACACTCCGTGCAGGCTAAAGATCCCTTCGTAGTATTCGAGAAGAGCTACGCCACGACGTTGCCACGAAGGTCATCCCACACACCTACGCCATTGGGCCAAGGAGAGGCGTTAATATAAGTTGCATAACTTGTCCGCCAATCCCTGTAAAACAAATAAGATTAAATAAAACTGTATAGGATCGCTAAGAGTTGGTGTCAATGATAAGGGTAGAGTGACCAAGCTAAACGTCCATGAATAGCACATAATGCTCTTGAATCATATACTTAATAGATATTTGAAAGTGAAAATTAATTTAGATTCAAATTTTAAACTTGCATACCTGTCACCAAACAAACTAACATTTGGAATGTTTTTGTTCTATCGTACTTTGTAAAAATGGGCACTTACCCAAGTTATCATATACATCTTTAACTTATATTGTCATGAAAATCGACTTTTGATAAAGCTATCTCCTTTGAAATTGTTAGACTAGCGAGGAAGCTCCAATTGAGAAGCAAGAAATATGATGAGAAAACACAAAGGGCATCACACAAAAATAAAGCCAAGTTTCATTTCGCTACTTTTAATAAACGAAAACAACAGACTGCTCACGGATCGGTGCGTTGTTTTCGTTTATTAAAAGTTACAAAAGGAAACTTTGGCCTGGGAGCGCGATGGCTCAGTAGGTAGAGGTGCAGGCTGCAAGCCGAGAGGTCCTCGGTTCGAATCCCACCTGAGGCAACCACGTTGTGTCCTTGGGCAAGACACTTCATCTCCATTGCCCGCATGGGGGCACGATGACGCCGTGTACCAAGGCGTACGGCACGTCGATGGTACGCATGTCTTCAACCAGTCTAACCCTGCCTGTGCTGCAGTGCGGAGTTACGATGTTGAGGAGCTGGCAGCTGCTCGTCGTTGCTCGATGGTTCTCTCCGGGTACTCCGGCTTCCTCCACCCATAAAACTGTCACGGACATGATTAGCCACTGTGCATAAATATGTGACCTTAAACATCAATAAATAAATAAATAAATAACTTTGGCCTTTACGGCAAGATAATTAGAAGAAACTGCTTCACAGATAACTCATCATTAACCTTTTTACTGCCACAGCAATTTTATACATACATGAAGGACCTCTATGTACCCCCGTATGTGGGGAAGTTTAATAAAATTAATGACATACTTGAAACTCTATCATCTGATTAATTGTTGGAAAGTGCTCGGCCGAGCCCTTTCCAACAATTAATCAGATGGTAGGCTTGATCTGCCCATACCAAACCGTACAGCTAATCATCATACAATATGTGACAATAGTCGCTTTCGGCCGCGAAAGTGTTAAGAAGATCTATCGCTATCACGCCTATCATAAAGAAGTTTGCAAGTTTTTATTCTTCCCAGGAAAAACATTGGCAAATCTCATCTCCGATACTTTTATATTATTTATTTATTTATTTATTTATTTATTTATTTATTTATTTATTTATTTATTTATTTATTTATTGGTGTTTAAGGTCACATACTTATGCACAATGGCTAATCGTGACCGTGACAGTTTTGCGGGTGGATGAAGCCGGAGTACCCGGAGAGAACCACGGAGCATCGACGAGCAACTGTCAGCTCCTCAACATTCTAACTCTGTTCAAGCTCCGCTCAAGCAGGGTCACAGAGGCTGAAGACATGTGCACCATCGACGTACAGTACGCCTTAGTACACGGCGTCATCGTGCTCCCATGTAGGCAACCGGGATAAAGTGCCTTGCCCAAGGACACAACGCGGGTCGTCCCGGACGGGGATCGAACTCGGGACCTCTAGCAAAGAAGTCCAACAGTCTACCACCGAGCCACCGCGCTCCCTTTATATTAATGAAAAGAGTAGGTCTGTATTATCAAAAGATGGTAAAAACCCCGTTTTCTTATTTTTAACCCTTTACCTAACGTAACGGCCAAAACCGCCGAGCACTATTCTCAAAAATCGCCAATTAATTTTCATTATTTTTTTCATTTTTTGTCTCAAAAACATAGGTTATGACCCCTCGTTGGAACGAGCTCGTCGAGCTCGTTCCAACGAGGGGTCATAACCTATGTTTTTGAGACAAAAAATGAAAAAAAATTAGTAATTCAAGAATTATTTTTGCAAGTGTCGTCTGCTTTTCATGTTTGGTAAAGGGTTAAATGAGTTTCAACAGAGAAGAATAGTCAAACATTCAAACTGATTATGAAAGAAACTGTAAAAAGCCGGCTTTCATATTCTAATACTGCCCTTGAGGAAACTGTCTGATGTTTGTGAAATAACGCGCACATTGTTGAAAAAAAAATTCGCTAACAAATCCAAAATTCTATCTTTATATGAAATTCCCACACCTTTAATGTTAAATGTACTGACAGCTTTAGGAAATTAAGTGGACCTAACTTTCCTGTAAATCTCTGTCAATGACGAAAATTCTCAGCCACGTATCATTTAATATTTGTACATACTTTAAACTGCTAGTTGCAAATATTAATCCTTTATCATAAATGAATAGAAACGGATACTCACAAAACTAAAAATTGCCAAACACTTTCTCAAAAATACACCTTATGACCCTTCATTGAAACGAATTCAACGAGCTCGTTGCGAAGGACTTAAACTATGTTTTCGAAGCAAACTTCAAAAACAAAAATGAATGGCGAATGGTGGCAATTGCTCTTCTCAGTTCAGAATGTTTCGTTAGGTAAAGGTTTCAGTTAACTATACCTAAACATTTGTTGGAAAGATATTTACACAGTTCAACTGAATAATTTATAAGATGCCCAATAGATCATACAGAATATTCACTGAAGCCCTATAACTCTAAGTTAAACAACATCATCTCGTGGAACGCTTCAGACACCAGAGATATCAGCCTTGTGTTCAGAAGAGCTGTTTGATTTTAGAGTATGGAGCACCGTGCGCTGTCATTAATGTTACTGGTGGTTGCGAGTGTGATATTGCGTCCGCAAATCCTCTGGAGGCTCAAAGGTGCGGCCAAATTGACTAAACTGGCCAGTGAAAAGCTTAACGGGTATGGTCAGACATTTTAGCCCTTTGCCCAGTACAATGAAATGACTCGTTCTTTGCTCGATGAGTGTAGGTATTTATTTTAACACTTTGTTTTACACAGTTTGTTATTTATTTGAGAAGACTGTAGAAAGTTATCCCTGGCTCTCATCCTGGTTCAACATATTTTAATAGAACATATCGTGGCTAACTCTTCAATACGATTGAAATTAACGCACCTCTCTGCATGCAAAATTAATTTTTCTATTCCCCAAGCAATAAAAATACATCGTGTACAGTACAAACCTTACACCAAATTTATACAATTTTATTTTATTTGATTTATGTGTGCTAAAAATGCTACGATATTGAGTACTTTATTCCAAATGATACAATGTGTGGGTATTTTGTTTGTAGACATTATGCCCATGGAAATCTTGACCATATACTCTTTGTTCCGGAACATGAGAAAAAAGAGTGAACTTGACCGTTAAGCCTTTACCTAACATGAAAAGCAGACGACACTTGCAAAAAAAATTCTTGAAAAACTTATTTTTTTCATTTTTTGTCTCAAAAACATAGGTTATGAGCTCGTTCCAATGAGGGGTCATAACCTATGTTTTTGAGACAAAAAATGAAAAAAATAATGAAAATTAATTGGCGATTATTGAGAATAGCGCTGGCCGGTTTTGGCCGTTACGTTGAGTAAAGGGTTAAGATCGCCCACATTTGATCCGCCACAATACTTGTGGATTCTCATCCTCTCACATTTGGAAATACTAGAAATAATTCAGTTTCTGGCACAATTCGAGTGACTGTTTAATATTTATCACGCGCAAACCAAGATAATGTTATTTGGTCGAATATTGTCAATGGCTGAAATTTCCCCCAGGGGTACTTCGAACAAATATAACCCTTTCAAACCGGCGTGCATAAAGTTTTGCGTGAAGAAGAAATTGGTAGTGCACGAGCAGACGATAAAAAGAGCAGAAAATCTGAAGCGAGGCTCGGTACTAATTTAATCCATCAGCTCGTCAGAGCGGTTGGATTAAATTAGTACTGAACCTCACAACAAACCAGGATGGTTTCGCCCATTTCGCCATTCACAGTATTGACTGAAATTATCCCTTGCAGGGCGCCAATGTTGAAAGAGTTAAACGGTCGTGAAACGGTCTTTATATAGATATGTCCTTCATTTGTTTTCCCATTATGGACTTCACGCTCCGTGAATTTTGCCTTTCTTATATTTAATTTCTCTGGAACATTAAATTGATACGCGAGGCTAAAGAATGGAAATTATTTTAACTAGATCGAATCGTTGTATCATAATTCCTTTTATGTTTTTTTTTTACTTTCAGTTCTGTTTGTTTTATATTGATACCAATCATACCATAATGAGAGAACAAAATAAAATGCAATGGACATTTCCCCGTTTGTAGCCTAGTTATCAAGTATGATGTTTTAGAAACTAGTAAACATATTTGATAATTGTCACTCCGATTAGAAAACATAATATCATTTTTCTGTTGAATGGTGAAGAAAAGCGGGTGCATTCGATTTTATCAATTCCAGGTACTGTCATTTTCGTCCGCGTTCACGTCTCTCAAATGACATGCAAGGAACGCGCTTTACGCCGCTTGAACATTAAAACTGCCTTTTGACAATTAGGCACACCTGGTTTCTGGCCGAACGGCATGTACGTCATGGCCTTGGGGTATCATTAATAGTAACCTTTTATATTTTGTGTGAGATAAGAACTTATTACTGAAAGAAGGAATTTTCTAAAATAAACACTCACCAAGATTTTAAAGTGCTATTTTTATCCATATTCTTGTGATAGAAGTTGATCAATACCTGCGTTTCCTTCAAAGACAGCTGGGCACCAGAGCGATTGGGATCCCAGTTGTGGGTGATTTGGTGCCTTTATTGAACGATTTGGTATCCCGGCCTGGTCGATTTTACATTGCCCTCACATTGTGAAGTAAGTGTGGTTACTGTTTGTAAAGTTTCGTGTTTGCATATTTTTAAGCACATGTTTAATAAGTTACGTGAATATCTTTCTATCAGTCCTCTGTAACTTTTATAAGGCTATTTCAAACTTAGTGTGTAAAGAGAGTCACAAACAATCTAATGTTGGTTGTCCAAGAGTTTGACGAATTTGTGTCGATTAGAATACCCCAAAACTGGATTAGAGTGATCATCACGATACAAGAATCACCATGCACAAGTTAAATAATGCAGTTTGGCGATAGTATAATAGTATAGCCATCATACCCCGAACTTTTGGACCTTTTTGAGGAATTTCGTCTGCCTACCACGCTTTTCCATTCTGTAATTCAGAGACCGCTTTTGTACCCCCTCTACTTCTATTTATCCGAATACCGGGTTCGATAAATATTCTCCTACCTCTTGTTTGCACTTGGGTGGATTCCAAATACACAGCCAGACAGAAGACAATTGCACGTCTACAGTACGTGGAGAGTGTATTATCACTAAATCACCCGCAGAGTGGAGATTCCACCCGTGCAATAATTGAAAATTTGTTGCAAAGCACAACCAGCACCAGCAAAGTTTCAGCCAATGGACCTCCGGGTTAAACCCGGAGGTCCATTGGCTGAAACATTGCTTGTGCTTTTTGTCGATATGTACAAAATTTGAAAGTTATAGCTTGGGTGATAACTCCACTCCGCGGGTGATTTCGTTACAATCCACTCTCCACGTATTGTATATTCCAATATTTTGTGGTATAAAAGATGTTATTCTTCCTTTTCGTCATCGTAAATTATTTTAATATCCTGGTAACAATCAGTTATTTAATAACGAAATCACTGGCGGGTTCAAGTTGTTTTAAAGAGAAATAGTATAAGGACTCTTTCAATGAATTAAAACCCACGCTATCATCCACTCACGCACCCTGTGTACCTGAAAACGAACATCTCGTTGCCTGAGTGCTAGAATGTTCTATGTCCCCCATGGGACATAGGACATTCTAGCACTCAGGCGACGATCTGGCGAGTAGCTAATCCTTTCGAAGCGAATAACAGATGAATATTGTACAACTACTGATTGATAAATTTACCAATTTGAGCTGAGTGTTTTGGGAGTTTTCCTGTTCGGTTCCGTTTTTTTGGCAAACAGGAAAACCGAACAGCAAAACCCAGCAAAAACCGGCCGAACTATTTTAGTGTTTTTACGCATAACCTTGTCAAATTATCTCACTGGGAGGGAACCGGACTAGTCGCTCATATGGATTCTCGTCATTTAGTCTACCCGGCAAAGGGGGGAAAGGGGGGAATACGCAGTGTGCACCGGACGTGTCAATGAGGGGGGGGGGGGGGAACTAACAATGCGAACACAACATACAGTTAAAACTAGAAGTCCTGTCATGAAATGCGCACAAATAGCACGTCGATCTGCGCGTAAATCTACGCGTTTTTGACCATAGTAAGGCTATCAAATTCTGTACATATGGCCTGTGCACACGCAATGTTCCAGCCAATGGACCTCCGGGTAACCCGGAGGTCCATTGGCAGAAACATTGCCAATGTTTGCTATGAGTAACCAGGAGAACCTGCCATGCTTTGGATGCCATTCGATATGGCAATTGCGCGCAATTCCTACGCGCAATTAAGCGTAGATAAGCGCACAATTCGTGACAGGACTTCTAGTTTTAACTGTAGATTACATGAATTTTATTCATTGTTACTCTATAGACTAGGTAATTGATCTCCTAGAACCCCCACATAATGATCAACGGAATGTAAGGCTTAATATACTTATTCGTTTTTTTGTCGCGAATGGTGTCGTACAAAGCATTGGGGATATTTTTCAAGGTAAGGAACATCTTGTGATATTTACTATATAGAGGATCTCAAACGAGTGATGTTTGGATATAAGATTTTTTGAAACGAGTTTGATGAATTTGATTTACAACGAGCCTTTAGGCGAGTTGTGAATCGAATTCATCAAACGAGTATCAAAAACTTATATCCAAACATCACGAGTTAAAGATTCTGTATATCACATGAATTTTCGTAGGTTTTTTACACTTTTTATTTAATTCATTGTCGCTAAATTCTCCCCAAACAACCGTCAGTCAGTTCGTTAGCTCAGACGCTTCACCCCATGACCTAATGAATGCGCTTTACTTGCACCTGTTATCCTAATTGTCGTCATGTGAACTACACACAAGAATACACGCGCCGATTAGACACTTCGTCCGCTGAGTTCCAATGTGTTCTATGTGCCCACTGGCACATAGAACATATTGGAACTCAGGGGACGACTAGTTGATAATCAGGAATTAAGCCTTGGGCTGTTACGTCGAAATTAACGACGTTTCATGTGATATATGTTCTTAACACATAGAAAAAAACTGGACTGAAAGCGACTATTTTTTTTCCTGAAACCGAACCGAAACTGGAAGCGAATCTGATAAATCCAAGCATTCCAGCCCTATTCCCAATGCAACTACTGTAATTTTCTGCTTCTCGTTTATATGGGCTTTATTTTCAAAAAGTGGATATGTTGGTATTCAAAAAACCTCAAAAAAACATTTTCAATAGAGGGCGATTTTAGTGTGGCTATTTTCATCAAGCCTGTGCGATAGAGCAGCAAACACTAAAATGCCACCTTATTCTCTCATAGATCCCACCAAATCAATACTAAGTCTGGTGTACCCATGCTGGGTGTCACTCCTGTTACCACACACTTTTTCCTGTCTGCATGTCTCATTTTTCGCGATTATCAAGCCTATAGAAGATACATCTTCTATTTTAGTAAATATTGACCTGAAAATATTATTTTAGTAAACTTTCAAGTCCACACTCACGAGATAATTCCCGATATTCACTAAAATAGCGCAGATTTTCTTTTTTATTATTTGCCACGTTACATTTCACAGCGCCATATCCAACCGAATTCGACTGCAAACACATGCCTTTCAAAACAATAACAAAGATCGGCTGATCGTTCTTTTAAGCCTGTACTAGCCATATCATTCAAACATAAAACACAGTCCCACTTTCCCACGATAATTTAACCAACTATTTGTTCAACTTACAGATGCAATTTGATAATGATAATTATAATACTACAAATGAGAACATTCTCATATTTTCATTAATGTTAATTTTTAGAACATTTTAAATGTCAATTTGCAACAAGGAATTTGGAATTGAGTGCGGCGACAGGTTTTTCGGAAAAGTTACCCAATTCAAGGCTCAAATATCTCTCTCGGAGTCACTTTCTATTCATCTAATTATTTTACTTTATTATTTTATTATTATTATTCATCTAATTATTCAGTCATATAATCACCAGAACGGCTTGGAATAGCACTGACCTCTGGTACTTTTGGTAAATTCGGCACTTAATCGCTTGTAACGGTGTCGAAGCTGGGCGAAGTGTTGCGCCGAAGCTACTGAAGGAGATTCCTCGTTATCCATCAAGTCGATGCATATCGAGAAATATCTTAAAGATAATTTACGATAATTCCCAGGCAAGCATATAATAAATACATAGAACGGCACACACGTGTAAACGGGTTAGACGATATGGCACGAGTGTCAGCGTGAAAGGATAGAACGAGAGGCCGGCGGCCTCTCGTTCTATCCTTCCACGCTGGCACTTGTGCCATATCGATTAACCCATTCACACGCGCGTGTCGTTCTGTGTTTATTACACGCCTTCACGTCTCTAAAACCAATTATTAGAAGGACACTCAGCAATTCATTTGACAACTATCAACAAAAGGAACGCACTTTATCGCCAACCAAATTTGCGAGGAGAACATGTGTTAATCTTTCGTCCCATGAGTTCCAATGTGTTCTATGTGCCTACTGGCGCATAGAACACATTGAAACTCAGGGGACGGGGCGCGGTGGCTCAGTCGGTAGAGGTGCAGGCTGCAAGCCTAGAGGTCCTCGGTTCGAATCCCACCTGTGGCAACCGCGTTGTGTCCTTGAGCAAGACACTTCACCCCCATTGCCCACGTGGGGGCACGGTGACCCTGTGCACTAAGGCGTACTGCGCGTCGATGGTGCACCTGTCTTCAACCAATGCTAACCCTGCTTGTATGGAGTTGGTATGTTGGGGAGCTGACAGTTGCTCGCCGTTGCTCGGTGGTTCTCTCCGGGTACTCCGGCTTCCTCCACCCGTAAAACTGTCACGGTCATGGTTAGCCTTTGTGCAGAAATATGTGACCTTAAAAACCACCAATAAATAAATAAATAAATAACTCGGGTGACGATTTTCTGCTATCGTAAGTGATTCAAATTGTAATTATGGTTCACGATTTGTAGAAAATTTCAGTGAAAAGTCGTTTCTTTATAAAAAATAATCCGTCAACGATTTCCGTTCCGCAAATATGTCCGGAGCAGATTTTTATTTTCCGCATGGTTCAGTGTTGCTGTAGATGGGGATTGCATAGACCAGGTGTGTAACAAGAACTTATATTTGGAGAACAAATTCAGCGCTTCCGTTCTTTCAAGCGGAAATTTGACCGTTCATAACACGGAATTCGTAAATTGTGCTAGTATCTTTAAAAAAATCATGACATTTTCCAGATTTGGTGATAAGGATTTCTCATCCTGGGTAAATGCATACATTCTATTGAATCTTGATGCAAATGGACAAACAGTTCCAATTCGAACACAATGTTGAAAGCACCAAGAAATGTCAGTAATAATGATAAATATCAGACTCAGTCATATATATCACATACGTATTGATAGTTTGTGAGTAATTGTGGCGACCATTCCACCCTTAAGGTTTGTAGCTACCACGGGTATGCGCTGAGGATTCCCAAATGGAGGATGGTGGATATATTTGAACATGAAGAAAAGTATTGATTTATTAACATTAACTGTACGCGCATAGCTTTGTATCAGATCCAAGGTCCTTCCTAAACAATTCGTCCCTTGAGTTCCAATGTGTTCTATGTGCCAGTAGGCACATAGAACACATTGGAACTCAGGGGACGAGTTACTGTCAGCAGGTCACTACAAACTCCCCTTTAACACCTACGTCAAGATACAGCCACAAAGATCCCCTTTTATATTTATCTGAAGAAGTTGTCTGAAGTGTATTCTTCCTTGAGAACTCCACGGGTAGGATGCATTTATCTTGACAGTGTCTTTACATCATTGTTGGCCTTACATGCAGCCAACAATAACGTAGAAACACTGGTAAGTCATCTGTAGCTGTCTACATGTATTTACGGTAGTTATTAACGTGAAATTAATCTGAGGACTCGAGGGTTAATTATCTTGTACAATGAAGCAATGCAGATGATGCGGATCATGATCGAACCGTTGGCTTTTCGATCAGAAGTCCAGTGTAGTAACCAATGAGTCTCTTCACTCCTGCAGGGGCTTGGTTATTAACCAAATGGGACTATATATTCATCCACTTTATGTTGTTTGCCATATTGGGTCATTCCCTCCCCAATTCACTGACAGTTTTCGAAGAAATAGTTCAGTTATACACCAAAAGAATCGGCAAAATCTGTCGCAGGGGTATTTTTTCATTTCTCATAACCCATCCCCTACCTTTCACATCTGGAAATAGCATGCTTCAAAGAGGTCGCCACACGTAACGTACTGGTGCGCTCTTGTGTAGATCCGAGCACTACTGTAACGAAGACGATCGTTTCATATTTTAGACTAACTGGCAGAAAAATGGATGACACATACCAACGTGGTGGTATCTATGATTTCGGTTAAACGTTCGTGTAGGTCTATACGTAGGGTGTGGGTTAAAACCACTGAGTACATTGCCTTCGGGCGATTCAGTCGATAAGTAGTGAAAATCTCAGCAGTAGCGTCCACCTGCGTATACAAAGTATACCCAAAGCTATAGGTATGTACAGGTACCATTCGAAGCGTGATCTTTGGTATTTATGAAGTCACTGTCAAGCTGTTTTCGTCCTAGCGATATGCTGGACGCCTTCAAACTGTTTCTGAATACACTCAGATAAAGCACCGTGTGACACAAAAATCAACCAATGCAAATTTTAATCCCACAGACAATCGTACGCAGCTTTTCGCTGTAAACTCAAATATATGATGGTGGCAGACCACCACAATAATGTCAGTTCAACTATTATATGTTCTTCGATAAAGGTGTTTGGTTTATTCATATCAGGTAGTTATTTAATCACTTCGATGTTTAGGTCGCACATTTGAGAAGATAAAAGATACAGTTCTTACTCTAACGGAATAATAAGCGTGGTCTGATGGACAATTACCAAATTGAACTGCGCTAATGGACTATAGGAATGTCCAAATGTCCCAAATACCATCAGTTGTTTGTTAATGACTACAAATATTCAGCCGGTTTAACCCCTTACCTAACACAGTATTTTTGAAAAACAAATTAAATTTCACATTTTTCAAAGATAAATTTCCCACTTTTTCAATACAACCATACTAATATGGATATCATTAGAACCAGCTCGACGAGCTGGTTCTAATGATATCCATATTTGTATGGTTTTATTGAGAAACTTCCGAGATATTTTAGGCTGTGGTAGACTTATTCTGGTTAATTTTCTGGCCGTTTTTGACCGCTGTGTTAGGTAAAGAGTTAAGCAGTCTGACAGTCTCTGAAATACATGTGAAGGTATGAAATGTAGTTAAGGCCTAAGGAAATTAAAAATATGTTTCTTAGGTTCTCCCGCATGGTCCTTTTGGCTGACGCATGCTCTCTTTTTATAACCAATGTAAACTTGACAAAAATAAAAATTAAATGGTTTATGTCTGATATTTTACCCAAGTTAAAACAAATTTGATAAATTTGCCCTTGAGTGCAAGAAGGCTTTCCAATGCTTTAGCCTTGCAAAGCCTTCTTGCCCTCAAGGGACAAAATACACCACCACCCATGCTATTCCGTATATTATGAGGCCTAAATCATAAACCAAGAACATGAACTTTTTGATGGCAAAGAAATAATTACAGAAATAAAAAATAAAATAAAAAAACCCGCATGTAATTTTACAAATAATGGCGTGAGAAACAGAAGATCTACTTTGTGTGGCCTAACTTGACTTTTACAATACTGTGAGCACACGAGAGGTGTCTTGCTCGATCAGATCGCGACACACCTGCAGTACGGCCGCAGTGTACTGGTCACTTTCCACGAGTGTGCAATATTTCCACGGACGCAATAATATTAGATTCCAAACACTAATTATGCGAATAATCATCAAAAATGTAATTAACGAAACACCTGGCACAACCCGGTGCTTCATTAATTATAACGTTGCTGTTGATTATTTTTATTTCCTGATAAACGTATGAGTGGACATCACTGCCCACGCGTGAATTAAGACCAGTCAATGGCGACTGTACTTTTTTCGCGAGGATCGAGTGTTCAGTGATAAAGTATTGCAGAAATTAAGACAGAATTAAGAAAACCCCACGTAATAGTATTTAACATTCAATATTCTCACATTGTTATCCTGCTTATCTTTGTACAGGTGGGATTTTACAGTGTGGGATCCGGAGACGGACAGAGAAAAAAAGTTCTCTGAGTGCGTTTGGAATCACAGGCTCTTTTAATGTCTTTTCTCGGAAAGTTCAGTTTCACGAAAAGTGTTGCACTTATGGGTATTTTATGAACAGCAAATTTGAGATTACTTATCACAGTCTGCATTGGCTAATGCTTATTTTGGACGGTAGAATCACTGTAGAAATTATGCTCTGAAAAGTTGATGGATCAACAGTGTAGAAAATATCCCCCCGACAAAAAAGGAAGTGCGGTGGCTCATTAGCTAAAACATTGGGCTTTAAACAGGAAGGTCTACACTGTTTGATCCTACATGTATCCGCCACATCTGCTCTGTGTCCATGGGCAAGACATTTAATCCCGACTGCCCATGTGGGGGACCGGTGGAAGTGTGTAATAGGGCGTTCTAGATGTGAATGGCGAACTTGACTCCAGCTGCTGCTAACGCCCTTGGTGCTGGGTTAAGAAGTTAGAGAGCGTGATAGATGCTCGTCGCTGCTCGTTTGTTCACTTCGGGTACTCTGGCTTCTTTCATTCGCAAATCTGCCCGACACAACGTGATCCTGGCTGCTGAAAGTGTCGTTAAACCCCAATAAGGAACCAAACAGATGAGAAGGGACCAAGAAAACGAGGCAGCCTTTGTGATCACGGTACTGATCGCTGTTTTCTTTCTTTAACGAGAAGGGATATCGTCTATCAGATAGTCTGTGATTTTAGACCTGCACTCACTTACCTTTACACAACTGGATTTCAGGAACGCTCATTGGTCACATATAGAAAAACGTCCCAGCCGCCACCATTTAGGAGGATGGATGTTGCTTTAAATAAACAATAATCAATAAACACAATTTTTCTCAAAGGTTTTCACTTTTCTGACGCTTAGCAATTACCGATCGCATTTTCAAGACTAAACTTTGATGATGTCTGTGAAAACTGAAAAATGAATACGTTCATGATGTACACCTTTCTCGCGGCAACACAAATTTAAAATTTACAACACACAGTACGTGGAGAGTGGGTTCTCATCAAATCGCCCATTGGGTGGAGGTATCACCCAAGGTACTACCCCAGAAACACAAGAAGCACAAACAACGTTTCAACCAATGGAACTCCGGGTTTAACCCGGAGGTCCATTGGCTGAAACATTGCTATTCTAATCACACTTTGGAATAAATTAGCATTTATTGCTTGAAAGAAATCATCACTCCACTGGTGATGTATTGATAATACACTTCCCATGTACTGTATCTTAGTTATTGCTAATAAAAACAAGAGGCCTGCATCGCGATGCGATGCTAGTGACCCCGATCGCAAAACATTTTCTAAGGCGAAAGAGTAAAAAAGGCCATACCTCTGGAAAAAATGTGTGGAATAAACTCATGCTACCCAGGTACGGTTCCCCCGTGATGCTCTATCACAACGCCAAATATCGTTCAAATCGAAGTAGCAGTGGTTGAGATAGAAGGGAAAATGTTGGTGCAGAAGTACAGTCACAGCGTAACAGCTTTCACGTCATGAAATGTCATGTTTGTGAACAGTTAACACGTTAATTGACTTGACGCACTCTTAGTGGAGCAGATTGAGTTTTGACTTTTTTCACTGACGTTTCAGGAATCCAGTTGTATAGAGATCAGTGCATACACTATGTTGACATTTTCAATCTTGTTCCCAAAAATAGCATAATCGTACAAACCGTAATGTACGGAAACGTATTAGTGATATGTAGAATTTTTAAAAAGTCGAAATGTCGATTTTGATATCGACATTTCGCATTTTATGTCGAGTTTCGACATTTTATCTCAAAATTTCGAGATAAAATTTCGAGTTTTCAAAAAATCATACATGGCGGCCGTACGCTTCCGTAAAAAGGTACTTACATGTACTATTATACTTCGTTCGCATTACTTCTCCGTTCTTTTGAGATTTACCCTCCGCGAATACCAGCTCAAATTCCTCGTCAGGGCGAACGAAACATCTATAATGCTTCAACACAACGGAAACAACTCACAATTTTTTTAAGGACAGGGCGAGCAACTAAATATACAGGATCATAAGAGAAGCGAAGACGTCAAGGCAGGATCCATAACAGTTAACCCTTTGATACTTTGTGGTCATTTGTTTTGTTATTATTTTTCGATTTTTTAAAGTTTTAGCCTCAATTCCTATTTTCTCCCGAATAGTGCTCAGTGGCAACCGTTGAGCCAAATGTTATCGCAGCTTAAAATACTAATATAATCCTACTGTCAAGATTCTTAACTGGTAGAGAACAAGAAGCCACTATCAGGGCTTTCAGAAAATGAGGATACCAGAGCAAATGCCAAACCCTTTCCTTGCTTAAACTTCATTCAGTCAAACACAAATAATTATTTTGTGTATATAAATTTGTTTTATTACAAATTATTGGAGAGTGCCTGTGGGCACTCTCCAATAATTTATAATAAAATAAGTTTTGAATAACAAATATAGACCACCAAAAATAATCTAGCCCTCAGCCAGTTAATAACTAATGTGAAAAATATCTTGTTATTTGTTCTTTCCGACGTCTGACGTCGCATTTTGAAAAAAGTTGAAGAAACTGAATTCCCAGTGACGTTTGAACGTCAGAATAATTCAAGTCTCAAAGGGTTACACTTCCAGACTCTAGTTCCCAAAGCTCACTTCACTGATCGCACACCAGCCACCGTTATGGGAAGCATCCGAATCAATCGCTCAATGGTCACCCATCCAAAGATTAGCCTTGCGCGAAGTTGCTTAACTTCGGTTATCTAACGAGAACCGGCCTCGCTTCGTCAGTGCTCGCGGAACCCGTATCGCTTCCCCAGTGCAGAGCGCCTGCTTCATCATACAGTATTGCATACGACAATTGTGTCCAGAAATACAGCGTTGAAAAGGTTCATGTATCTTTACCTATGCAGCAATACATCATAACATTATCGGAAATTCATTTAGGCAAATCAATAAATCATTGCGGTGTGATTATTAGCACTGCTGAGAATTTCAAACTCTGCGAATGGAATATACAGAAAATAAACTCAATAATCGAAGTTGAGATGTTTTTGAGTATCTACTCAGGAAATACTCCAATATTCATTAGTAAGGGCTGGTTAACTTGGCAGAACGGTAATGGACTTGGTGTTTGTCAGATATAACGAAATAACTGTAGTGGAACAAGAACGATATCCTTCATGACGACACTTCGAAATATAAAGTTATTAAATCGCAACACCGCACAAAAAGATCACGTCCGCAAAGCCAACCCATTTTGGTGGTTCTCTTTTTGGAAAGCAAATTGACGAAGTATGACACACTTGCAGCACTTACAGAATGGTGGTCGAAAATCAGTCTGTTTTTCGTTTAGATGGCGCTATGGCTTAACCAGGCGACAAGGTGGGGGAGTGGGAGGGTGGAGATGCCCCCCCCCCCAATCCTGGCCAAAATGTCCTATAGTTGGAAATTCGGAGGGCAAGTCATGAGTAGTTGGAAATTCCATCTATCTGGATTTTAGAGCTTCTTTGGTGAGGCTGATGTCTCCTTTACTTCCCAAAATTCCTACTCGATTTCAAATCGGCATAAATTCCATCTGTTACTATTTACAACGACAGTGTACGCAACATCGAGCTTCATAAGTATGCATGATGTCAATCGGTATTAGATTTTTATAGTACGTTTACTTATCGTAATAAAAAAAATCCTCGAAATGCACTTCAAGAAAGTCACAACATGTAAATACAATTGTTATCCTGAGTTAATTCCGCCCCTAAAATGTTTCCAATCCCGTAACAGTTTCAGTTTAAAGAGAGTTCCGGAAGAGAATGCAACGGAATGCATTCAACCAGATTCGCGGTTTTATCTTCTTTCGAATAAATCTAACACCCCCAAACAACCAGATGTATGGTTCAATAATCAGCTTTTGGGAAAGACCATAGTTGGTAACATATCTACAGAAATGGCAGTCGCAGTGGTTACAGAAATACACTTTCTCTTAACGAACATTCGGAACTTTCGTTAGAACAACAAAAAGACATGTCAAACATGTTAACTGGTATTCAAACGGACGCCACATCTAATTCTGAGGTTACTGCCACTGAACTGCCAATTCGAATGTCGGGATAGGATCGTTTTCATTGTATCTGTATTTTAATGGAGCCCATATTAACAATCTCAGCGTTTACACAAAGCCGACGAAGGCACATAAGGAGTGATTTCATTCCCCGAAGAATATTATTCGTGTGTCATGGAATCGTTGTACCTGTTTCGAATATTGAAAAAAAGTTATGAGTTTCTCATACATCCAGTTAGTTCGCCCATCCTATCCCATTTGGGGCTGTAGCGTAGCTGTTCAACGGTCTATCTAATTAATAAATAGGTCATCACTTGACTAGTCCACTATCGGCCGAGATATCAGTCCTTTGGCAATTTCACACCAGCCTTCAACATTCTGTCTGTCTCAGGTTGATATGAGAGTGGTTCAGGCTAATTTCTCGGTCGGTATCGAACAAATCAAGTGATAACCTGTAATTATCCTGGTTCAAGTGTGTTATCTGACGTAAAATCTACTTTCCACTCAGGAGCTATACAAGTGATTGAATTTTGTTTACTTCGAAATTCCCACCTCTGATATTCCCTAAATTCAATTTAAATATACACAAATTATACACGAGTGGTATATGTTTTCTATGGTGGTCCATAGTGTTTATGTCAAAGGAAGACGAATATGGGAAAATGAAATTCTCAGGAATCAGCTTTTGGGAAAGGACAAAGAAACGCTTAAGAGTGTGAAACGAATACAGTCAGTAAATAAATTAAGAAATAACTGTTGTTTTCGTTCGGTTTATGCGATATAAACCGAGAATTTCCAGCACAAGCTTCATAACTCGCGTAGCGATTTATGATTAAGCTTGTGCTGAAAATTTTCGGTTTATATCGCATAAACCGAAGGAAAACAACAGTTACTTTTTATAATTTAATCTGGCGTTAACAGAAAAACATAACGATGTGTGTTAGACCGAAAAACATGTAATTTCTGCAAAAATACAATAGGTAAACACGAGAAAGTGTGTCACAAAAGGTCACGTCAATCATATATCAATTCGACGTTTCATTGGCCCGTTTCAATCAATGCTTTGCACAACGTCATCAAGTTATTTTTTGTTGATTTGGTTTGTCGGCATTCACCATTGGCATTCAACTGTCCAGCAGAAATACGCAAAAATACTGGGTTTTGCTTGTTAAACAAAGATTGAAAGTTATCATTTGTCACCCTTCTTAAAACGATAAACTCTGCAGGATCACCGATATTGAAATTCCCATACATTCCACAGCGACGATGAATTAAGATATTGAATTTGTGAAACTAATAGTATTTACGTTTTGATTTTCGATCGCAGACGATGGTAATTCAGCAAGTCACGTAACAATATCATTAAAAACATTTTTTTAGTTTCCCTCAAAATTATGTTCGAATATAAGACACTTTATTTATCTCCCCTCTTCGGTGTTTCTATTAAATTATTTGTTCCCATGAAATTATTATTTTCTCGCTCACTGAAGGCGATAGGAATACAATAAGGTTGAGCGGGCGGGGCTTACCTGTCACCGGGTCTTCAAAATTTGTTCAGGCACGCGAGCATGTCGACATTATAAATCGTTACGTGATTTGGTTTACACGATTTTGACAAATGTCACGCGGTATGCTTTTAACCAATGACACGCGGAAACGGGGCAAAAAATTAAATTATTCAATTAAAAATACAATCATGCGAAACTATACACAAAGGCACACACACACGCACATACATACAAACACACATATATATATGTGTGTTTGTGTGTGTGTGTGGTGGTGGGGGTGTTTGCGGGTGTATGTGTGAGGGTGTGTATATACACATGTTCAAATGAATATATGTGTGTGAGTACATATGGCTGAGCGTCAGTGTGTTGTTTTTGAGAACTGAGCACAGACCATAGAGCATAAAACATTACGGAAATCGCAAATATTATATATTAATCATTATACGTTGAAAGACCTTTACTCTGGAGCAAGACAGGAAAGTCTATTGCTGATGATGTTTTGCCAAATGCAAATGTTATTAATTTATTGTTCACCATTTGCGTATTGTTATCCGTGCAATCTGGGCGATTTATTGAAATAAAGTTCTATTCTTTTGGTATCGCGGAACTAAATATTGAAATTAGAGTGAACCACCTTAAAATGTTGCACTCGGAACTGACGCAATCTCTAAAAATAAACAGCCTTGGGAAAATCCATTGTTTCAATAAAAGTTTGAAACATTCTATTGACATCTTGCATTATTGTTGAATATTCCTGATAAAAAAGAGGGTGGTTTGATGACTTTTGGACCTAAAAAATACAATTTACTTTTTGAGTGTTTTTGTAGGGAATTCCCTGAAAAATATGTGCACGTGACCGGTACTTCCCTTTGTGTCAGTTTTTCTCTCTTATTTGTTGCATGACCCCCTGTTTTCAGATCAGGAAAAGTTGTCTGAAGGGCTATTCTTGACAGAGATATTTGAATGCCAAAATTAAAGTGATGCGATCATATTTTTTTTCCACCTGAACGTTATAATGGTCGCCCATGGGAAAATATTTAGTTCTGTGATACCTATAGTATATCGTTCATTGAGTGCATCAAGGCTCCATCTGCAATGCTTTAGCATTGCAGATGGAGCCTTGTTACACTTAAGGGATGATATAAAGGACACACCTTTAATATGACAGAAAAATTATAATCAAGGAAAAAAATGTTGGGCTTTTATGTGTTAAATTAATTTACAAGAGAATCGATGATATTTGAGTTGAATGGTGATTTACTAGAACCATTTACTGGACTCTAAATATATACAATATTTGCGTGACAACTTACTGTTCATTTATGTTAGTTTTGATAATTTGTCATTCCGTTTGTTGAGTCACTTATATTTGCTGATGTCCCATGCGCAAACTATTTATTCGTTGGATATTATTTTTTTATTTACTTTAAGGGAAACTGAAAGGAAAAAATGATTTCTATGAGTTTTCATTAGGATATGTGTAAAACTGTTATTCTATTTAATGGGTTTTATGATATTTGCTCTCTCGTGTTAAAATAATAAGAAACAGACAGTTGTCGCCAGCCTTCGATTAATTTATCACTACGGACTATTGATTTCCCTTTGGTAATGTCGCAGGCGACAGTATGACGAGTGATTGCAAATACTGTACGTGGTCCCTGTGGGAACCGTGGTCCGGGAAGTGAAACAGCGCTTGTTTACTGTGGTAAACATGCTATGTTTTTTTTCTAGTAAAATTGATATCGGTAACCAACGCTTGGTGTGAAGTCCTCTCGAGAGGGCAGCGTGGCTATAAATGATCTGCTAAACTTGACTTCATACCCATGGCTGACAATACAGAACAGTCGCGTGGACTGGTCGCAATCCACGCGTGGGCAGCGATGTCCATGCATGATTTACCAGCTAATAAAAATCATAGTCAGCAAAATTTTCATTAATGAAGCACCGGGTTATACCCGGTGCTTCATTAATTAAATATTTGATGATTATTCCTATAATTAATCTTTGTAATCTAATATTATTGCGTCCGTGGAAATATTGCCAACCCTATGGAAAGCGGTCAGTCCACGGCGGCCGAACTATAGGTCCCTTTCGCATGATGAACGATAATTGATAAAAATTGCGAATGGTTAATAGTATTCGTAAATTCGTCGGACGGTCAAATAACCTCTTCGCAGAATTGTCGATTACGACTCCGTTTGTGTCTCGCAATTTTCTTGTGTTGCGCGGCGACGAATGGTTCGATTGCCGAATAAGAGATGTAAATTTGGGCCACATGGAGATTACAGTTTAATGACATACTCTTAGAGTGAATCCCCACATTAAGTGGCGGAGAAACGCTCTCAAACATTTTGCAATATGATACATCTGCGTGTTTTGATGAGAAATCGTAACTACGGATAAGGGAAAACAACAGATGATAGGAAGAACACACATTACAGTGACGTTGTACCCCCATTCGGAATTCTCATCAGTCGACGTTCATTGTGCTAAAGGTCTCAAATGTTCGTGACTGGAAGACATTTACTGGAAAGTTAGCTCCTCTTAATTTCCAAAAGCTACGGAAATTTCGTTACAAAATGTTCAGTTCGACATGTTGGCGACTTTGTATCATAATGCGCGTATAATTTCCCAAACTTATGGCACTTTTCTGTGGTACAGTATAAAAATACAGAAGCTGTATTTTTTACAATTTTTCACAATCAGTTTGAAGGTTTCGCTATTATTCTCTTGAAACCTGTTTAAAAATAAGAAAACGACATTTTTACCACATTTTGATGTTGCGTAACTTCTCTCCTGTTCATTATATCAAAAAGTACGCGCATTTTAACATATAATATAGACATTATCCTTTCCATAAAAATGAAATTCTAGGAGGCAGTGACGTAGGGGATGGGCGCGCAGAGCCCGCAATGCGGGCGGGAGGGGGGGGGGGGGGGGGGGCTAGAAGGGAACCCCAGTCTTGAAGGACGTACCAACGCTGGAAGAAAGAGGGAAATGGAGAGCGAGAGCGAGACTGTGTACCAAATACACATTATTTCAAACTCTCACTTCCACACGACGTACTCTTTGTAGTCTATGTATTATTCTTTTAATCCTTTACCTAACATAACGGCCAAAACCAGCCAGCGCGACTCTCAAAAATCGCCAATTAATTTTCATAATTTTTTTCATTTTTTGTCTCAAAAACATAGGTTATGACCCCTCGTTGGAACGAGCTCGTCGAGCTCGTTCCAACGAGGGGCCATAACCTATGTTTTTGAGACAAAAATAAAAAATAAAATAGTTATTCAAGAATTATTTTTGCAAGTGTCGTCTGCTTTTCAGGTTAGGTAAAGGGTTAAGTGAACACTACATCATTGTAACTGATAGGGGTGAGAATGGAACAATATACATACATGGTGCCTCTCAAGTCACACATGTTGGGCGTGCATGTGTGTATCGTTGGATGGTGGGGGTGAAACTTAAAACATGTAATGAAAACATCTACAGAATCGTACTTTTAGAATCGATCCTATAGGCTATACCTTCATTTAATTAATGGCGTATGTACTACGTGAAATCCTGTATGCCGTGCACGGTAACAACACTAAATTTGCTCCCGTTTTAAAGAAAACCACCGTTATGAAAGGGCCCCGTCTCTATCTCGCGGGGGAGGGGGGGGGGGGGGTGTGCACAAGATTTTCCGCTACGCCACTGCTAGGCGGTGATATTTGCTCGTTTTTTATCCTGGCAAGAATAATAACTTGGAAATATTTGTAAAACTACATCCGCTAAACAAAGAGTCAAAGTAGACACTATAGTGTTGGTAGATGTGACACTGATAGATATTCTTAATGATGGATTATCTATGAAGTGGAGCTCCTTATCAACTTGCCATAAAAATTAATTTTACTTTTCATAACTTTTAATAAAAGAAAACAACAGACTGCCCACAAAGCTGTCCATTATTTTCGTTTATTAAAAGTAACTCGTTTTTTTTTTCTTTCGATGCCATACGTGTTTCTCAGGAAGTACCTGCTTCTTAATGGCGACTTCCTCGCTCGTCTAGTAATTTCAAGGGAGATAACTTTATCACATGTCCATTTTCATGACGTAGTCTATTTAAACTGGCATAATTATGTGAAATAATATTCTCCTATCATGGTGTGACGTTTATTCATACAGTCAATCATTATTATATTTTTGCCGTCCTGGAATCCGTGAGCCACCACCTTACCAAAATGTGCCTTTTCCACTGCTTTATTTGCAGTTTTGACCTTGACGCAAATAATAGGCTTGTCTATAGTAACGATTCTCCAAAGAAAGTCTCCAGGTTTCCCATGGAGACCATGCTAAATGCTTTCCGTAAATGTTCAGTTCGGTCAGTCTCTGGTTAGGCGTCAAGGATGAATGGACTCATCTTGGAGAAGTTTTCCAAAGAAGTTGTCGGCAGAGAGAATATTACTACGATATGGAATCGCTAAAGTAGATGCATTGAAGGTCTGGGAGATTATATTGCAGAGTAATGTGAAAAACATTCTGATCCAATCTGACTCTCCCAGACCCTCGTAGCTTTGTAAACATCGGCAAGCGAAGTAAAACTGACTTAAAGTTCATACTTATTATTACATCGATTGGTACATGTATGCTTCCGCTCAGAGGAAGATTAGTTACTGATCACCATGTCATAATCAACAAGGCGGGATAAAAAATAGTGCAGTGCTCCGACATTCAATTCAATTTTCGTTTCAATTTATGTCGCATATAAACCAATATTAACCCTTTGAAACAAGCGGCAGCTATTCTGGCCCCGACAAATGACACTTCATAGTTTCATTAAGAAAAATGACTTCGTAGTGAATGTATAGGGTAGACCAATCAATGTTTTCAAAGTGCAGCCCAAAAGGCTGCACGTTGAAAATATTAATTGGTCTGCCCACAAATAATGGATATTGACTCTTCCAACTGTTGAAGTTGTACTGAAATGGGAGATACCGTCAGTGTTCAAAGTGTTAAGTAATGCCAACGATGACGAAAATGAACACTACATTTGGTAGACAACACAACCCCTCCTGTGTTTTATCAACGGGGGGTTGCGAGCACAACTAGAGTGCTGCGTGCCTATCTTCTTGCACCGATCACTCCCGCTGGATTCCAAGTATTATATTTATATGACAAAGGGCATTGTTGGAAAAAGGGGAGCGATGTGGCTCAGTGGTAGACTGTTGGACTTCTATGCTAGAGGTCCCGAGTTCGATCCCCGTCAGTGTCGACCCGCGTTGTGTCCTTGGGCAAGGCACTTTATCCCGGTTGC
This sequence comes from Pictodentalium vernedei, assembly GCA_031216915.1. Taxonomy (NCBI): domain Eukaryota; kingdom Metazoa; phylum Mollusca; class Scaphopoda; order Dentaliida; family Dentaliidae; genus Pictodentalium; species Pictodentalium vernedei. Next base: position 456,462,843 of record CM062294.1, on the reverse strand, counting down.
CTACATGGGGCACGATGACGCCGTGTGCCACGACGTACTGCATGTCGATGATGCACTTGTCTTCAACCCCTGTAACCCTGCTTGAGCGGAGCTTGAACAGAGTTAGAATGTTGATGAGCTGACAGCTGCTCGTCGATGCTCGGTGGTTCTCTCTGGGTACTCCGGTTTCCTCTACCCATAAAACTGTCATTGTGACGATTAGCCATTTTGCTAATGTGTGACCTTAAACACAAATAAATAAATAAAATAAAATAAATAAATAAATAAATAAATAAATAAATAAATAAATAAATAAATAAATGTTGGAAAAAGGGACCGACAGAATATTTGGGTGGTGTCAACTCATGCATTTATATACATAAATACAATACTGTGAGCATAAATGTGTTACATATTTTCAATTAGATCACGAACAGGACGCGATATACTTCTACACCGGAGGGTCGAGATCTCGAAGATAAAATACTGCGATAATTTTATATTCGATTAATTTAAAGACAAAAGCGGACAGAGAAATTCGACCGGGTCGCGATGCACCCAGTCGAAGTTCTCTGTCCGCTGTTGTTTTCAAAATGAGGACCATTCCTTCCAATCATTCCATTATTTAAGTCCTGTTATCGTAACGACTAAATAAAAATCACATGTACTTGCTCTTTTACCTATCAAAACGACCCGCGCTGTGTCCTTGGGCAAGGCACTTTATTCCGGTTGCCTACAAGGGGGGACGATGACACCGTGTACTAAGGCGTATTGCACGTCGATGGTGCACATGTCTTCAACCGCTGTAACCCTACTTGGGCGGAGCTTGAACAGAGTTAGAGTGTTGAGGAGCTGCCAGTTGCTCGTCGATTCTCGTAGGTTCAGTCTCCGTGTACTCCGGCTTTCTCCACCCGTAAAACTGCCACGGTCACGATTAGCCATTGTGTATAAGTATGTGATCTTAAACACCAATACATAAATACCTATCAAAACATTAACATGGCAGCGCAAATATTTTTTTTTCTAAATTACTAAACATCTAAATATTTGTTTCTTCAAAATCACAGGTTATCACATCTAACTGTAGCGACCTCAAGACGTTCTTCCATTGGGTCATCAATTGTTTTACTAAACTATACACTGCAAAAAATATAGGTTCTCTTTAGAATCAAAACTGGTTCTAATTTTGTCCCTGAGATGGAACCAGTTCTGTTTAAACAGTATCTATTTCAAATCAAATAAATTTACCAAGATTAGCGTTCAATTTTAACAGAATATTACATGAACTGAAGTAGATTCAGCAGTAAACTTGGAGCTTATTCAACGCAGTCGCCAAACATTTTGAAACAAAGGAGATATGAACAGTTGGCATATCGAACCAGTTTTGGTTCTGTATAGAACCAAAACTGGTTCGATATGCCAACTGTTCATATCTCCTTTGCTTAATAATGATTTCAGACAACCTCGTATGAGCTCTAAACTTACGGCTTAAGTTTAGAGCTCAAGTTATGTTTGAGCTCTAAACTTAAGCCGTTTAGATTTATATTTAATTCTGTTAAACATAAATCTAAACGGCTTAAGTTTAGAGCTCAATTTATGTTTAATCCTGTTAATATTTAATGTTAATCTTTATAAATTTATTTGATTTGAAAAAAATACTGTTTAAACAGAACTGGTTCGATCTCAGGGACAAGATTAGAACCAGTTTTGGTTCTAAAGAGAACCTATATTTTTTGCAGTGTAATAACATTTGAACGACTATTTCTAATTAAGGGCCTAACCAAATATGGCCAATCTGTGTTAGTTGAATGGTTAAAAACTGGAAAGTTATAATGTGACATCTCTTAAATACCTCAATATACTAAAAAAACATGTTCTGAAGTCTTTTTCAAATAAAATAGTACCTCTGATATTGTTTTCCGGATGTTTATCTTGAGTTAGATCGTGATCGCCCTGTATCCATTTGATTTGTACACAGCGTTGGACACAGATGGAAGCCGGCAAAGAATAAACACATTAGCAGTGTTTTTCCGAAATTGTTAGATTGTTGAACAAAATGTTATTTGTATTGGCGAACAAGTATCACTAACAACTTAACCCTACCAAGGATGCTGCAGAGCTTTAGAATTCGATTGGATGCGAAATCGCCACGATCATTGGGTTTGAGCAACGTAGCCCGGAAATGTTGTAATCGTTCTTAAAAACTACTAAGTGTATGCTTTTGAACTCTTCTTCTGTCATCAGGTCTCCTGCACAGGAGACCTGATGACAGAAGGAGAGTTCAAGGAGTTTCCGTTTCCGAAACTCTTTGAATTCCGTTCAGGAATATTCCTTTTTATTGACTTGCACAAACAATCGTGTCGGCGTCAAATATAACACTTGAGTTGAGAGTGGACATATTTAGGGTTGTATAACCGTGGGGAATAAACGTCTGTACCTGGTGCGTAATTCTGGTGTTCATCTGATGACTCGGACACAGATTAAAGATGATAACAATTTAATTGCGAGTCTGGAATTCCAAATGTCTAACAGCAATAATCATTCATTAACCGGACTTGTTGGATATCCAAACAATATTACAGTAATAGCTCGCGGGATTTCCCAATAATATGAAGCAGAGTAACGTTTGTAAATGCAATCTATGTCTGAACGCTTAGTTGTGATTAATGTTAAAAATGTAATTCAATAAACGGGTCTGCTTCAGGAGTTCCCTGGGTGTCATGGGCTACCAAAAGTGCCTTCTTGTTCGTCTTTTGTCTTTAGCTTCTCTGATCGTTTCTTGTTGCTCCCTTTCATTTCTTCCCCCTGCTCCCTCATTTCTCTGTGTTCTTCCCTAAATGTGGCCAAAAAAGTCCTGGGTGTTCGGATATCCCGCTGCTTGCACAGGGCTCTGGCTCGAGGAAGTCCGTCCAGTAGGAATCGGCGGTGTTTGAGGGCCCTCATCTTGAACCGCGTCCTGTACCAAAAAATAAGTCTACCTCATCCATCTCATTTTCCGAAGAAAGATGAGCTGGGCTAGAGATTTCCCATGTCCTGGCGACCCTGCGTCCTCCGACTGCTCCAATGGTGGGGAGCCTGATGGGCTGGACATGCTTCTTTCAGGGTTACCAGGTGTGGCCCTATTGATGTCCCTATCTGCCTCCTTTCTCTTCCCTTTCCGTCTTCTTCCTTTTCGGAGACTCCGACAGTCGACGGAAGTCTCGGCGCCTGGCGGATTGTCCCTTCTTCCCCTTCCTCTCTTTTCCTTGTTCATGGCTTCTGTGGTTAAATCAGCGTTCAGCAAGTCCAAGTCACTTGAAGGGTGACCAATGCGGGGGGGGGGGGGGATCCACCCACGGAAGGTGCTACACCTTTCCAAGGTCTCTGGTTCCAGTGTGCTACCAAAATCCGCTGCTAGTTGAATTTTTCCCTTGCGCACTTGGATAGTCCAATTAAAGTGGAAGCTTGGGCAGCTTTCAACCATAGCACTGTCTTCTGTATTTCATATGGTAGCTCTATCGGCGTCCAAGGTGGGAATGAATGATGAACCATGAGTGCCTGAACTCTTACATGTGATCGCTGTGACATATACAATACAATAAATGAGTCATATAACAATAAGTTTACTGGATATAAAAATTAAATAAGCTTTTACCTCGCCTTAAGTGGAATAAGAAGCGGAACTGTCGGCCGACACCCCCAGGGCTCGTTCTTGAGCCCACTCCAGTCCATGCTCTATGTTAACGACATCAACAAAGTCGTGGAAAATCAGGTGAAAATCTCGAAGTTCGCTGATGACAAGGTACTGTATACTACCAGTAGGTCCCGCGACATAATAGGACGCCGACTTCAAGACGCGCTAAAAGACCAAGAACACAGGTTTGTAAAATGGAGCAAAATGGCGCATCAAGCTTAATCCTAATGGAAAACCGGAAATTAACCATAACAAGAAAAACGTCAAGTGCCACGAATCAACTTGTACCTCTATGACACCAAACTCAAATCTTGCGATGAGGCTAGGTTCCTAGGAATAACCAACGGCAGAAAATCTCTTAACACCTACATATCCAACACTGTAATAAACGAATTAACCTAAAAATGATAGGAGGCAAGGATTGGGGTGCCAAAAAAACACCCAATTAAATCTCTATAAATCATTTATCCCACCAATCCTCTAATACGGGGCATTCATATCAAAAGTCTCAGTTAAACAAGCCTAACAAACCACGCCCTACATGTAGACTTTGGAGTCCCCACCCCACCTCCTCGAACAATCAATCAGTGGCGTAGCGAAAAATCTTGTGCCCCCCCCCCCCCCCCCCCCCCTTCCCTGGCGAGATAGAGACGGGGGCCCTTTCATAATGGTGGTTGCTGTTAAAACTTGAGCAAATTTAATGTTGTTACCGTGCACAGCATACAGGATTTCACGTAGTACATACACCATAAATTAAATGAAGGTATAGCCTTTCGGATCGATTCTAAAAGTACGACTCTGTAGATTTTTTCATTACATGTTTTAAGTTTCACCCCCACCATCCAACGATACACACAAGCACGCCCAACATGTGTGACTTGAGAGGCACCATGTATGTATATTGCTCATTTCTCACCCCTATCAGTTACGATGAGTAGCGTTCACTTATCTCTTTACCTAACTTGAAAAGCAGACGACACTTGCAAAATAATTCTTGAATAACTATTTTTTTTCATTTTTTGTCTCAAAAACATAGGTTATGACCCCTCGTGGGGACGAGCTCGGCGAGCTCGTTCCAACGAGGGGTCATAACCTATGTTTTTAAGACAAAAAATGAAAAAAATAATGAAAATTAATTGGCGATTTTTGAGAATCGCGCTGGCCGGTTTTGGCCGTTATGTTAGTTAAAGGGTTAAAAGAATAATACATAGACTACAAAGAGTACGTTTGCCGTGACTGTGTTTGTTGCAATATCTTGCCATGACTGTGTTTGTTGCAATATCTTTGAAACTCAAATCACTTATTAACAGAGTTATAGTGCTGCTAATAAATACTATGTAGCGAGATAATAACAAATATGTGAGAACACGATTCTAGAACAAGTTTTTAGAACGTTTCTAGAACAAAGTTGACCCATGCCCCGCGGATTATCCTCATAGCATGTTCCCTCATTTCTAGCCAGGTTTCTATGTTGTTCTGAAGTTTGTGTGGTGCTATCCAACAGGGTAAGGTTAATATTTTGGGTGACCTGTCTGGTCAATCGTACTTTTTCGCTAGCCGAGCTGAATTGTGAATATCTCTTCAACAAGTCCAGTTGTGGCTGCTCATCAGCAGCTTGTTGAAATGTCTTTTTTCAAATATTCTTTAAATCGAACTTACTTGAGACACTGCATTATGCGTTGTTAGTGAATACTTTAGAATGTCTTTCGACAAATCCAGTCATGACTGCTTTGTGGCAGCCATGGCTGGGCTTGTTGTAATATTTTTTAAATTCTAATTAAATACGACTTGAGATTAGATGTTACCAATAAATGCCATGCAGCGAGATTATGACAAATTTCTGTTCACATGATTCTTGAGCAATGTTGACCCAAGCCTCGCTGAATATCCTCCTAACACATTCCACCAGATCTGCTAGGGTTATATGGTATTATGAAGTTTGCGTGGCGCTATCCAACAGGACAACGTTAATATCATTGGTGACCTGTCTGGTCGATCGTACTTTTCCACTAGACTAGAGACTAAGTGCTTCTAATAAATATTTTAATGGCGAGATAACGTAAAATCGTTGACGACAGGATCCTAAAGCAACATTGACGCTTGCCCCGCCGAATATCCTTGCAGCACATGTCTCCAGATCTGTAACAGCCAGAATGGTAGTTATTACCAAAGTGCTTATTTTATCTCATCTTCTATTTTATCACTTCATTTTACTTTCACTTCGCTCTAGATTACTAATCCATTTTATCTGATGATTACTTCACTATCCGGTACATGCACCTACCACCGGTAGCGGAAATCTGATATTCTTATCTAGTTCGCGGCTACCTCAAAATTATACACAGTTGCTTTATATTTGTGCGAGACATCTTACAACTAGTGGGATGTCCCTTTCTCCTCATTGCAGACAACTTTATTAGAACTACAAAAACAGCTCGGACGTAAACAATTATTATTATTATTAGTTTTATAACTATTACTACTATTATTATTATTACTATTGTTATTGTTATTAGTATTGGTCATAGTCTCTATTCGTTGCAAGGTGGGTGAGCATAACGGATAAGTCCCACTTGCCTCTATACCCTTGGGACACAGCTGGAAGTCCTTCCTGGCAACTTTCGACTTTTCGTGCCGGAAGGACTTCTTTTCCAACCCTACCTACTAGTTGAAAATTGTGGTTTAGACAGAGTCACTGTTTCGTTCTGGGTGAGTACTCCACTATCAAGTACATACTCCTTCTACTGGTTGCGACTATCTAATCTCTCATTAGATATAATTGCTAAGTGCTAAGCCTTACCCTGATTGCTCTTGCTAGTAATATCCTCCACAAAGTTCTATGTTTTACGACTTCGAATACGTAATCTAACCCCATATAAACACTTAAGTTATTTTGTTTGTAAATATTTTATTACTCTCACCTCTTTTTTATTGTCTTTTGTAACTTTTACTTTCAAGTCTAAACTCTAACACTCTTTACTCTAGGTTACATTACTTCTTTTCACGCCAGCTTGAATACATTTTGCCTCCAATACTACAATTATATTCCATGTGCTCACTTGAGCAATACCGTGCTCGGATAGGAAATTACAACCTTGCAGTTTATTCGAGAAGCTTAAGGCATTGCCTGTCGAAAGATAGATTTATATGCATCTTAATTTATTTGCTCTTGCGTCTCAGTGGTGCTGAGCTGCATGAAAGCTTCACTGTCTTGTTTGCTTTGTCCATTGGCCAATCAAATGGGCTTATTACCCCCAATCTGAAAATTCGACTGAAGCAATTCCACATCACTACGGTTGTAAGAATGCCTCGAGGGCAACGTCATCGATAAAATTGTTAACTACATCCCTCCTATTAACGTCGTGTTTCTTTTTTTTTGGTCATAAGCTTATTAGTGTCAGGTGATATTGAAACCAACCCTGGTCCAAATTCTCTTAACTCAGACCACAATCAGAAAACACTAAAAATTGTTCATCTTAACATTCAAAGCCTTAAACCTAAACTGGAGATTGTACAATGTGAATTTGGACCTTTTAGATATTGTGGCTTTGAGCGAGACATGGCTTCATAACAATGATACCTCATCCGATGTCCAACTTCATGGGGTTCATGGACCATTGCGATTTGATCGCTCGTCAAGGGGAGGTGGGGTTGCCATTTATATTAAAGAGGGTATCTCGTTTCGACACAGACCGGATCTTGATACACCGAATACGGAGTGCCTATGGGCTGAAGTATTCACGAAACAAAGTAGATCGTTATTGTTAGGAATATTTTACCGTCCACCCAACAGTCCTCCAGACATATGGGGTGCCATATCAACATCCATCGAAAAAGCTAGAGACACGTCAGTTGGTGACTTAATTTTCAGGGGTGATTTCAACGATAACCAATTGGCTTCCTCAAGAGGTGGCTTCTCTGAAATAATCAATTACTGTAACCTCAGACAGCTTGTGAGTGAACCAACATGCTTTACTGAGACATCCGCTTCATTGTTAGATCTCTTTGCTGTCAGTGACACAATCAACATGAAAACATGTGAAGTCCTCGAACCAATTATTCCAGGCATGACCCGCTTTCACTGCCCAATTTCAATTGAAATCGAATTTTTGAAACCAAACCCTCCTTCTTTCAGGAGGAGGATATGGCTTTACTCCCATGGTAACTATGACGTATTGAACGAGGCTTTCTCTAACACTGACTGGAACTCCGTCTTTGATGTTTCATGTCTCGATACCATAGGTACCAAGCTCACTGACAAAATACTCGATATTGCATACAAACATATACCCAACAAATGTATTACTTCGAGAATGGATCAACAGAAATGGATGCATAATGAAATAAGACTATTAATGAGACAGAGAAAACGTCTGTATCGCATTGCCAAACGTACCAATTTCGCATACGCCTGGGCCAAATACAAACTTAAACGGAATGAGGTTGTATCGGCCATCAGGAAGGCCAAAGCCCAGCATTTTTCAAAAATCCAGTCCACATTGAGCAGCAACAAAACCCCAGCATCACTGTGGTGGAAAACCCTAAAAACACTAATCGATAGCGGTAACGCAACAGGAATCCCCACCCGGATTCATCGAAACAAAATTTATTCCTCAAGTGTCGAGAAAGCTGAAGTGATCAATGAATACTTCTGTTCCATCTCTACAGTTGATGATTCGCAGGCTCCCTTACCAGATCCACCGGCCCATGCTTCCCAACACATTGATAGTATCACCCTACATTACAGTGAAGTGTATGGCGCAGTGGAGTCGTTAAAGGTGTCCAAGGCGTCTGATCCCGATCAAATAAGTCCGCGTCTTCTAAAAGAATGTAAATCCTCTCTCTGCGAACCACTCTCAATCTTATTCAATATATTACTGAATAATTCATACTTTCCTTCATTATGGAAAAAAGCAAATGTCTCCCCAAACCTAAAAAAACAGCCCTCAGATACAGTCACTAATTATCGCCCGATATCGTTGATCAGTTGTGTTGGTAAATTATTTGAAAAATGCGTCTTCAAACGCTTGTGGCAGTTTTTGAGCGAAAATAATGTCCTTAGTCAATTTCAGTCAGGTTTTACCCCTAGAGATTCAACCGTCCTCCAACTGACTGACATTTATGATGAATTCTGTCGCGCGCTTGATGAAGGCAAAGAGGTTAGGGTGGTTTTCTGTGATGTCAGTTAGGCGTTTGACAAGGTATGGCATGCTGGTCTTGTCCACAAGCTGGAGTGTATTGGTATTTCAGGAGAACTTCTCCCATTTCTAAAATCGCATCTTGCGGATAGGTCGCAGCGAGTTGTGATAGCCTCGGAGTCATCTTCATGGAGACCAATTAAAGCCGGTGTACCCCAGGGGTCTATACTTGGGCCATTACTGTTTTTGATATACATAAGCGATATAACCAGCGACTTATTCAGCAGTATTCGCCTCTTCGCAGATGATAGGTCCTTATATCTAATTATTGAAAACCCAGAGCAAGCCGCGGTCATAATCAATAACGATTTGGCTACAATCGAGCATTGGGTCAAAACATGGTTCGTCGAGTTCAATCCCAACAAAACTGAAAGTATGTGTATATCACGTAAAAGCAACCCCAACTCTCATCGACCCTTATATTTAGGTAACTCACAGATATCGGAAGTGCGTGAGCATAAACACTTAGGATTCATATTAAATAGTACGTGAACAACCACATTGACCACATATGCCCCAAAGCCTGGTCTCGCTTAGACTTGCTGAGGAGGCATAAATTTAACCTTGATCGTAGTGTCCTGGAAAAATATATTTTGCCTTTATTAGGCCACTTCTTGAATACGCGGACACTGTCTGGGATAATTGTTCTGCGACCAACGTCGTGGAACTCGAAAAAGTACAAATAGCAGCGACAAGAATTATCACCGGAGCAACAGTTAGTGCCAGTAAGTCTTTGTTATATTCTGCAACACGGTGGGAATCCCTGCAAGAAAGACGCCAAAAACATAAACTAATTCAGTTCTTCAAAATGTATCATCACATGTCACTTCCATATATTTCCAACAAAGTTCCCCCACTTATCTCCTGGACGAATTCATCACGTAGTCTCCGATCTAGTCAAAACCACCGAGTTCCTTTTTGCCGAACGCAATTGTATCAGTCTTCTTTTATCCTCAATGTTACTGACCAGTGGAATAAGTTGCCGGTACCTGTTCGCGAGAACTCATCTTTGATTAACTTTAAAACGTTTCTCAGTAATGGTAACCAAAGACCACCAAGGTTCTATAGTAACGCGAAATCTCGTAGGGCTCAAATATATCATTGTAGGCTGCGGTTGCGTTGTAGTAGTCTTAATTCCCACCTTTTCGTTAATCACTTATCAACCAGTCCCTCTTGTCAGTGTGGTGAACTTGAAACTACTGATCACTTTTTCTTTCATTGTCCTTTGTTCTCAAACGCTCGTAATTATACGATTAATTTACTCCCATATGTAGCTGATCCATCCACACTTCTATTTGGCTCTGAATTCTTGAATAACAATGACAACCGCCTTATTTCTGAAGTTGTCCATGACTTCATTTTATCAAGCAAGCGATTTCAGTAAGTTGAAACTCAATTCTAAGCCCCCATCCCCACTCTACGTGGGGAAGTCAACACTGAAATAGTGATTATTCACTGCATCCAACAGGTATTGTTTAGCTGGCATAATAGGACCCATTCGACGAATGCCTGCTGTGGAATACTCCCTCACGCCTTCAATCTTTTAACACCTCGCGGTTTACTTCCGCCCATTTGGTTGGCCTAATTCACTATCAAATGAACCAAAAGTAAATAAGTTGCCTACCTACGATTCTCTTGAGTGTTAAATCTATTTAACATATATTTAACATGTATCTCGTCTGTATTAACTCTGATTTGATTTCTCAAGATATTGTAGGGTAAACACACTATTACCATCTGTGTATATGTGAAGGGTGTGTGTCTGAGTCTTGCTCTGGTTTCTGGAGATAGATCGTGACTTGTTTTAGACTCGTCGTGAGCTGTCCTTGGAGGCCCGATTGTGACTTCGATATGTGCTCTTTCGAATCCGCATAATGGTGATAATGTCTGTGTATCAAGTATTCAAGCTGTTTTCAACATATTAGTTCCTTTTCTTTTTTCCTTTTATCTTTTGTTTTTATTGGTGCTTCGTTCTTCTCTTTAAACATTTCCACAAAGTCGTTGCCTGGCAGTCGAGATGCTTCCCTCTGCCACGCATCTACGCCGATGTGACGCTTAACCTATCCTCCACTTGACCTCCGATCGAAGCAATTAATTTGTAACTTAATTTATAATGGAGGGAGGGTCTTGGCTATCTTGCGACGGCACGTGGACTCTTCTGCTGATCTCTACCACCTACAGGAGTAAGTCATAATTTGTCAGGGAGACGACTTACACAAGCTTCAGCTTTCTGTCGAATCCCTCCCCTACGTAGTAATCTGCTTTCCTTGCTTTGTGTATACTATTGTATCTAGTGCTGTTCAGAATTGTTTGTTATCCTTTTGTTATTGTGATATGTATACACATGTCAATTATTGAATAAATACTGTTTAAACTAAGAGTACGTCGTGTGGAAGTGAGACTTTGAAATTATGTGTATTTGGTACATAGTGTCGCTCTCTCTCTCTCCATTTCCCTCTTTCTTCCAGCGTTGGGACGTCCTTCAAGACGGGAGCTCCCCTTCTAGCCGCCCCCCCCCCGCAGTGTGGGCCCTGCGGACCCATCCCCTACGCCACTGCAATTAACCACTACCCATCACGAGTGAACTGACATTAAGATGTCAGAAACGTGATTTAAAAGCATCGCGAATACAACTCATAATAGACTTAAAGACAGCGAGCTCATTTCCGAACTAAATGAGTACCGAATAAATAATCGGAAGGTAAAACCCCCAAAAATCAAAAGCAGGCCTAAACAAGCAGCCTCAGTCCGTCCTAACAATACGAAACATTGTCGCGTACAATTCGACAGCACCGACTCATGCCCAACAACCCAACTCCCGCACTTACGACAGAGTGGCAACTCTACATATAACAAATTGCAATTTTCGGCAATCGTTTTCATCAACAACATCACTGACCACGGACAAATACGCACACGCAAACACCCCAGAGTGGACACTGATAGGCACAAACAACCTACTACATAAACTCTGTTTACGGCACTCCCCCGAATTAGATGCCAGCATCGTCGTTGCTGGGTGCAGCTCATATTTTGGTCCTGCTCGACCAACTCATCATCGAAATAGAGGATATCTAGTGTTTTTGAGTGGATACCGAAAATTATCTCATGAGTGATCGAGACAAATGTTTATTTTTCGCGAGCACTTACGCGAGCGAAAATAACCATTTCTCTCGGTCACAATTGAGATAATTTTCGATATCTACTCAAAAACACTACAGTTTCTTTTTATTATACGCTTTTTTTATAATAATCTGATAATTCCATTCGTTTCAACCTTGAATTGATGCATGAAAATAAACGGCGCATTGAATCATTGATACGCGGCAGTGATTTGATTGATACTCGTAACAGATAGGGTCTTGCAATCTGATTCAGCTGGCGGGTTTCTATTCCAAACATGGCCTGAAAGTCTGTAGTGTGTTTTTTAAGGACGTACAGTACGTGGAGAATGTTTTATCACTAAATCACTCGTAGGGTGGATATTCCACCCAGGCAATAATTGCAAATGTGTTGCAAAGCATAACCATCACAAGCAAAGTTACCGCCAATGGACCTCTGGGTTAAACCCGGGGGTCCATTGGCTGAAACATTGCTTGAGTTTTTGTCGATATGTACAGAATTTGAAAGTTATAGTTTGGGTGATAACTCCACTCCGCGGGTGATTTAGTTACAATCCACTCTCCACGTACTGTACAAAAACAAACACTTATATTACGGACGTTCAGGCCATGTTTGGACTAGCGGGTTTCATGCATCAATTCAAAGTGAATATACGTGTTGAATTATTGCTGGAAATGATCGGTATCCACTCAAAAAAACATTAGATTTTTTTCATTATACGTTTCTAGAACAAATTGATCATTTTCAGTGATAATTTGACTCGTATTCACCTTGAAGTGATGCTTTGAAAGCCGCCATTTTGATTGATGCCGTGAATGTGAAAATTTCTATATCTTCACAGTGGGGGATACGATTTCTATCTTTCCGCAATTTCTTCGATAATCTATCGTTTAGCGTATAATAAACTATCATATCAATTCACGTCCACACCGACAACTTAACTACAGCATAGCCACAGGCGTACTCCTGCTACCATCCAGAGTGGATACGGGCAGCCAAATATCATCGAGCAGAATACCTATCTGCGTCGCGGTTCCTCAAAGCAGACGGCAGCATCGTCGTTGTTAGGTGCCGCGCGCTGCTTGACCCTGCCAAGATAACTCAACAAATCACTAAAAACTACAACGAACTGAGGTACACCTAACCCCAAAACACACTGCTTATCTCACTTCTTTTTTGTCGGGAGGGGGAGCTTCAAATACGGCATCCTAACCTCCCTGACGGATTGTGCATGACCACCGGCCTTGAAAAATATTGCAAGAAGTTTGTCTAATCCTATTTTTGTAACCGTTAAGGAATCTCATGCAGGGTTCACTCCCTAACTGACGTTACTGCTGGGGTTTCTTCTTCTTCTCTTCAGTCCGGCCAGGCTTGCCTATTTGGCTGTTCCCGTTCTGGCGGAGTCCAAAATCACCGTTGGATGCTCGGCCTAAATCAACGGAAGTTCCAGGTAATCCTGGATCATCGGCCGGTTTAATGAACGTCTAACAGTTTGCACTTATGACACTCTCGGGTGCTGGATGTGTGCTTCGGTGGCAACAGGCCCGACCGAGCCAGAGACAGATGTGCTTGTCAAGGAAGGCTCGGTCTGGGACAACAAGTGGCAGACTATACTTGCCTGAAGAGCAACAATGACTACCCCTAGACTTCTTTGGCTTTCGGAGAGACACTGAGAACTTGTCAAGCAAGGAAGTGAATCCTCTCATAGAACTATACCCTGTAAGTTGCATACTTTATATTCCCGGAGAACAGATCAATAACCACCCACTTTAAGCGGTGGGATGGCTGACTGGGAATCGGTGGCGTTTGTGGCTGATTTGTTTCACATGGCTGCTGGATGTGAAAGTACTATTGTATTGCTAAAGATGTCGTAAGGGATTAGTTTACTCCACACTGTCCCAGAGCGCTTTCCTTTGCATCGAGTCGAAATCAGATGCGGTATTGGCTTACCGAATATTGCTTAAATAAAAAAAAATGGGGGAAACACTGTATTTAGTCAATTTGTTAACAACTGCTATGATGGAGACCAGCTGTCACACCGCGAATAAAGAAATATACTAAGGTTGAAACAATTGAAATTAAATTGGATATAATGCGAATAGTATATATTTTCAATGCAATATAACAGAAGTAAATTAGTCTTTTGTATCGAAAGTCTATTATGTTCTGAACATGCCTCGGTGATACGGTTTAATCCCGATTGTTTTTAGTGGATGTCCCGACTCTCCCACTCTTGGGTTTGAAATAGTTATAGTTGTTATTATAATTTGAACACAGCTCACCGCTGCTTATCGGTCATGATTAAAACAACAATCAGTGTTTTTTTTCGTAATTAGCAATTAAATAATAATAATAACACTTTGGTCAGCCGCTGATTTGTCGCGGTTCTCGGACGAGAAGGCCATGGTTACCCCTGAACTCCCAAATGCCTCCCTATTCCCACGCTTCTCCTCTCCTCCCAACACTCGGAGACGAACAGCTTGATGACATCCCTTGCCCCATTCTTCCCAATCTCACCGATTAGCATATTAACCCTCTCCTTTGAGTCTCCCCCTAACTACATGTCCTTCATTCTCCCATCTCATTATGATAGTGTATTTGGAAGGCTCGCACAACAGAATAAAAAAACAAAACAAATACGAACCGCGCATCCAAACATTTTCCATTCAATTGACCACCTCAAAGAAATCCAGGCCTACAACGAAATCACGCAAATGCAGCTTAGTGCAGGTGGCCCATAGAACACATTGGAGCTCGGGGGACGAGATGTTGTCGAATGGCGAAACAAACATTACAGAATACAACATGTATTTAAATTTAATAAAATAAGAAATTCTGGCCCTACAACGAAGTCACGCAAATGCAGCTTAGTGCAGGTGGCCCATAGAACACACTGGAACTCGGGGGACGAGATGTTTTCGAATGGCGAAACAAACATTACAGAATACAACATGTATTCAAATTTAATAAAATAAGTCAATGTTTTGATGTACAAAAATAATTCGTGAAATAAACTAAAAGAGAAAATGTTTGATCTAGCCGCTAGAAAACTAATTAACAAAATCCCGACTGTGCCACTCTCTTTACGTCCTGAAATTAGAAATTGGGACAATCGAGATAACACAGGTGATAGTTGTCGAAGATGTAAAATTTACAATTTGAAGAACCGTGAGGTTCGATTCTATAATAAAAGTACGTAATTTTGTAGAATAATTTGCATTTCTCAAAAAGATGTTTAAGTTATATAAAATTAGTGGCCTTGTCACGGTGTGAGGGTGTGGTGGGGTCAGATGGGCCATTCTCAGCCCCTGCCCATCCATCTTCAAATTTACAGTAGTTGTTAATTCGAAGCCCTAAATTAGAAAAAGTTTGAAATTTCACACAGGGGGCTAATATAATTTTTTTCAAAATATGTATAGAATTTGGCGAAAATATGGATGATTTAGATTGAAAAGTACTGAAAGTCATCCAAATATTGATTGAAAATTAATAAAAAATCTCCCAAATACTGATTTGTACTTGGAATTTGTGACTACCAAGAGCCTCAGTTGGATAATTGACAGCCAAGAAGGTACACAAATAGGAATTCCACATCTTAACCCTTTACATAATGAATCGACCACACCCGCCCACGGAATTTACAAATTCATGAGTTGAAAAAAAAAATCCGAAATTTTTAGTGTTCAACCGATGATCGGAACCGGCCACCACAATCGGCCGATTGTGAGCAATCGGATTACAATGGCAACGGCTCCTGGAACATCGGTTCAACCGATTGTTGCCAAGCATTTTGTGATGATTCACTAACCGCATTTTATTATCTTCTGCAAGCGTTAGTGTACAAGGATGTCAATGATACCATTCAATTATTTATTTATTATTTATTGGTGTTTAAGGTCACATACTTATGCACAATGGCTAATCAGGACCGTGACAGTTGTACGGGTGGAGGAAGCCGGAGTACCCGGCGAGAACCACCGAGCAACGGCGAGCAGCTGCCAGCTCCCCAACATCGTAACTCCGCACTACAGCATAGGCAGGGTTAGATTGGTTGAAGACTTGTGCACCATCGACGTGCAGTACGCCTTAGTACACGGCGTCATCGTGCCCCCATGCGGACAATCGGGGTTAAGTGCCTTGCCCATGGACACAACGCGGGAGTCCGAAGCCATCGCTCAGACGGTCACCCATCCGAGGACTAACCGGGCTCGACGTTGCTTAACATCGATGATCTGACGAGAACCGGTTACCGCAACGCCACCGCAACCCCTACCATTCAATAAAGTTGAGAAAAAGACCAAAAAAGTGTATTCTTAATCTCTCTACACGCCCCTTTACGGGACACCCAATTTAATCGACATGTAAAGCTTACAATTGAGCGTACTTGCGGCAATCGCCAGTTCATACCGGAAAAATGAAGGTTGCACTCCATTGACTCAGGTTGCACTGGTAATTTTACTGTGACCCCAGTTAACGAAGTTTAACAGTGTGAAAAATGTTCATTGTAACGTAGTTCTTTCCAGCCTCGTCTTGTCTAGTGGTGCACGGTATTACAATCGGAATCGGCATCCGAATCGTTCGATTGTCAGCTCACATAACCAGTAATCGGTCAGCGACCATTTTTGGTAATCGGTTGAACACTAAAATTTTCAACAAAACCATATCATATGACCCCACGTTGGAACGAGTTCGACGAGTTCCTTCCAATGAGTGGTCACGCGAGATGGTGTTGTCGAAACATTTTGCAAATATTATAAGAAAATAATTAAAGTAACACATTTTTAGATTATGATTGATTGATTGATTCTTTATTTCACAATACAACATATACACAATAATAATTACATTGTTAATGTAGTTATACGTTTTGGGTTCAAATACTCAATTCCCATTGGTCAGCTGGATGAAAACGTCATGACCAAATGTAATTCATTTTCCAATGAATACATTTGGTCGAACTTGGACCCGCATTTACGGTAGAGCGCAGTTGACAGAATGTAATTCGGGCGGTGTTTGGGCGGGTTTTTAACTTTTAGCGCCTCTCGCAGTGATCAACTCCGCTGCTGTTTCTTGGGTGACATTTCCCAACTGTGACATAAAGCCCGTTTCTAAAATACTCGCTTCCATTTCTAAAGTTGTGAAAATTAAAGCTTATTTGCCCTTGGGATATCATTTAGACGGAACCGGCGCTCAACTCAGAGTTGTGCGCTTTGTCTTTTGTGTGAGGGTGTTTTTTCGCCTCGTTCGTTCGTACATGTTTTATTTCGTCTTTCTGCTTTGTTATTTGGTAAAAAATAGTTTAAAAAGTTACGGAATGTAATTATAAGAATTGAATGCAATTTTTATAATCTTTATTGGAGTATGAACGTGTTGGAATGGGTACAAATTGTATGAATCCCGAAGGGATTCATACTTAATTTGTACCCATTCCCACACGTTCATACTCCAATAAAGATTATAAAAATTGCATTCAGTTCTTAAATAAACAATAATGACAATGATAAAATTACATGAAAACACATATGTTTATTGTAGGGGATAACATAGCCAGGTTGGCTGTCTTACTGTTATCCCCAATTTAAATTCTATAGCAACATTGTACTGGACATTGTGGAATTCTAAACAGAGTACAAATACTACTGAATATAACTTGGACCACTTTGAAACATACACATAGTATAGGACTAATATGGGACCTGATGGCTGCTGTGTAATTCAGACTCCCCACCGCCTCCGCCATTGTCCAGGGCAAAAAATCTATCTATCTCGAATACTGTTTAGCTGGGCTTGGCAGGGAGAAAGCTGTCACGAGCTTGAAAGACAATTGGGTATCATCCGAAATATTTTATTATTTTCGTCATGGATTTTTAAAATCACCTTTATCGTCATTGTGTGTTGGGTTAAAACATGTAGTTGGACATTTTGACTCGGGGTGGGTTGGGCGGGACGGGATGGTGTGGCTAGGTGGTAATCCATGGAATTTCTCACTTATTGAAATTATGTTGTGGTAGTCGGAATTTTACCTACCGCTTCAGGAGTTGCAATTGGAAATCCAGCGGTGGACACCCCTCGTCCGAGCCCACTAAGCAACGTTCCTGTTTTAATTTTAATGCAAATAAACAAATATCATCAAGTTAATTAAGTGCACGCGTGAGGTAAGTTGATGCGTGAAATGCGCCAATTAAATGTTGATGCGTCAGAAGATTATTGTGAATAAATTTTCTATTTCCACTGAAACGGATCACTGAGTTTCTCTGTAAAGTCACTATCATTCTCATATAACCTTTATAATCGCCATAAAGAACTACTTTCTCCACACTATATTGGAATCTCAAAGACCTTCTTACAATAGAATCGGAAATTTGAGATTTAGGCTTGGTAGCTTTTGCATCAAAATCTTATATATCTGTTGTTAAGATAACGGTATTTAATCAGTAAATCTTCGCTATATCACAAAGTCATTTCGCATAATGAAACCTTGGCTTAATTTGCATACAAACATAATTTTTTATCTTACTAACAGATATAAGGCCTAAACAAGTTATAACCTGTTTCTCATGCCCTCCCGCATTATCCTTTTGCCTGCCACATGCTCTCTTTTTATAACCTATGATAACTTAAAAAAAATAACAATCAAATGGTTTATGTGTTGTATTTTACCCAAGTTAATAAAATTGATAAATTTGTCCCTTGGCTGCAACAAGGCCTTGCAACGCCTTAGCATTGCAAAGCCTTCTTGCACTCAAGGGGCGAAATATACCACCACCCATGCTATCCGGTAGACAATGAGGCCTAAAACATAAAGCATACCAAGAACCTGAACTTTTGATGGCACAAAAATAAAAAAACGCCCGCCCACATGCAATATTACAAAAAAAATATCCTGAGAAACAGAAGATCTAACTTGAGGGGGGGGGGGGGGGGGGGGGGCTAACCATCATTGAATGAGGGCGTGGTAACTCATTGCTTAGAATACTGGACGTGAGATCGAAAGGTCAACGGTTCGATATCGACAATGCACTATATACTGACTGCCTTTGTGAGTGCAAGGTTTCACTATGTACAAAGGCGAATGACACCGCTATGGTACACTTGCATCCAATCGTCCATAACCCTGTTTCTGCCGCTATCCATTGTTCGGTGGCTCACTCCAATTTTCTACACCCGCCAAACTGTCCTACAGTTAAAACTAGAAGTCTTGTCACAAATTGTGCGCTTATCTTGGCTTAATTGCGCGTAGGAATTGCGTTCAATTGCCGTATCGAATGGCATCCAAAGCACGACAAGATCTCCTGGTTACTCATAGCAAACACAGGTAATGTTTCTGCCAATGGACCTCCGGGTTACCCGGAGGTCCATTGGCTGAAACATTGCTTGTGCACAGGCCATATGTACAGAATTTGACAGCCTTACTATGGGCATAACGCGTACATTAACGCGCAGATCGACGTGCTATGTGTGCGCATTTCATGACAGGACTTCTAGTTTTAACTGTACATGATATGACATCGATTGCTTTAAATGTGTCGTTAAATCCCAAATTCAAACAAACAAACGATGTACTTACAATTAGATTGAATGTTGTGCAGCCTTTAATGTCAATGCTATGATATCAGATAGAAAGAAGGTAAAAACAGCTGTAATTAAATCGAGCGCACATTGCCAAAAAATATGGATATTGTAGAAGGTTTGCGGACAAGAGCGACACTTGGGAAGATCATAAATAGCTTTGGTATGACGCATGGCTGACAATTATCGTCATTAGAAGAGATTTACAGAAACCTTAGCTCCCGTTAATTTTTTTTTTTAAAGTAGTCAGTAATTTTAACCCTAACGGTATTGGAATTTCATATAAAAATTGAAATTTCGAAATGTTAGCGATGTTGTATTATCGATGTAGGCGTCACCTCACAAACTTAGGGCATTTTGCTGCAGAGTAGTATAAAATTACAGAAGCTTACTTTTTGCAATTGTTTCCCAGTTATTCAGTGCCTTCGACTGATATTCTCTGTGTAAACTCAATTAAAAATAACAAAACGGCTCTTTCACCAGCTTTTGGTGTTCCATAACTTTTTTTCTGTTCAATATATCAACGGGTGGTAGACTGTTGGACTTCTAGTGGTAGACTGTTGGACTTCTATGCTAGTAGTCCCGAGTTCGATCCCCGTCCGGGACGAAACACGTTGTGCCTTTGGGCAAGGCACTTTATCCCGCTTGCCTACATGGGGGCACGATGACTCCCCCATTGAGCGGAGCTTGAACAGAGTTAGTATGTTGGGAGCTGACAGTTACTCGTCGATGCTAGGTGGTTCTTTTCGGGTATTTCGGCTTCCTCCATCTGTAAAACTGTCACGGTCACGATGAGCCACTGTGTATAAGTATATCCCCTTAAACACCAATAAATATATAATAATACTAAGGTGTGATGCACGTCGATGGTGCACATGAGTAGTATGTCATGTTCCCCTACAGGGAATAGTTGCCGGACCTCGGTGCCGGACCTTGGAAGTGACGTCATGTCACGTGACGTAGGGGCGCCATGTTGTGTTGTCATGGTAACCCGCGTGAGCGGCCATGTTGTGACGTCATCTCCATAGTGATACGTGGTGTGAGTGCGCATGCACAGCGCGTGTTGTTAGGGTGATACGTGTTTCCGTCGTCCATTTTGTATACTGGAGGCCGCCATCTTGGTTTCTATGGTAGCACATGATTGCTATGTTACCCAATTGTTCTGCAATAAGACGGGGTATGTTCGGAGGGTATGTTCGATTGAATCGCAGTATTTTCTGGAACGACTTCCCTGGATAATTACCACAAACAACCCGACAACTTGTATTATTTCGAATTCTTTCAGAATTCTCTGCTTCTATCTATATATGCAATAGTTATCGTTTATCTGGCCATGTTCCTTTATTCTAGAGTATACTCCAGTAGCGTAGAAGAGCCTATCAACTGGAACAGTTTACCTTATTATTGCTATATTTAGCAATTTCTGGTCTATTCTTGATAGTTCTGACCCTATTCTAAGTACTCTTGTTGTTTCATTTATATAACTAACCAATCAGATTGCTTGATTTCCCATAATCTGTATGCAGAGTTATCTCCCTTGTGTATAACAAAAGACTATATCCAATGGCCATATTCACAGGAATCCCAATTTCGGCATCCCTTTTTACGAATCCCATTTGTGGAATCCCTTTTTTGTCATATGAGGCCATGAGGGCTATGTAAAAACCCTCAATGAGTCCTCATTTATTATCCATCATAACCTCATTGAATTTTGAGGTTATGAGGACCTTGAAAAATCCCTCAATGAGGTATAATTTACTACGACTCTTATCCTCATTTCAGTATTTAACAAGTATATCCTATAGAATCCCATTTTGGAAAACGCCTGTGTCTGTGGAATCCCTTTTTGACGTATGAGGCAATGAGGGCTATGTAAAAGCCCTCAATGAGTCCTCATTTATTATCCCTCATACCCTCATTGAATTTTGAGGTTATGAGGACCTTGAAAAATCCCTCAATGAGGTATAATTTACTACGACTCTTATCATTTCAGTATTTAACAGGTATATCCTATGGAATCCCATTTTGGAAAACGCCTGTGACTGTGGAATCCCTTTTTGTCGTATGAGGCCATGAGGGCTATGTAAAAGCCCTCAATGAGTCCTCATTTATTATCCCTCATAGCCTCATTGAATTTTGAGGTTATGAGGACCATTAAAAATCCCCAAATGAGGCATAATTTACTACGACTCTTAGCCTCATCTCGGTATTCGAGAATACCTGACATTGTATTATTCGAGGATACCTATCGAGGATACCTTTTGGAGAATCCCTTTTTTGTCGCATCAGGCTATGTAAAAGCCCTCAATGGGTCTAATGTAGTCTTACCAACCGCTTCCATCTTGTCGCCAAAGCTCCAGTGCCATTACAGGTCTATGGCCTATCTGTCCTATCATTAGCTTCTACAGCAGTCTTGTTCCATTGCGGCATTGTACCAGTACTATTGGCTTCTGTTATTCTGCCCCATATCTCATCCATCACTCTCGAGGGTATGGAAAGGGATTGGTAACACTCAATGACTACAAGACTCTGAACAGAGACAACCAGTCACTACAAAACAACGAATGTACAGATCCAACATAACCAAGATCGAAGTAAACATAACAAAGTGAAAGAATGTCAAACTAGTCGGATTGATCGAACTAGTTTGACAGACTTAACAGAACAAAGTGAACAAAGATCCAACACAACTAAGATCGAAGGGAAGAGAACAAAGTGAACAAAGATCGAAGTAAATTGACCATAACAAATTGAACAAAGTTCTGAACTATAACCCTAAATATAACCCAATGGTTGAATGAACTCTAGCCCTAATGAATGTATAAAAAATTAACCCTCTTGAACTGTTTGAATGAACTATAACCCTAATGAATGTATATATAATTAACCCCCTTGCACTGAATGAACTCTATTTTTTAACTATATCCCAATGTTAACATTTTTGAAATGAACAAAGTTTACAGACTTAATGAAAATATAACGAAAGTGATATGAATTTTTAAACTACAACCCATTGAACTGAATTTTTCTAATAGGGAAGGGAATACCCTCGAGTGTTGATGTTAAAACACGGAATCCAAATTTTACGGAATCGGCTAGGAATCTCAATAACGGAATGCCTTATATGTATACAGGGAAAATCTGATTCAACCTTGGTCAATGTTATAGTCGATACTGAGATAGGTATAGCTAGGAAGTAATGGATGAGATATGGGGCAGAATAACAGAAGCCAATAGTACTGGTACAATGCCGCAATGGAACAAGACTGCTGTAGAAACTAATGATAGGATAGATAGGTCATAGACCTGTAATGGCACTGGAGCTTTGGCGACAAGATGGAAGCGGTTGGTAAGACTACATTAGACCCATTGAGGGCTTTTACATAGCCTGATGCGACAAAAAAGGGACTCTCCAAAAGGTATCCTCGATAGGTATCCTCGAATAATACAATGTCAGGTATTCTCGAATACCGAGATGAGGCTAAGAGTCGTAGTAAATTATGCCTCATTTGGGGATTTTTAATGGTCCTCATAACCTCAAAATTCAACGAGGCTATGAGGGATAATAAATGAGGACTAATTGAGGGCTTTTATATAGCCCCCATGGCCTCATACGTCAAAAAGGGATTCCACAGTCACAGGCGTTTTCCAAAATGGGATTCCATAGGATATACCTGTTAAATACTGAAATGAGGATAAGAGTCGTAGTAAATTATACCTCATTGAGGGATTTTTCAAGGTCCTCATAACCTCAAAATTCAATGAGGCTATGAGGGATAATAAATGAGGACTCATTGAGGGCTTTTACATAGCCCTCATGGCCCCATATGACAAAAAAGGGATTCCACAAATGGGATTCTTAAAAAGGGGTGCCGAAACTGGGATTCCTGTGAATATGGCCATTGGATATAGTCTTTTGTTATACACAAAGGAGATAACTCTGCATACAGATTATGGGAAATCAAGCAATCTGATTGGTTAGTTATATAAATGAAACAACAAGAGTACTTAGAATAGGGTCAGAACTATCAAGAATAGACCAGAAATTGCTAAATATAGCAATAATAAGGTAAACTGTTCCAGTTGATAGGCTTTTCTACGCTACTGGAGTATACTCTAGAATAAAGGAACATGGCCAGATAAACGATAACTATTGCATATATAGATAGAAGCAGAGAATTCTGAAAGAATTCGAAATAATACAAGTTGTCGGGTTGTTTGTGGTAATTATCCAGGGAAGTCGTTCCAGAAAATACTGCGATTCAATCGAACATACCCTCCGAACATACCCCGTCTTATTGCAGAACAATTGGGTAACATAGCAATCATGTGCTACCATAGAAACCAAGATGGCGGCCTCCAGTATACAAAATGGACGACGGAAACACGTATCACCCTAACAACACGCGCTGCGCATGCGCACTCACACCACGTATCACTATGGAGATGACGTCACAACATGGCCGCTCACGCGGGTTACCATGACAACACAACATGGCGCCACTACGTCACGTAACATGACGTCACTTCCGAGGTCCGGCACCGAGGTCCGGCAACTATTCCCTGTAGGGGAACATGACATACTACTCACATGTCTTCAACCACTGTAACACTGCTTGAGCTGAGCTTGAACAGAGTTAGAATGTTGAGGAGCTGACAGTTGCTCGTCGATTCTTGGTGGTTCTCTCCGGGTACTCCGGCTTCCTCCATCCGTAAAACTGTCACGTTCACGATTAGCCATTGTGCATAAATGTGTGACCTGAAACACCAATAAATAAATAATAAATAAATACATCAACATTGTGCGCATCGTAATATATAATACAGACGCTACCCTTTCCGTTAATATAAAAGTATTGAACGTATAATTTGCTCATTTTCTTTGCTGTGAAGAATAAAAAAAACTTGTAAATTAACTTGCCATAAAAGCCAAGTTTCCTTTTGTAACTTTTAATAAACGATTACAACAGGCAGCTCCGCGAGGTGTCTGTTGTTTTCATTTATTAAACGTAATAGAGGGAAATCTTGCTATATTTTTTACTGATGTAAGTGTTTTCCCAATAATTACTTGCTTCCTAGTTGCACCTTCCTCCCCCGTCTAATAATGACAAGGGAGATAACTAATCTAAAGTAGAGTTTCATAAGGAGATTTGTCAGGGGATGTTCCGCCGAACTTCGGTTCGGGCACTACAGAACGTGGAGAGTGGATTGTAAATAAATCACCTGCGGAGTGGAGTTATCACCCCAGCTATAACTTTCAAATTCTGTACAAATCGACAAAATCTCAAGCAATGTTTCAGCCAATGGACCTCCGGGTTTAACCCGGAGGTCCATTGGCGGAAACTTTGCTTGTGCTGGTTATACTTTGCAACAAATTTGCAATTATTGCCTGGACGGAATATCCACTCTGCGAGTGATCAAGTGACAATACACTCTCCACGTACTGTATAAGATCGTTAAACCATTAGTTCTGTCCATTGATGGCTCACAAATGTGAACAACTAGAGGGCATCAGTTAATAAATGTTATCTAATGTTATGAGCGGCGGGATCACTGGGGATTGGATTGCCACGCCAAGCCTGAATTCACTGACACTGGATTATTACCCCTGTCCTGATATTTGTGGGATGACTTTATTATTGTTATAATTCCCATCATATTCTAGATGCTTAAGCTTTTTAGCGCTTAGAGCGTCCAGTCAACATAGAATTCTAAATTTAACCCGCAGACCCCAAACTGTGCTAGGAGTGCTAAACCCTCTCAACTATGTGGCAGGCAAAATGAAGTGGGTGACAAACATTTTTCTGTTGCCATTGGAAGCAGAAAGAATGTGTTGTTGCTCAACATCACTCAGTCTGAGGGTTATTTTGATGGCCCGTTAACTATGCTTTAAATGCTGCGCAGTCTCAAAATTCTCTTTGATACCACAGGAAATAATCGACTGCCTTCTCAACTTTTTATTTTTCCAGTGCCTTAATGTACGACATGAACGTCAAAATACATTTTGACTAATGAAAGCAAACCATTACTCAAAATCAATTCAGAATGAAATAGAATGTATAAGACTTATGGAATTAAGCCATGTTTCGTTTATCCTATAAAGTGCATCACAACGAGGGGTACCAGAGGTACGTAAATTATTCAGCTTTACTGTGAAACACCCTCTAATATGCCAGTCAGAAATCCATTTTCTTTCGATTTTTATTTATTTATTTATTTATTTATTTATTTATTTATTTATTTATTTATTTATTTATTGGGGTTTATCGACACTTTCGACAGTCAGGGTCGCCTCATATCAAACAATTTTACCGGTTGAGGAAGTATGGAACTGAGTTGTTAGAACTCACTCCCAAAACATATAAAAACTATCAGCACCTTAAATTCATTCAAGAAAAGCATGAAAACATATTTCTTCCAACAGGCATTCCATTAGTTTTTGTAAAGCCAAAGAGCACTTTTGTGGATTTTAGGCTTATAAATTATTTATTATTAATTATTTATTATTAACTGTGGTTTGTCATTTATTTATTTATTTATTTAACCCTTTACCCAACGTAACGGCCAAAACCGGCCAGCGCTATTCTCAAAAATCGTCAATTAATTTTCATTATTTTTTTCATTTTTGTCTCAAAAACATAGGTTATGACCCCTCGTTGGAACGAGCTCGACGAGCTCGTTCCAACGAGGGGTCATAACCTATGTTTTTGAGACAAAAAATTTAGAAAATTAGTTATTCAATAATTTTTTTTCCAAGTGTCGTCTGCTTTTCATGTTAGGTAAAGGGATAATGGGGTTTAACACTTTCGACTGTTAGGGTCACCTTGTGTCGGACAGTTTTACGCGTTGGAGAAAGCTGGAGTACCCGAGAGAACCACCGAACAACGGCTAGCAACTGTCAGACTTCCCAACGTACTAACTTCACACAAGCAGGGTAAGCATTGGTTGAAGATAGGTGCTTCGTCGACGTGCAGTTCACCTTAGTACACAACGTCACCTTGCCCCCACGTGCGCAATCGGGTTACGTACCTTGTCCAAGTACACAATGCAGTTACCTCAGGCGGGGATCGAACCATGAGCCTCTCGGTTTGAAGTTCAATGTCGTAAGCACGGAGCCACCACGTTCCCACGATTTATATTTACAGCTTTCGTCGATCTCCGGGGTACAATCGACACACTCTGCAAGAAGCGTTGGAGATACTTTCCTCTTTCTAAAACACATTCTAGAAATTTTCGTCCACCTTAATTTGCTAAAATTCTTCACGAATTAAAGATTGGATGCATTTTCGTATATATATAAATATCGGAAAACCTTGGCATTTCAACGAGTGAAAAGGTATGAACTGTTTGTGCGCATTCTTCAATACACCATCCTCTTAAGTGATATAAACTTACTTATATGAAAAAATATGATATTTCCTGCCTAAACGATCATATTGATTAATCTAAAAAAACAAAACAATTTTTTGACATTATGCAATCTTCGTTGTTTGAAATTATATCAATAAAGACCGTTCAGTTGAATAAAAAATACATTGTTATCCTGGGTTATACCAAATGGATTACCATTCTCCTCACAATTTTCCCTTCAAGTAAAAAACAGTCTATTTGTTGTAAAGACAATCTCAAAGGACCAAATCCATATGTTTTCAGTGGTGCTTTTCAGTGGTGCTGTCTTTCTCGCTGCGATTATCACTTGAAGGAATTATTTCGCATATCTGAATACTTCAAGCTAACCATCTGTACACACATGCTGAAAAATCGATATTTCAAAATTTTCCATAGTTCAACCAGGGGGGAGGGGTGGGGGGGGGGGGGGGACTAAAAATTTACAAGACGTGACGTCCTATTTTTTATTCGCCTCCTTTTTACACCCACCCACCTACTACGTGCAAATTTTCTACTACCGTTCTCAGACACCCACCCCCTCCCCACTCTCCCATTAAAATCCAAAATAAACTTACCCCAATTACCCACGTGGGGGCACGATGACGCTGTGTGATGAGACGCACTGCACGCCGAGGTGCACATGTCTTCAGCCAATCTAACCCTGTCTGTGCTGAGTAGTAAGCAGTACCGCTGTGCAGTGTATAGTACAGTCGTGGGTTATGATGCTGAAGAGCTGACATCTGCTCGTCGTTGCTCGGTGGTTCTCTCCGGGTACTCTGGCTTCCTCCACCCGTAAACCTGTCACCGACACGACATGACCCTGGTTGTTAAAGTGTCGTTAAACACCAATAAATAAATAAATCAATTAATCAATTAATAAATAAATAACTTGGGTTGAATTTAGTACATCAGAGAGAATTTTCCCAAAATATTGTCTGCACATTTTCTACATTTCGAACAAGACACCCACCCCCTACTAACGTGTGACATTTTCCCAGATTAAGCCCAATATTCTCACATATAAAGCCACCTGATGTTGTATTTTTGTTAAGAGTGTGATGCACAACATCATCTTTAAGGTTTGAAACAAAAATGATGGTATATATTAACTGATATATTGATATATTTTTAAAAAATTCAAAAAATTGCACAAGCTGGAAATGCACATTTTTGGCGCACTCAAGAGACCCACCCACCCCCACGTCACGTCTTGCAAATTTTTGGTGCCCCCCCCCCCCCCCCACCCCCTGGTTCAACTGGAAATTTAACCAATTCTGTCTTGTTTGACAAAGCTCATTGAGCTTTGTGAAACAAAACTGAATTGGATAAATTACCAGTTGCATTTTGGGGAACAATGCAGGTTGAAATTGTGATATTTCGAAATCAGTTTCTAGAGGACTAACAGCTCACAAAGGTTGGATAATAGCGTTGTTCTCGTTCATTGACCCTTTCAATCCAGTTTTCACAACTTTCTAAAGCAAGAGTAGTTGATTTACAAACAATGCAATAAAAAAGCACACTGAAGGGTCCATAACCATTAAACCCCTTTTTCACTATAGACCAGTTTCAAAACTGATAGCACATTGTCTTTTTCCAAAATAAATGACACGTGTTTGAAGAGGATTTTCATAGTTCTAATGTTTCAGAAAAATGGCAAACACATGCAATGCATGTTAGGAAAGTGAATCAAAACAATCCCAACATCCCAACAGAATTTCATATTAACTTTGAAATCCGTTTTCGAACCCAAACTTGTGGAGACAGTTTAAATACGCATTATTTATTTATTTATTTATTTATTTATTTATTTATTTATTTATTTATTTATTTATTTATTTATATATTGGTGTTTAACAACACTTTCGAAATCCCGGGTCTCCTCGTGTTGGACAGTTTTACGGGTGGAGGAAGCCGGAGTACTCTGAGAGAACCACCGAGTAACGGGTTCTCTGAGAGAACCACCGAGTAACAACTGCCAGACTTCCCAACGTACTAATTCCAAACAAGCAGGGTTAACATTGGTTGGGAGAAGACACGTGCACAATCGACGTGCAATACGCCTTAATACACAGCGCCACAGTGCCCCCACGCGGGCCTTGCCCTAAAACACAACGCAGTTACCCCTGGCGGGGATCGAACCTCAGACATTAAAATACGCATTATACTTGCTGCTGAATCCATTTTCGTATAATGTATTGTATGTTATATGATTCTTCTCCTCAATGGGTGTGAGTTTTGCATACACTTGTGAAATAAAATACATTTTATACCACCAGTGGCGTGGCCACGGGGGGGGGGGGGGGGCGCCCCCTAACTTTCCCTCAAATTTGGTCCTCGAAATATGTAAAAAAATGACATAAAAATCGTAGGGGGGTTAGGTCCATGGGGGTTAGGTTGTAGATTTGTAGATTGCTTGTCCTAATATCTTTGTTGGTGAAAAGGTAGACATTCATTAGTACATGACAAACCTTAAAATATCCGCTCAGATGCAAGGAGATGGAGTTTTTGAACCCTGGGATTCAATTTTTTGCAAACACGGGCCGAGCCATGGTCAGCCCGTGATACCGACGACCCGTGGCAGCCCCATATCGGACACATTTATTTCCCCTCTGATGGAAACCCTGATTATTGTTACCTTGATTACCTTGCTCAAATTTTAGGAACTCAAATTTCTGAAATGAGAAGGCCTGGAAAGCCTTTCCCGCACACACCACCCCCCCCCCCCCCTCCCCCACCCCCACGCTAGTTACAAATTCAGAGTGGGCTAAAACGTTTCTAAGCCAGGCTGTGCGAGTTTGTCCCCCACTTGCTTTGGGCTGGCTACGCCACTGTATACCACAATATGCTGGCGTTTGAGATTCCTGAAACAAAAATAGTAAACACCTATATAAAGAGATGAAAAAGAATGAATTAATTCTGTGATTTGAGAATGAGAATCCGGGAGCAAAAACCAAATGCGCGAGAAAAAATAAATATTTGAAGATTGAAGAACCGTTGTTCACCATATCTTTGATAGGAATCTATTTTGAGACAAAATGTTTACCTAGAACATTGTGTTTTTTATTTTTCATTGTTCCCCAGTCTAAAATCTAATTTTAAAGACAAAAAAGCAAAGTGCTAGGATTTTTACAATGACATTTAACTCTTTGAACCCTCGGTTCCTGGAATGGTATCGCCTTTGTGTACACTTACAGTGAGATGGGTCAGTCCAGTATCAATGTACAGTGATGATAAAATAATAACTACAGTCAGCAGCCGCCTGGCTGCAGCCTGCAGTTATTATTTTATCATCAATGCCCCGTGTATTTACCTCTTATAATAAGACAAACATGGGACGAAATTATGCATTGGACCGACAAATCGGCCTTACGAGTCCATAGGGTAAATGAGCAGTAGGGTTAAATTATCACTGAACATCCACACATATGTAGAATGGGCTCGTCCATTTCCCCGAAGACTGGAATGTCGAGGGCGATCTCATTCAGGACATCGGAGTTAGGAGGGTTATTACAAGGACAAACTAGTGGTTTCGCTTCGATTTGCTCATGTCGTTTCCCAATGAAGGCCTGTCAAGGAAAAACGGAGATAGCATTCTTGAAATGTATTCTGAATGACGCGATTAGTTGGGGAGTATACTCGTGGGAATCCCTGGATGTGGGGCATCTCTACTCTACGGGTACAATAGCACCTGACAACCAATGTGGAAGTCCCGTGAAGTAGGTAACATAGGTATAAATTTACAAGAGATAATTCCTCGGGTTGAAGTCGTTTAGCGAGCAATTTTCCATTACGTGACTGATTGATTTATTGGGGTTTAAGGTCCCATACTTATGCACAATGACTAATCGTGACCGTGACAGTTTTACGCCGCAAGAAGCCGGAGTACCCGGAGAGAACCACAGAGCAACGACGAGCAACTGTCAGCTCCTCAACATTCTAACGCTGTTCATGCTCCGCTCAAGCAGGGTTACAGCGGTTGAAGACATGTGTACCATCGACGTGCAGTACGCCTTAGTACACGGCGTCATCGTGCCCCCATGTAGGCAATCGGGATAAAGTGCTTTGCCCAAGGACACAACGCGAGCCGTCTCGGAAGGGGATCGAACTCAGGACCTCTAGCATAGAAGTCCAACAGTCTTCCACTGAGCCACCGCGCTCCCGCCATTACGTGATACACTGTTCCTAAGAGCTTTTAAGGCTCACATATGTATTAAGTGATCAAAATGTCACACAAATCCGGTGTAAATTCTAACGTAATTCACTGTCTCAAAATTAACTGCTTGCATGCTGCAGGCTGATATTCCTGCTGAGGACATGAAATCTTCTGATCGTTGAAATAAACATAATATTGTCACATTTAACCAAATTTTCCACTTATGAATTGAATGGACGTTTTGACTATTGATTTCTTGAGTGAAATTTAAATGTACTTTTCATTAATCTAGTCATGGCTGCTTAAAAGCAACCATGACTAGATTTGAGAAAAACTATTTTGAAAATACTCAGTGGGTTAAGATTTAATTGATAGTTATAGTGCCCTAGTTATCACCAATACATATTTCAGGTTACATAGCAGTGTGCCAAATTTGACGAGAACGCTCGTTTCGTTCGCGTGGTGGGTACGCAAATTTAAATCTACGCGAACGGATGACTAGTTACCCAAATATTGCATCTTGAATGGTCTGACTAACTTAACTGGTAGAGTGCTAAATTTGTTCTCACCCTCAAGATTGGTTCACACGTTTTTGTTTTGTTACAATTTATGGGAGAGAGCCTGTAGGACATGGATGGAGATGAAGTAATTTTACCTCTAAGATAATATGAAGGACATCCACAGAATATGAAGCCTTTATCTTCAGGTACCCGCAGTTCAGAATAAAGCCCAAATATGGGTTTCCAGTACTCTACCAGTTAATCAGCCTTTCTTGTGTCTTGATAGATTTTTAGACTTTCGTCTTGATAGGCTAACTATTTTTCAATTCCACGCAATTTATGGATACTTGTTAAAGACAAAGAAGTAGTTTCTCCCAATAATTTTTACGTAGACGAACGTTCGGTTAGCCATCCCCAAACCCCTTGAACGGTCAGTCGGTTAGAGCCACTTTTTAAATTTGAATAGAGGATATCTATCTTTCTTGAGTGGATCCCGAAAATTATCTCATGAGTGACCGAGACAATTGTTTATATTTCGCGAGCGCTTGCGCGTGTGAAAATAACCATTTGTCTCTGACACACAAGGATTTCTTTTTATCATATGACTATGACATTTTTACCCTAAATATCACTACTGTTTGACGATGTTTTCCAAACTGTTGTATCACACCGGGTGAGATTTTTCCGGATCATAAGTCCATATCACACTCTTACGGAAATCAAAAATCCATATCACACTCCCACGGAAATATCCGTGAATAGTTTTCGTAACTAGGGAAGTCGTTGTTGTTTCGTCTGCTATTTTGTAACCGGATTTTGACCGCATTTTAATTAAAATGGCAAATTTGGGTGAATTTGACATCGAAACAATGTCATATGATAAACATATCATCATAACAGTGTGTTGATCCGTGTCGTCGCATCACGTCTCGTTGAGGTGGCCAGATTTTCGGATCACACTCGCTGCCTGCGGCAGCTCGTGTGACCCGAAAATCTGGCCACCTCAACTCGACGTAACACGGATCAACACACTGTTATGATAATATCTATTTATTATACGCTTTTTAAAAGAATCTGACCATCCATATAGATACTTCCAGTGGTTTCAACGTTGGATTGATGCAAGAAAGTAAACAACTGATGCGCATTGGTACGCGGAAGTGATTTGGTCGATACTCGGAACAGGTAGCGTCTTGGGATCTGATTCAGCTGGCGGGTTTCATGCATCAATTCAATGGGAATACGTATTGAATTATTGCTGGAAATGATCGGTATCGACTCAAAAACACTAGATTTTCTTTTCATTGTACGTTTTTAGAACAAATTGATCATTTTCAGTGATAATTTGACTGGTATTCACCTTGAAGTGATGCTTTGAAAGCCGCCATTTTGATTGATTCAGTGAAAGGGAAAATTTCTATATGTATATCTTCACAGTAGGGGATACGATCTTTCCGCAACTTTTACGATAATCTATCGTCTAGCGTATAATAACAATATAAGATATATTCGCAAATGCAGCCAGCGTTCGCCAAAATAATTTTGGTTTGAGATACTGTACTTTTCGATAAGGTTTTGATTTCGTCTTTTCAACCCAAGGAAGCTTCGTTTTATCGTACGTAGCCTTCAAACGTAATTTCAGTTTCATGAAATCGCACTAACATAACTTTAAAATATCTGGAGGAACTTCACCGACCTGGCTAATAAATTCGACATGCCTGTACCACTGTTGTAAATTTATCTGTATTGACCACTTGGAAATGAATACACAGGCTCCACCTGCTCTTGCTATTTGCCTTAAATGCATTTTATAGATAAATTAAAAACTAGTTTTCATTTTCGTTACCAGAGTTATTGGACGCAATCTGTTTTTTTTCTTATTTCATATGAACAAATCGTTTCTGGGGTCTTTTCATTTTTGTGTGTTTAAAAAGTCACAATGTGCGTGCACACGTACTCAGTTCCACTTAATTATCTAATATTTCATTTCATTGCGCAGTGGATGCAAACACTTGCATCATTCAAGGCTAGGCTATGCAATTCCATTTTAGACACGGTTGGAGATTATTAGAAGAACTGTTTCTTTCTATTGACCCAACGTAATTGATTTGCAACGAACGTACAATTCACAATACACTGAGCGTAGCGAATAAAAGTTGACAACCCATTTAACCCACAGAAATGAGCATGGAATTCGGACATAACTAACCCTTTGAACTCCAGGGGCCTCTTTCCGGCCTAGGTACATGACGCGTCATAATTTCACGAAGTGGTGTTGTTGCAAAGTGGATGTGTGTGGTAGACCCATTAATATTTTCAACGTGCAGCCAGAAGGCTGCACTTTGAAAATATTGATTGGTCTACCCCCCAAATAGGGAATATGGACTCTTCCAATTGCTGCCATTGAACTGACTTGGAATATACCACCAGGGTTCAAAGGGTAACAAGTCAATTTAACATTTCAAGAGCCATGGTCTAAAACAGACGGTGATTTGAGCCAAATGTTATTCTCTGCTCTTGTTTGTGAGATTGTTGTCCTTGGGCAAGAAACTTCACCCCCGTTGCCCATGTGGGGACACGATGACGCCGTGTACTAAGGCGTACTGCACGTCGATGGTACGCCTGTCTTCAACCAATCTAACCCTGCCTGTGCTGCAGTGCGGAGTTACGATGTTGGGGAGCTGGCAGCTGCTCGTCGTTGCTCGGTGGTTCTCTCCGGGTACTCCGGCTTCCTCCACCCGTAAAACTGTCACGGTCATGATTAGCCATTGTGTATAAATATGTGACCTTAAAACATAAATAAATAAATAAATAAATAAATAATTGTGAGATTGTTAGGTGGTACTTTCTGGGGAGGATCCGGCGAGGTAATATTTTTGGCTCGAATCGAATTCTAGGTAGATGTATTATTTTTTTTATTATTATGGTTTAACGACAATTAACAACCAGGGTCATATCATGTCGGTGACAGTTTTACGGGTGGAGGAAGCCGGAGTACTCGGAGAGAACCACCGAGCAACGACGAGCAGCTGTCAGCTCTCCAACATCGCAACTCTGAACTCTGCACCGCGGCGCAGGCAGCCTTAGGTTGGTTGAAGACATGGGCACCTTCGACGTGCAGAACGCCTTAGTTCACAGCGTCATCGTGCCCCATGTGGGCAACCCGTGTTAAGTGAATTGCCCAAGAACACAACGCGGGAGCGCGAATCTGCCGCTGAAATGGTCACCCATCCAATTACTAACCGCGCTCGACGTTGCTTAACTTCGGTGATCTGACGAGAAGCGGGTTACCGCGACACCACCGCGTCCCCTGAGGAAGATGTCACACAGAATTGAATCGAGTCTCATTTCTAATGGTTGTGTCTGTGCTATTGGTCATATTAAATTATTACGGAGCGCGGTGGCTTAGTGGTACGGCATTGGATTTCAAACCGAATAGTCCAGGGTTTGATCCCCATCAAGGTCAGCTGAGTTGTATCCTTGGGCATGGCTGGCACTTAATCCCCATTGTACATGTGGGGGTAGGGTGGCGCTGTGTACTAAGGCGAACTGCACCAATGCTAACCCTGCCTGTGTGGAATTAGTACGCTGTGAAGTCGGACAGTTGCTCACCGCTACTCAGTGGTTCTCTCCAGGTACTCCGGCTCCCCCCACCCGTAAAACTGTCCAACACGAGGAGATCCGGAATTTCGAAAGTGTCATTAAACCCCAATATATAAATAAATTAATTACATTTTCTCTCCTGTATACAAGTTTTGTGTAGTATAGTGGTGTTGTCGATTGCGTACCTTAACCCTTTAAGAGTTTAATTATTCTGACGTTCAAACGTCTTTGGGAATTCAGTTTCTTCAACGTTTTTCAAAATGCGACGTCAAACGTCGGAAAGTACAAATAACAAGATATTTTTTCATATTAGTGATTATCTGGTTTAGGGCTAGATTATTTTTGGTGGTCTGAATTTGTTATTCAAAACTTTTTTTATTGCAATTCATTGGAGAGTGCCCATAGGCACTCTCCAATAATTTGTAATAAAACACATTTATGTAAACAAATATTATTTGTGCTTCTCTGAATATGAAATATAAGCAACGAAAGTGTTAGCTTTTGCTCTGGTATCTTCATTTTTTGAAAGCCCTGATAGTGGCTTCTTGCACTGAACCAGTTAAGAGGTCTTGACAGCAGGATTGTATTAGTATTTTAAGCTGCGATAGCATTTGGCACAACGGATGTCACTGAGCACAATGCGGGAG
The DNA here is from genome assembly GCA_031216915.1 of Pictodentalium vernedei. Taxonomy (NCBI): domain Eukaryota; kingdom Metazoa; phylum Mollusca; class Scaphopoda; order Dentaliida; family Dentaliidae; genus Pictodentalium; species Pictodentalium vernedei. Next base: position 456,427,009 of record CM062294.1, on the reverse strand, counting down.
AAAATAGGAATTGAGGTTAAAACTTTAAAAAATCGAAAAATAATAACAACACAAATGACCACAAAGTATCAATGCGCTGTTTGTAAGACGTACAAAAGTATCAAAGGGTTAACACATCTACAGGAGGTCAACTAGATGTCATATATAATTTTATCTATTGACTAAAGTAAATTTTTTGATTTGATTGATTGATAGATACGTGGTATGAGACCATATTCGTTGAAACCCACGATACGTCCGCCCAGCCACTGACAAATTTCCCATACCCAGTGGAAGCCTCGTTCCGAAATCTACAAATTGTCCATACCCCGTAGAAGACGCGTCATTCCAGTTTTACAGTGCACATGTATTATATTTTAATTTTTTATCTCCAAAATATTGCTCATGACCCCTTATTGGAATGAGCTTGTCGAGTACCCTCCAATGTGGGGTTCATAAGCTATGTTTTTGAGACAAAAAAGAAAAAAAGAAATTCAATCATTTTTTTTATACTGTCATTTCGGCATATTTTCACAAAAATTCTTTTACACAAAAATTCCACAGAAACCTGTATGGCTCAAAAAAGTAAGATAAAAGATCTCATGCTGTGTGTGGTCACACATGAAATAGATTGTACTTCTAAAACGGAAAGTCAGTAGATAAATTCGTTACCCCCGTGTCTGATCACGTGGTACGGGTTTTTACCTACCCGAAGCCAGCCGCATCCCATTCGGCCTTCGGCCTCATGGGATACGGCTGGCTTCGGGAAGGTAAAAACCCGTACCACGTGATCAGACACGGGGTAACTAATAATCTCCACTGTCTACCAGATGGTATTTATCATCGGATGTGTTCTCGATTACTACGAACCGTAACACACACACACGCACAAGATGCCAACTACTGACCACATTATCTCCCCTATACACCAGACAGTCTTTATTATACGATAGGTGTAACTAGCAGGTTATTGCGAACCTTCAAATGCCCATATGAACCCAACCTTGTTTTCTTTATATGGACGTGTGACGGTATGCAATGACCCAGTGCATCTAACTTGTAGTAATCACCGCCTGGAATATGGAAAGATGCATCCCCTTTACACGCTAAAAACTAAAGTGTTAAAAACTACACTTGAAGTGCTGTATTTAACACTTACTATGTGCTGAACTAGCACTTTGTCCAAGTGTAGATATCCCAGAACTTGACAGGTGTTACAATAATACCACTTGACAAGTGTAATGTCGCGACACTTAAAAGGAAACAACGCAGATGACGCGGATCAGGCTCTAACTCTTGAGCCTGATCCGCGTCATCTGCGTTGTGTCCTTTTAAGTATGTACCCATCAAGCGCAAATCAAATTATGGACGATTCTTTAAGAACCACCAATGCTAGACACATGGGAAGCGCCATCCATTCAAGTTTCAGATGTCTGACGATTGTAATGTCTAAGTGCTTAAAGCATTGCACTTTGAGTGTTAAAATCAAGCCCTAAGAGTTAGAATGGGTTTAACACCTTGAAAGTGTCAGTTTTAACACTTTAGTTTTTAGTGTGTAGGGTGCGTTTAGAATTTTCTATAACTCGTAATTGTCCTCAACGCACTAACCAATTTCGAATCGAATTGAATTATGGAAAGTATTTCAAATCGATTGAAATATTAACACTTTGCCGTGTCCTATTTCTAAGGCATATCTCAGAGTCTCATATAACAGCATACAACCTATTTTAGAAGTTTTACAAGTTGTAGACATCAGTAATTTCAGCGTACATACTGGATTTTACACTTTAATTTCTAGATGTATACAGTATAAGAATGAAATGCCCCTAAAACACGCGAGAACAAGGTGTTTTCAGATCTGTAAACACGAGAGTTGGGGTGGGTCTTCGACCTCCAGGCGTGCACGATTGCTATCATCAGAAAGAGCAGTACTCCAGTATAATATGATTACATCTCTAGAATGCAATACTCTGGTAACACAAACGGACAGATAGTTTGGATCTGGCGGCGACGATGTCGCCTCCCGTTAGAACTTATCTTTCCGCTTTCTTCTCCTCAGCACGGTCTAGTCTCACTTGTCGAGAAAGAAACGCAAGAACGCCGAATCTAACGTCCTATTCCAGCTTGTGTCTCTTGCTTCGGTGTCGATTTCGCAAGAGTTTATTTATGAACTCGGGACTAGCTTTTATGACTGTGTTCTGGGTAGATCGTGAACTGATCGAGAAATATTCGACATTTGAGAGGAGTACAATGGCCAAGGAAATGGACTTCACACAGAAGGTTCATGGCTCGATCACCACTAGGAGTAACTACGTTGTGTCCTTGAGCAAGGCACTTAACCCCAATTGTCCACTTGAGGGCACAGTGGCGCTGTGTACTAAGGCGTACTCCACGTCGAAGATGCACTGGTCTTCAACCAATACTAACGCCGCTTGTGTGAAGTTAGTACGTAGGTGAGTCTGGCAGTTGCTCACCGCTGCTCAGAGGTCCTCTCCGGGTCCTCCGGCACCTTACATCTGTAAAACTGTACAAGACGAGGTAACTCTGGCTGTCGAAAGTGTCGTTAACCCCCAATAACAATACCACTTTTGCGATCACAGAACTATAATTACAATGAAAATTAATCACTTTCTTTTCTATTGATAATCAAACATTTTCGATTCGAATCGAATCTCAAATAGAACCTGGTCCGTTATTCAAAATTGAATCAAACTCGAACTTCGAATTGAATCGAAGTTCAGCTCAATAGGTTTCTTCCACCACACACAGCATTTGCAAATACAATAAAAGACAATAATGGCACTTCATGATGTAGGTCCCTGCGAAGCGTGGAGATTCGATACGGGTTCGAATCTTTCACGGCATTCGATTCGATTCGATTCGAATCCATTATCACGGATTCGACTTTCGAATCCTCCCAACTCGTTTGAACATACTCATCGAGAGGAACCTGTAACGTCATTGTTCCAGTGTATTTCACCCACGAAGTTGGCAAATCACCATTGTTACGCGTATTAATGGCAGAGTATATGAAATTAGAAAGACACTGGGTTTTCCCTCGCTCATATGCACCCGTAGGCCTGAGTACCCTCCGATCATATGGGAATAACCGGTGCCAAGTAAAGAGCCGTAAAAGCAATAGAGTTACTTTCCATTAACAGGCGAATGAGGGGGTGTTTACCGGCACTATTCAGTTATGCTGATGTCGGATGTAACTACAACGGGCTATGCTGCATACTTATGCTCCCTTTGAACCTGACGTTATAAACTATGTGGCATAGTACTTACTTTTCCCCTTAAACCTTGAAATTAAAAATTTTATATATCTGTTCCATCTTGGATTCATCCCCTTTCCTTATAACAGAGCAAAACGACCAAATACTTTGATGGCTCCGATGTCTGTTCGTTTCTTCTCTGATCAACGTGGTTTGGATACACAACGCAGAGAACTTCCCAAAGTAGGGCTGCACGATACTCAAAAATGAATACCGGTATCGGTATTTGAAAACCATACCGCGGTACACCGGTATATCAAAAAACTGCTCAGATATATGAACATAGGTACCACAATCGAGACTTGAGGCATCACGGTCGGGACGAATCAGCATGCCTTGATGATGCGGTTCGAAAAACCTTTACCCAACGCAGACGATATCAAAATTTATTATTTTAAAAAGCAGTTAAACAGATTTCCCCCAAAACTTCTTCAAAACAATATCACGTGACCCTTCATTGGAACGAGCTCAACGAGCTCGTTCCAATGAGGGGTCACATGATATAGTTTTGTAGAAATTTTTGAAAATTATTTTTTTAACTGGGGAATTTGTATATTACGTGGGCACATGCAGACGATTTCTTTGGTAAAGGGGGAATATTATTCATTCGGGGCTACAGTTAAAAAACTCAAGACATCTTGAAAATTAAATTGTGGATAAACAAATAATGACGATAAACCGATATTTTTCTAATTACACCGGTATTCAATCGATATTGGTTTGAATACCGGTATATATCGGTTTATCGATATACCGTGCAGCCCTATCCCAAAGAGGTTCTTGAAGGGTTATTTGCCGCAGAAACGGATTCGATTCGGATTCGAATCTTTTGCAAGATTCGACTCGGTATTCGCTTCGAGCCAAAAATTAGGATTCGCAGGACCCTCTCATGATGTTGCATTACAATTTTATTTTATTTGTTCCGTTTTCAATCTAGATATTCCTTTTCTTTCTGTACTTTCGTCTTCTACATACCTGTTCCTTTCTATCCACCTGCCACTCTCGTTCTCCCTTACTTGGGGGAAGGCAGGAGGAGAGCCAATCTGGCTATGCCTCTCCCTGCTGGTATACATAAGTAAACTTGTAGGTCTCAAATTTACTGGTTTGAAATCTGTATTGTGATTTGTACATTTCATGTAAATTGTGTTTTATTATATGCTGGCCTGTGAATTATCGAAAATTATCTAAAAGATATTTCTCGATATCCATCGACTCGATGAATATCGAGGAATATCTTTCAGTAGTTTCCTAAATGACGTAATGACGTCACGCTACGCCGCATCACATCGCCTTGAAGGAACGATCGGCTGATCTTTGTTATTGTGTTGAAACGTACGCATTTGGGGTCAAATTGGGCTGAATATTGCGCAATAAAATGTCTCGTAGCATATAATAAAAAAGAAAATCTACTCTATTTTAGTCAGTATCTGGAATTATCTCATGAATGTGGACCTGAAAGTTTTATTTTTCACGAGCGCTTGCGCGAGTGAAGAATAATAGTTTCAGGTCTACACGATGAATGTTTTCAGTAGCTTCCTAAATGACGTTACGCTTCGACACATGACGTCGCTTTGAACGTCGCCTTGAAGGAACGATCAACAGCTTTTTGTTATTGTCTTGAAACTGTTTGCAGTCGAACTGGGCTGAATATTGCCCAGTAAAATGTCACGTAGCATATAACAAAAAGAAAATCTACACGACTACGCAAGCGCTCGTGAAAAATAAAACTTTCAGATCCACACTCATGAGATAATTCCCGATATTCACTAAAATAGCGTGTATATCTTCTTTATCAATATCAATATCGACCTTGTAGGCGAAATCAGAAGTTGACAATCGAACTGTGAGAAGTGCACCAAACTTTATAGCAGAATACAATGTTTATCAAAAATCATGTTCGTTATTAAAATCCACCTGCGAGGTTAAAGAATTAAATTTCAAACGCTTTGTCGCTATTTTGTGCACTGGTAACTTTTAGTAATTTAAATTTAGTGGTTAGTTTACATGATCATCATCTTAGTCAACAAAATGAAATTCTGTCTGAAGGCAGGAGACTACCCTCAGAAGGTAACTCTATCCATCCTTCCCTCATCATCCTTGACTTTTTTCTGGGGCCCTGCGAAGCTTCGAGATTCGATTCGATCGAAATCGTCTTACCGGTTCGTTTCCTTTCGACTCCTGCCCACAGACACTCTCCAATAATTTGTAATAAAACAAATTTATATAAATAAAATATTATTTGTATTGGAATGAATATGAAATATTAGTAAGTAAAGTGTTGGCTTTTGCTCTGATATTCTCATTTTTTGAAAGCTCTGATGGTGGCTTCTAGCACTCAACCAGTTAAGAAGTCTTGACAGCAGGATTACATTAATATTTCAAGCTGCGATAACATTTGGCTCACACGCTGCGATGATATTTGGCTCAACGGTTGCCATTGAGCACTATCCATATGAAACTAACCAAGTAATAACCTGTAAGTACTGAAACGACTAGAGATGGCAAACCACAATTTGCAGTTCCACACCAAGACGATGATTGATGACAATACTTCTATTTGAAAAATGAACATGGATAAAATATTTCGTTCACTCTTGTTGCAAGCTTTTGTTACTGATAAATTCAATTTTCCATGTATCTGGTACAGTGTATCAAATTATGTCATTAATGCTTGCACAAATAATATAGAATATGCTACAACTTCATTTTATACATTTTATCTGCAGGGCAATGTTTTCAATGGCTGGATTCACATATATTTGCCTAATTTACTTTTATGTTTAAGAATTTGGTTTGATTTATGCCATGTGTCCGGTAAAGGAAATTTTCATTTCCGTTCTTATACAAAACTCTGCGACCAGGGGTGCCGCTAAGGTGGTTTGAAAAGGAGGGGGTTGGACACGCCCCCCCCCCCAATAATATTTCCAGTCTGGACATGTTTGTATGGATTTCAGCCTTCGATATCGATTCGCTCTTTCTAGAATCTTGTAATGTCTTACAAGAGTAGCTTTGGTACTTGGACACCGCAATCGGTCTTGCAAATGTTTTTTTTTTTTGTAGCACCCGATTCGGGTTGTTAGGGCGCAGCGTGTCCAGTGTGGAGTACAGGTAGGGTACGTCTTAATTAAATAAGAAATTGTGTCACAACTACTACCTATACATTTCCTTTATTCACAAATGCATTTCCAAAACGTACTGAGGCTTTGAACTATATAATCTGGTCTGATTAATATTTCAATTACATCATCAAGGAATGCCTTCAAGGAATGCATGCCTTGATGATGTAGTTGGGGTATTTTGTCAGTCGGAACTTCGAGATATCACAGTCGGAACAAATAATAGTTTACTCCCCGGGATGTGGCTAGATGGTTTCAGCTGGGGGGGGGGGGGGGGGGGACCGGTCTAAATTCGAACTGTGAGTGGTGTCGATAGGTGGTTGCTCTGCAGCGCTGGGTGATATCTTTTAACCCTTTACCCAACGAATCGCCCGCATCCGCCCGCGTAATATACAAATACAGCTGCTGAAAAAATATTATTTTTCGAAAAATTTCAACAAAACCATATCATGTGACCCCTCTTTGGAACGAGCTCGTCGAGCTCGTTCCAAAGAGGGGTCACATGATATGGTTTTGTTGAAATTTTTCAAAAAAATTAAAAAAAATGGTATTTAAAATAATGATTTTTAAAATCGTCTGCGTTGGGTAAAGGATTATGAACCCTTCTGAAAATTTTCACTATTCCTGAAACGGAAAAAAAACATCATTTATAATGTGTTTGGTCAGAAAATTTACCGGATTGATGTCAGAGTCGAAATTTTGAGGCCATGTCAATTTTAGAGTAGGAAATTTGAAACTCAAGTGTCCAGTTTGAAATAAAAGATCAAAATTTCTCATCATTAGTGGGAATTTTAATATTTTTCATGAACAATGTTAATTTATTGAATTTCCAACTATTTGATTTTTGACCTCGGAAGTTCCAACTATTAAAAAAAAAATACTCCTAGCTGGGGGAGGGGGGAGACACCCCCCCCCCACACACACACACACCCTGTCGCCACATCCCTGTTTACTCCCACCCCCACCCCCACCCCACCCTAATAGATCATCCTCCTGACGCCGTTGTCAGCAATTTTTAAGATTGCTTCTCCAGTTAAAAATGAACGCGGCACGAAAATGGTCAGAAGCAATATTTTTATCAAATAACATATCTTACTTATGAATACGCAACACAATACTTTCGGAAATAGTTCTTTCAGAGATAAAACGGGTTCTTCCTCCATATTGATTACTCCTAGAGCAATTTTCGCTGGAGAAGAAATTAACCATTCCATCAACAATGGACGCGGAAATTACCACGTCACAACGGAATGAATACAAAATTGTTGGTGGCTTGTATCGTGGAGATAGAAAACACGTTGTCTGCTAAATAGGACGATTTGATAATCAAGTTCTCTCTTGGGGCACTACGACGTTAACACGCTTCCAATTTTGATTACCACGACAAATTTACAGTTAAATTCAATATAAATAAATATTAACCCTCTTAGAGAAGTGTGATAGCAAAAGTGGTATTTTTTCTTTATCAGATCACGATCGGATCGCGATACATCTACACACCAGCGGGTTGAGATTGCACAAATAACACCCCACAAAATAGGTTTTCTCTTTCGCGGGCCATTTCTTTTGCAAAACTGGAGGTGGGCGGGCGTTTTTTTATTTATTTTTTTATTTTGTGAATATTTCTCTGTCACGAAAAGTTCACATTCTTGGTTTGTTTTATGTTTTCGGCCTCATAATCCACAGACTAGCATTAGTGGTGGTGTATTTCGTCCCTATAGTGCAAGAAGGCTTTGCAATGCTAAAGCATTGCAAAGCCTTGTTGCACTCAATGAACAATTTTATTAACTTGGGTAAAATATCAGACATAAGGCAACACAAAGTAGATCTTCTGTTTCTCAGGCCATTATTTGTAAAATTGCATGCGGGCGATCGGTTTTTTATTTTATTTTTTATTTCTGTAATTATTTCTTTGCCATCGAAAGTCCATGTTCTTGGTTTATGTTTCAGGCCTCATAATCTACGGAATAGCAAGGGTGGTGGTGTATTTTGTCCCTTGAGGGCAAGAAGGCTTTGCAATGCTAAAGCATTGCAAAGCCTTCTTGCACTGAAGGGAAAAATTTATCATTTTTTTTAACTTGGGTAAATTATCAGAAATAAACCATTTAATTATTATTTTTTTAAAGTTTACATTGGTAAAAAAAGAGAGCATGCGGCAGCCAAAAGGATCATGTGGGTGGACCTGAGAAACAGATTTTTAATTTCTTTAGGCCTAAACCTTTTAAGCCAAAATAACCACGCAGGGAGGCCTGCGAAACATATTTTTCATTTTTTTAGGTCTAAAGTACTGCTAAACTAAAAACGAGTCAAGAAAAACAACCCGAAATGGAATTTTAGATTCAGTGTTCTCACATTTCGTTACCAATGATGAAATTCTACAGTTCTGTGGGAGAGGGGGGGGGGGGGGAGTGGAATGACAATTTTTACCAAATCGCGACCCGGTCGAAATTCTCTATCCAATTTTATGAACACATACACGCTTGTACAGTACAGTCTTCGTGGACTGGTTGTAATTCATGCGCGGGTAGTGATGTCAACGCATGTGTTTACCAGGTAATAAGAATTATCATAGGCAAAATGTCAATTAATGATGCACTGGGTTGTTCCCGGAGCTTCATTCATTAAATTTTGCTGATTATTCCTGTAATTAGTGTTTGCAATCTATTATTATTGCATCTGTGAAAATACAACCCACACCGTGGAAAGTGAACTGTCCACAGCGACCGTACAATACAAGCGTAGCGGATTCTGTAATATTAATGTTTATTCACGTGTAGTATGTCCGTTAACACCCTTGGAGTCGATTTATATCCCAAACACCCCGAGAGAATGCCAGGAAGTGAAACAGTTCTTGTGTACTGTGGTAAACAATTTTTTTTTCTTAATAGGAAAACAAGACCCGTAGCCATTTCCTGGAGTGAAATTTCATGAGGTGAAGAGCTAAGATATAAACAATTGACTCATCTTGACTTTAGACTTGAGTTGTGGGCACGATATAATCATAAATGCTGCAATCGACCTTAAAAACCAATAATTTAAAATACTAACCATACAATCACTTCTGTTTGTTAAAATACTTGGGAAGCGCCAGTGAAAGTTCAGGTAACAGATCTCCATGTAGAACTCAGTTGTTTGATATGGGAGGTTTTGATTTTGCAGATCTTGTTCGGTTTAAGGGGAAAGAAAAACTCGATTTTCGCTCAGTTTTCTACGTGTTTTGAACACACTTCCGACTCTTCAATCCTTTACCCAGCGAATCGGCCACATCCGCCCGCGTAATATGCAAATTTAGCAGCTGAAAAAATATTATTTTTCAAAACATTTTAACAAAACCATATCATGTGACCCCTCATTGGAATGAGCTCGTCGAGCTCGTTCCAATGAGGGTTCACATGATATGTATTTTTTTAAAAAATTTTTTGAAAAATTTAAAAATGATATTTAAAATAATAAATTTTGATATAGTCTGCGTTGGGTATTGGGTTAACTTGGAAAAAAACGAAATAGTTTGTACGATACCACCCCCCAACAAAAAGACGTAAGCATCTGCATTGGATTCACCTTACCTTTCCTTTGATCATTCTTTGGGGTTCTTGGAGTTCAATTATTAAGACGAATGAGTCGGGGAAAAAACATAAATTCAGAGTAATAAATAAATATAAAATTAATATAATCGATGTTGTTTTCTTGTCAAATTTTTCCCTTATTGTCTCCACCTGTGGTCTGGTCAATAAGGGTAAAAATGAGAACACGACGTCTTCCTCCTTTTGTTTGATAGACAACTTGATGTGAATTCAAAGAGGTCATTAGTCCATTTCACTCGCAGTATAGTGCAGTCGCCGTGGACTAATCGTAAGTCATGCGTGGACAGTGATGTCCACGCACACTTTTATCAAGTAATTAAAATCATCATCAGAAAATTTTTAATTAATGAAGCACCGGTTTCGATCATTTATTTATTTATTGGTGTTTAAGGTCACATATATAAGCACAATGGCTAACCATGACCGTGGCAGTTTTACGGGTGGGGGAAGCCGGAGTATCCGGAGAGAACCACCGAGCAACGACGAGCAACTGTCAGCTCCCCAACATACTAACTCCACAAAAGCAGGGTTAGCATTGGTTGAAGACAGGTGCACTATCGACGTGCAGTACGCTTTTAGCACACAGCGTCACCGTGCCCCCACATGGGCAATGGGGGTGAAGTGTCTTGCCTAAGGACACAACGCGGTTGCCGCAGGTGGGATTCGAACCGAGGACCTCTCGGCTTGCAGCCTGCACCTCTACCAACTGAGCCACATGGAAATAGTCCATGAAAATATTGACCACACTTGAAAAGTGACCAGTCCACGGCGGCCGTACTGTAAGGTAGTTTGATTAGGCTTTGTCTAAATAGAGCAAAACCTTTCGATCGTTATTTACTTGGTCCTATGGTTCGACTTTCCGGCTTACCGCAAAAATACCGAACCGAACCGGAAAACCATTTCTACCGGTGGCCCATTCGCAAAAAAAACAGAGGTTATGACCCCCTCATTGGAACGAGCTCGATGAGCTCGTTCCAAAGAAGGGTCGTAACCTATGTTTTTGAGACAAAAAAATGAAAATATAATGAAAATTTATTGGCGATTTGGGGGAATAGCGCTGGCCGGTTTTGGGCGTCACGGTGGGTAAAGGGTTAAGGACTCTGTTTACTTTTTTCTCCATCAAAACTAAAATGTTTAGACTTTTCATACCTGAGACTAGATTTTGCATTTATTTCCTTACGTTTTCAAACAAATATGGTATTATCAAATGAAATCAATCATTAAAATAAACCTTTTAACATTAGTCAGCAGATTATTTCCATTTCAGCGACCCCTCGATAGATTAAGCCTTTCAAATCGTAATCCATTCATTATAATTTGGAAAGAAAATCAATAACAAACGGAGGTTAGGCCCCCACAAAGTAGATCTTCCGTTTCTCCGGCCATTTTTTTTGTAAACTTGCATGTGGGTGGGCGTTTTTTTTATTCTATTTTTATTTTTGTAATTATTTCTCGCCATCAAAAGTTCATGTTCATGGCAAAGCCTTGTTGCACTCAAGGGACAAATTTATCAATTTTATTAACGTGGGTAAAATATCAGACATAAACCATTTAATTTTTATTTTTTCAAGTTTGCATTGGTTATAAAAAAAGAGCAATCGGCAGCCAAAAGGACCATGTGGGAGGGCCTGAGAAACAGGTTTTTAACTTTTCTAGCTTAATCTTTCTCTTCTAGTTCCTCTGTACAAAAAGTTCATTTATTGAATTTATTTGATGATCTTAGTGTGTTTGTTTACTGAGATTTAACGATACTTTCAACAGTCAGGGTCATATCCTGTCGGAAATAAACTATTTGTGCCACAAAGTCCGCAGTTCTTCACATCACCTTCACAATAAGAAGAGTATGTGCACATGGAGCTGCGATCGTTGTGAATGTTTGGCCCCAAACGAAAACAATGAACGCAAGTACATTTCGGTCGTAACTTAACTCTGTTGGCGCGACAGGCAACTAAAGTCGACAGACGGCAGACCGCGGAAAGGTACTGCAGTAGTCATTTTAGCCAACTGTGTGTGTCCATTTCCAAGTGCTTTTAACCCTTTACCCAATGCAGACGATATCAAAATTTATTATTTTAAATATCATTTTTTCAAATTTTTCAAGTAATTTCAACAAAACCATATCATGTTGCCCCTCGTTGGAACGAGCTCGACGAGCTCGTTCCAACGAGGGCTCACATGATGTGGTTTTGTTGACATTTTTTGAAAGATAATATTTTTTCAACTGCTGAAGTTGCATATTACGCAGGAGGGATGCGGCCGATTCGTTGGGTAAAGAGTTGAACAAACATACGTATTCTTATGCTTCACGCACCATGAACAACGATACCGTCCCGTGAAAGTATAAAGGTGCCATTTAATATATACAGGAAATCATTTGAAAAACTGTCAATGAAATCATTAGAACATCTTTTAAAATAATAACGCTTTAGTCTAACAACCTATACTTTTTGTAAAATTCCTGATGAATTTTAGGCGCTAAGAATTCTGTTTCTCAGATAATTCCGCGCCAAAAAAGTTAAAGGAGTGAGGGCGCGGTGGCGCGGTGGCACTGTCGGGCGTACTGCATGTCGATTGTGTACTTGTCTTCAACCAATTCTAATCCTGCATGTGCAGAGTTAGTACGTTGTGGAGTCCGATTAGCTGTTACTTGCCTCGGGGGTTCTCTTCGGGTACTGACGGCCTCCTACACCTGTGAAATTGTCCGACACGAGGTGGTCCTGGCTATTGAAAGTGTCTTTAAAGCCCAATAATAAATAATTAAATAAATAAATAAATAAATAAATAAATAAATATATTAAAAAAAAATCCCAGCATTGATCTCAACTGCCGCTATCCACGTTAGCAAAACTTTATTAAAAGTCTAGTTTGATGAAAAGTGTCCCATATTTCGGGGCCATATGAGGTTTTTGACACTGAAGATGAAACATATTTGTCTCTGTACAAAACAATCAATAGGTAGAAAACTAATTTTGAGTTTGAAACATCTCCAGTTAAAACGAGACGTTCAATAATATCACTATTATTATTAAAAATAATAAATAAATTAGAGGTTGTGTTACTTAGGACATACAGACCCTTGGAATCGCATCATCAATAAAATAGAGGCGGACTGGCCATATGGTCCAGCGGGGAAATTCACCGTGCCCCCCCCCCCCCCCCCCCACACCCATTGGGGATTTCCCTGGGGCCCCCAAATCGTGCAAAAATATGTGACCTTAAACACCAATAAATGAATGAATTAATGTAATCCTCATCTACTGCAACACTAAACCATGCAGAAAATGAAAATCTGTTCCGCACATATGTGCGAAAAGGAAATCGTTGACGGACTATTTTTAAATAGAAGCGAAATTTCACTGGAATTTTCTAGAAATCGTCGAACGCAATTATAATTTGAATCACTAACGGTAGCTGAAAATCGACGACTCAGTTCTAATGTGTTCTATGTACCAGTAGGAACTCAGGGGACGAAACAGTAACACGCGTTCCCCTCGCAAATTTGGTTTGCGATAAAATGTGTTTTTTTTTGTTGATAGTTGTCAAATGAATTGCTTAGTCTCCTAATAATTGTTTTTTTTTTATAGACTGGAAGACGTGTAATAAACACAAAACGACACACGCGTGTGAATGGGTTAATCGATATGGCACTTGTGCCATCGACGAAGGATAAAACTCGATGCATGCTGCCTCTAGTCTTATCCTTCCGCGCTGGAACTCGTGCCATATCAATCACCCCATTCACACGCGTGTGTCGTTCTGTGATGTATGACATGCAATCTCGTCTCTGGGCAATTCAATCAACTGAAAAGCGGAAAATTGCAAATCGGAACAGCAGTTTCGGATGCGGATCTTCCTTGCATAAGTCCATCAAGTCGTGGTATTTACTCACATTTCATAAGAAACATGAAATTCTGGCACAATTTCGGCTAAAGACGCAAGTAATATTTCAGCTCATGGACCTTCGGGGTGAATCCGGAGGTCCATTCGCTGAAACATAGCTTGCATTTTTTACATTTCCTTGACTTCGAGTGGGGCGGAGCAGGGAAGGTGGGGGCATTGGTTAATTGATTAGTGCATTGGACTTCAGGTTGAAAGACTACATGTTCGATTCTGGGCCGCGTCATCCTTGGGCAGGGCACATATCTAGATTGGCCAACGATGAACACGTTGCAAAGTGTGTTAAGGCGTATTACACTTTGATGGTCGACACGCCAGTATCAAACGCTAACCCTGATTGTACCGGGTTTGTGAGTTGGGGAGCTCACAGTTTCTAGGCGCTTTTAGGTGGTTCTCTCTGGTTCTTCACCCTTCTCCATTCGTAAAACTATTGGATACCACATCATCTCTACCGAAAAACTCTTTAACCCTTTACCTAACATGAAAAGCAGACGACACTTGCAAAAAAAAATCTTCAATAACTAATTTTTTTCATTTTTTGTCTCAAAAACATAGGTTATGACCCCTCGTTGGAACGAGCTCGACGAGCTCGTTCCAACGAGGGGTCATAACCTATGTTTTTGAGACAAAAAATGAAAATATTTTGAAAATTAATTGGCGATATTTGGGAATAGCGCTGGCCGGTTTTGGCCGTTACGTTGGGTAAAGGGTTAAAACCCAACAAACAAACTGAATGCTAAACTTACGATCTGGAAAAAAATCATTTGACGAGTGTTTTATGGCTATCCACCCGTCAAGCACGGCGTACTTCTTTTTGATAGGAACTGGTATCGCTCGCACCATCAACGAGTCACTAGGAGAACACGCATCAACTCGCGGTAGTTTGCTATGCAATTATCTTTTTCATTCTTCATTTGAATAACAAAAAAGTTTGAGCTGTCATATTTAGTTTGGTAAAAGATTTGTTTATCTGCGTTCTTGATTCCGTTAACGTGTGACATTGCTAAGACGTGACAGTCTCAAACAGTTGGTTCACCACGCGCGTGCCAAAGTTAACTTTTAGCAGTCAATTAATGTCAGACTAAAGTCAATTTACTGTAGACGAGACAGCAAGGTTCGTGAAAGCAATCATATGTTATAACCCATTAGTGGTAATATTGGTGACAAAGGCCCTGGGTATACAAAGAATCCGATAATATCAAGTCTGTATGACAGTTCATCAATGAACTACGACATTCGATGTCTGACCAATATAGTCAATACTCAACTGTGTAACCCAAGAGACGACGGAAGCCCGATGAAAGTGTGTGTGTGTGCACTTATAAGGACACGACTATGGTTTGACGGAATTTAGAATGTTGGTCTTTGCCCTCACCCCAATACGCACAGACACACATACCGGCCATCGAATTCTCGGCTACACCATCTGGTAATTAGGAGACCAACCCATAATATTAGTTATCCTTGTGTTTTCCAGGGTGTATGGAAATTTACACCGGTTTGGGAACTCCCAACCACCCTGGAATACACAAGGATAACGGATATATCAAGAATGTTCGTGTACTTAATACTTTAACCTACATTGAGGGCAAAAACTGACAGAAAATTTGTTCTTTGCAAGTTTCTTAAATAGAACCAGACAAATATGGATGTCATTGGAACTGGCTCAATGAGCCAGTTCCAATGACATCCATATCTGTAATATTTTATTGCACAAAAATATTAAATTTCCTGTATTTTTATTTTTGTTCTAACATAACCGAGCAGAAGTTATGAATTAATAATTAAAAAATGGGTACTTTTTTAGCCATATAGCTTGCTCTTGTATATTCTTGTTTTATACCGTGGTAAAACACGGTGTAAAAAATGCCACTGTGGATTGCAAGTTACGCTGTACCTCTCAGCCAATCAAAATGCAGTATTTTGTTTCATTTGGAAATAAACCACTATACCATTTCACACCGTCTAAAAACGATGGCTGGAAGCTACCTTTTTAGATGAAGTTCTCACGATTACTTGTTCACTTTCCTTTTATTTCGACAGCTGCACGAACATGTAGAACGCTCTGGGTCGAGTACGACAAAAGCGTTGTGGTGTTCCTCGGACAAAGGCTGGCACGGACCTGTGTGTATATTTGGAATGACACACTGATGTTCTGAAGGAACTTGTAGTATTAGTTTCTGATCCACCGCCGAAAATCGAACTCACGGCAATCCCGCCTGGCAATCGGGAGGCAAACACCTAAACCCCTGGACTGTTGCACAGCGTCTAAAGTAAAGGCTAGAATCTAAATATATAGATGGAGTTCTCATGACTACTTGGTTCCAGTGGCGGCGCCAGAGTTACAAAAGTGAGGGGGGGGGGGTACAGTTGGGGATTGTGCAGTACCGAGCTGGGGTGGGTTTCGGGGGGGGGGGGGGTCCTCTCCCTAAGTTGAGAAAACTTTTAAATGTTTTGCAACAAAATCATGCGAATATGGATATCATTGGAACCGGCTGAACAAGCCGGTTCCAATGATATTCATATTTGCATGATTTCATTAAGTTATACCTTTTTCTAAAATATTAAATTGTATTTATTTTTTTAAAATTGCTGTAGGCTGAATTCCAAACGGATGCCTTGCACGCTCTCGATTCTAGCATTCGTCGAATACGCTTAAGCACTATGTTTCCGTCCGTTTAAACGCGTCATGTCTTGTTGCAATTTGGACCATCGACTCTTGTTTGTTGTTTGCAGCTAGCGTGTGTGTGGGAGAACGGGGGGGGGGGGGGGGGGGGGGAGGGGAAATATGGGATTACGCATACCGACAATTACACCGCAACGTTCAATACAACAAAAATTAAAATGATAGTATTGTTTTACTACGCTTGGAGAAAAAAGCGGAGGGGTAAGTACCCCCACATACCCCTCCATGGCGCCGCCACTGCTTGGTTCACTCTCCTTTCGGCAGCTACATGGAAGTGTGGAAAACGCTGACTATAATACGACAAAAGTGTTGTGGTTGGCCTCAGACGAAGACTGGCACATGGCCCATGTGTGTTGTTTGAATGGCGCACTTATTTATTGGGGGAATTTGGAGTGATGGTTTATGATCTCCCGTAGAGAATCGAACTCACGACAGCTCCGACTGGCAATCAGGAATCCAACACCAAAATAACTAGCCCATTACACACCATCTAAACTATGACTAGAAAGTAGCATTTTAGATGAAGCCCTCATGATTTCTTGGTTCACTTTCCTTTCGGCAGGTGGAGGGACGTGAGGAACACGTTTGGCTACATTACGACGAATGTGCTGTGGTTGGCTTCAGATGAAGACTGGCACTGGCCTGCGTGTGTATTTTTGAATGAGAAAATAATGTTTGGGAGGAATTTAGAATGTTGGTTTTTGATCCCCGGTCGGGAATCGAACTTACGACAGCTCTGTCTGGCAATCGGTCGCCCAACGCCTAAGCCACTAGACCAAGGTACACTGTTGTAAACCTGATTTGTTCCGACTGTGGTTGCCCAAGATCCAACTGATAAAATATTCCAACGTCAAAGTGAAGATTACAGTTCAAAACCAGAAATGGGTGCGAGAATTATCGGTTCTATGCACGGCATAGGGTTAGACACTATCAACAGATCATCGCTGACATCGCATGGAAACATTAAATTTGCTTTCAACTGTGTACACTGCAAAAAATATAGGTTATCTTTAGAACCAAAACTGGTTCTAATCTTGTCCCTGAGATGGAACCAGTTCTGTTTAAACAGTATTTATTTCAAATCAAATAACTTTACCAAGATTAGTATTCAATTTTAACAGAATATAACATGAACTGAAGTAGATTCAGCAGTAAACTTGGAGCTTATTCAACGCAGTCGTCAAACATTTTGAAACAAAGGAGATATGAACAGTTGGCATATCGAACCAGTTTTGGTTCTGTATAGAACCAAAACTGGTTCGATATGCCAACTGTTCATATCTCCTTTGCTTAATAATGATTTGAGACAACCTGGTATAAGCTCTAAACTTACAACTGAAACCCCCTCAATTTATGTTTAATTCTGTTAATATTTAATGTTAATCTTTATAAATTTATTTGTTTTGAAATAAATACTGTTTAAACAGAACTAGTTCCATCTCAGGGACAAGATTAGCACCAGTTTTGGTTCTAAAGAGAACCAATATTTTTTGCAGTGTAGTGACTAGTGAGACTTGAATTAGCATGGGTACCGATACTAATATAGAGGAAATTGCACCCAGTCTATATTTTCAATATTATTTATATACCATTTCCATCATGACCAGACGTTTTGTGTGACGACGAAGATGACTGATACCAAGCTATATTCAAGTGAAAAGATTCGGATGAAAATGAATATCGGGTAGCCGATTTCAGTCGAACCGAATAGCAACTTAAGATTCGAAATCAAATCGAATCTCGAAGCTTCGACGTGCCCCGCTTAAATGACCCGATTCTGTATTGACATTAAATCGGCTTCTTGATTCGTATATTTTGAATCGGGTAACTCGTGTTTTTTTCCCAAGAGGAAACGATGGCAAATAAATGTCTTCTATCGGCGGAATTATGCCGCAGAAATGAAAGAATGGTTGCCTGTTACGTTTTCGGTTCAACCGACTTATCAACGTGGTTATTTGTCTTACAGTTTACTGAAAAAGTAGAGCGCGAGGGACTTGTAGCAATGAAACTTGTAACCTTTGCATTCGGGTACTCTTGCTACCTACGACACGCGCAAGCCGCAGTGATATTCCTGGTTATATCTCAACTGGGGCTCTGCAAAAAGTCGCAATTCGATTCGATTACAAATCGTTCCCGTGATTCAGTTCGAGAAGAAGAGTTCAAGGAAATTCCGCTTCCGAAATTACTTTTCGTTTTGAAATTTCCGCTTTTTGATTGATTTGCCCAAACAGAAGACTCATAGCTGCATACAACACATGATTGGAGGCTGACAATATTTACTGTTGTAATAAGCGCAGTATTTACAGTGGAGAGTGGCTTACTAATAAAACACCCGTTGCGTGAAAATTGTATTCAAACAATAACTGTCGATTTCACTGTTAATGTGCACGAATGGGATCGCGGTGGCGTTGCGGTAACCGGTTCTCGTCAGATCACCGAAGTTAAGCAACGTCGATCCCGGTTAGTCCTCAGATGGGTGACCGTCTCAGTGATTGATTCGGACTTCCACGCTACGTCCTTGGGCAAGGTACTTAACCCCGATTGTCCACACGGGGGACGATGACGCCGTGTACTAAGACGTACTTCACGTCAATGGTGCGCATGTCTTCAACCAATCTAACCCTGCCTGTGCTGCAGTGCGGAGTTACGAAGTTGGGGAGCTGGCAGCTGCTCGTCGTATCTCTGTGGTTCTCTCCGGGTACTCCGGCTTCCTCCACCCGTAAAACTGTCACGGTCATGATTAGCCATTGTGCATAAGTATGTGACCTTAAACACCAATAAATAAATAATAATGCACATGAATGCCAAGAAAAGTTTCTGTCAATTGACCTCGGGTTAGACCCGGAGTTTCATTGGCAGAAACTTTGTTTGGCGTTATTACGATTTTTCACACACATAGTTAATGTCTGGGTGGAAACTCCACTCCACATGTGTTTTAGTCATAATCCATTCTCCATGTAATGAAACTTGAAGCTAGGCGAGATTGACAGGCAGGCCGAATGCGATACAATTTTTTAAAGTGATGGTCTGTTTAATCAAGCGCTAATGTGAAGACATTGAGTAATTTATTTTCAGTTTGTCAAGAAAATACTTGCGCTCTCGTCACACCCGCACTCCACGAGGGCACTCCCGCTGGGAACGGGGTTCCGGTGCCCCTATTTAAACTTTCATAATAAATCGCAAACATTAAGTTATTTATCACCTGTTAGGCTGATGATGACTGGGCGTTTTTTTTAAATAGTGCTTAAAACAGTGTACCCTCAAATAACATTCAGAGGCTCGACTCAGTACAATTTTTGACAGAATCAGCGATGCGAACGATCGTCGCACACCGCAAGCGGCAATCCAGTGTATCGTTAATTTCTATTGAAAATTTATGATTTCATGTCCACAGCTGAGAATATCATTTTACGGAAGCCCATCGTGGCCAACATGTGTAGCGAATATTCGAAATGCATTGCAAATATTCCCAATGTGAATGCGAATATTATCAATGTGAATGCTATTAATAGAAACGTTAAATGCGAATATTCGCAATATTCAATGCATTGTGAATATTCGCATTCAACATTCCGAATATTCGCATTTAACACTGCGAATATTCGTATTCATATTGCGAATATTCGCATTCAAGCCATTGTGTCCAACATGTGAAGAGAGAGCATTGCGAATATTCTTATAGCGAATATTCGAATTCAACATTGCGAATATTCGCAATGTTGAATGCGAATAGGTGCAATGCATTGTGAATATTTGCAATGCAATACGAATATTTGCAGTGCATTGCGAACGAATACTTGAAGCGCATTGCGAATATTCGCAATGCTCGACTTCCCCCTCCCCTCCCCCCCCCCCCCCCCGCTACACATATTATAGTATTATATTGGGCTTCCGTACCATTTATGCTTCTAATCATGATTCTGCCCGAAATAGAAATTCAAGAACACTGTACTCGACTTTATCTCGTGAACCCGAACAAACAGCTAATTGTCTTGAGGACATTAAATGAAACTGTCCTCAAAAGATTTGCCCAATACGCAAATTGGAATACTATTTTATAATGAAAGGAAATTACTTTGATACCCAATCCGGAAGGAAGTATTTTAAAAACACGCATGCGTTTAGATATAAAATTATGATTAGGTAATACACTAGTGATTAGGGAGTGTCCGAGAAAAAAAACATATTTCTTTCCATTTCTGATATTATCATCATTAAATTTCTGAACGCTCGAACGCATCCTAATCATGAAAGATGTGAGGAGAAAGCGATCAATGTTTACCCGTTACACCGCCATAATATGACAATACGCAAGGCGTAAGAAGGAACCCCAAAGTATCCAACATATTGAAAAATTTCATTCCGCAACCATTACTCCAAAAACATTTTGGTTTATTCAGTCGAATTCCTGCAATTGTTTAATTTCAGCCAAACATGAATACGTTTCACAGTACTAAATATTTTCCCATAAACGACCATTATAACGTTCAGGAGAAAAAATATGGTCGTATCATTTTAAATTTAACATTCAAATATTTTTTGTCAAGTATAGCCCTTCAGACAACCTTTTTTCTGATCTTTAAACATGGGTCATGCAACAAATAAAAGAAAAACTAACAGAAAGGGAAGTGCTGGTCACATGTTCATATTTCTCAGGGAATTCCCAAACTAAACACACCAATAGTCCAAACAAATTTTTAGGTTCTAAAAGTCCTCAAATCATCCTCTTTGTTCATCTGGAACATTCAACAGTAATGCAAAATGTCAGTAGACTTCTTCAAATGTTTATTGAAACAATATATTTTCCCAAGACTGCTTAGTTTTGGGAATTACATAATTTCCGAGCGCAACTTTTAGAGGCAGGTACATCTAATTAAAATATTTACAACAGTTATACCTATGAGCAAACCCAACCCTACCAAAGATACATTTACCTCTTTCATGTGATGAAAGAGTCATTTCTGCAATAGAATTCAACTTTTGGCTTCTGTCTAGTAAAAAGCATGGGAAATTTGTTCTTTTGAAGAGAACTGTCCAATCTGTGTCAAATAGGCTTAAAAACTGTTATTGCCTCCGACAGAATTTCTACTCTGTTACCTAATAAGTTAGGAGGGATAAGAATTCACAGCTTTCTTTGAAACTACCCACAAAACCTTTTCACAAAATCTGTTTTAATTAATCATTCAGCAAGATAAATAGTGCCCCACCACCATGAAACAATATGACAATTTTGTTTCAAAATTGGGGTTGTGCAGGACTTATAGTTCCTCTAAATTTGGGAGAATCCATTTGCATTCTTGGGGAAATCGTTCCGAGAATTCAGACCTGCTATGGGCCAGGATCCTATTAGGTCAGTATGATTGAACCCCTGTTGCATACTGATAATACATGTTAACCCTTTACCCAATACAGCTTTTTAATTTTTACAACACCAACTACTGATTTTTACCCCCACCCCCTCCCCCAGGGGCCTTAATCGCTCACCTGACAAGGTGGTTCAGAGAAGTGTTTTGGGTCAGATTCAGTTAGTCAAGGTTCATGGACACTACATAGGAATAATGTTATGAAATTATTCATAATTCTAGTGTCCATGTCAGATGATTATTAGCATAGGTCTTCCTGATTGCTTCCAATTCTGACAGCTGTAGACAAGTACTGCCAAACTTCCAAGGGTTGTTGTGTCACTGCAGCCTGAAAGGCAAATTTTATGGAAAAGCTCTAAGGAATGGGTTTGAACATTTATGAACAACCTCGAACCTAACCCACCCCTGCCCAAATATTAAGCCACAGACCTGAAATGGACGAACTCAATCTGCACCCCCCCCCCCCCCCCCCCCATTCCTGCGATACCAAATATGAAAGGGTTCTGTACCAAATATTAAAGCATTAAACTAGTGGGTCTGAAGAAAAAGATTTTTAAAGAAATTTTCTCATGTTGCTTTGAGTTAATTTGCACTCCCATAATGAGCCCAAATATTAACCCATAGATTTGGCTTGAACAAACATGAATCTGACCCCCTTAGAGATGTTGTAAGCCAAATATGAAAGGATTCTGACAGGTGGATCTGAAAAAATAGAGTTTTAAAGAAATGTCCTCATACTGCACTAAGTTAAACTTTGGGCTTCAATAGATAGACCAAATATTAAGCCAGAGGCCATTGAGCCCAAATATGGACCTAGGGACATGGCTTGAACAAACTTGAATCTCACCCCCCTAAGGATGCTGCATACCAAATATCGAAACATTCCGGCTGCTGGATCTGAAGAAGATTTTTAAAGAAAATTCCTCATTTTGAACTAAGTTATAATTCGGGTTACCACAGTGAGCCCAAATATGAACCCGGGGACTTGGCTTGAACAACTTGAATCTCACCCCCCTAAGCATGCTGCATACCCAATATCAAAAGATTCTGCTGTTGGATCTTGAGAAGAAGATTTTCAAAGACATTTGCCTGAAATGCACTAAGTTCAAATTTGGGCTCCTATACTGAGCCCAAATATGAACCCAGTGGGCCGATTTGAACAAACTTGAATCAGATCCACCCCACAATGTTGCATATCAAATATCAAAAGATTCTGCCTGCTGGATCTGGAGAAGAAGATTTTTAAAGAAATTTGCCTGAAATGCTTCTATAGTGAGCCCAAATATGAATCCAGGGGGCCGATTTGAACAAATTTGAATCAGATCCCCCCTACAATGTTGCATACCAAATATCAAAAGATTCTGCCAGCTGAATCTGGTGAAGAAGATTTTTTAAGAAATTTGCCTGAAATGCACTAAGTTTGAATTTGGGCTCCTATACTGAGCCCAAATATAAACCCAGGGGGCGGATTTGAACAAACTCAAATCAGATCCACCCTACAATGTTGCATACCAAATATCAAAAGATTCTGCCTGCTGAATCTAGAGAAGAAGATTTTTTAATGTTTTTCCCATTGCCTACAGTGTTAAAAACTGTTTTCAAAGTCCCGAAACTGTACCCTATGATAAAACCGACTGCAATTTTTTTGGACCAATCCTTTCTGTTGGTCCTAAGGAAGCTTCACACCAAATAAAAATTCTCAGTGCCGTGCAGTTTTGGAGATATGGCATTTTACTTTTTTTCTATTTTTAGCTCCTGCGGTTCCCACAGGGCTACAGAAAAAGAAAATTCGGCATAAATTAGGTACTTATGACCCAATAAGCCCTCACATAAAATTTGATTCAAACCAGCCTCTCGGTTCGGAAAATAGAAATTTTTGGCGGGCCAACAATTTTGTCCCTCCCATAACGACGCCAAATTTAGCCCATCAAACTTCTCTTAAAGAAATCCAAGTCTACACCTTAAAAGGAAGCTGCATACCATATATCAAGTCTCTGCTACTGCTGGTTGATGAGAAGAAGATTTTGGTGCCCCTTGGGGGCATGGTACCACCCAGGAGAAGGGGGCAACTTCATTTGAACAAATCTGAATTGGCATTAGGTAATAAACATTTACCCAACATTTGAATAATGTAAAGTTAACACCGGACGGACGGCGGACAGAATGTGATCAGTAAAGCTCCCACTGAGCTTCGCTCAGGTGAGCTAAAAACTATATTAATTTTTTAATAAATTGATGGTGACATGAATTTCCCATTATTTTTTAATCACATTCTTTCTTCTGAACACATTTCACATTGTGTTTGATATTTTGCATTCTTTGTAAGAAAAAGCCTAAGTTTTCTCAGTTAAGGCACCTCAAGTCATAAAACAGTGAATTTTTCCAACAGAATGATCAGTACCTGCTACTGTGGTGTCTCATGACACTGTTAAAATTCCTAAAATCACCAAATATTGATTCATTAGTGCTGTGATTGTGCTGCAAATATCCACAAGTGCACTTTCACTATTTTGGTTTTAATCCCCACAGGCATGCATTCTGTCAAAGGGAGTGAAATTGTAGAAAATATGTTCACAAAGAGGACAAGTTGCAGTACAGTCGCTGTGGACGGGTTGTAATACACGCGTGGACAGTGATGTCCACTCGTGCGTTTACCAGTCAATAAAAATCATCATCTACAAACTTTTAATTGAAGCACGGGGTTGTACCTGGTGCTTCATTATTTATTAAATTTATGATGATTATACCTATAGTTAGTGTTTGGCATCAAATATTATTGTATCCGTGGAAATATTGCCCATCCATGGAAAGTGAGCAGTACACAGCCACTGTACTGTATTTGTTTCAAGTATATAATATACTCTTTGATGTTTAATATATTTGTGATAGGCTGGGTCCAAAGTACTCAGTACTTGTAGTACTCGAGTACCACTTTTTTGATAAAGTACTCAATACTTGCCAGCCCAGATTTTTGTATGTGTGTGTGTGTGTGAGTGTGGGCAGGGGGGGGGGGGGGGGGAATGAAAAGCAAAGAAACATTTCATCTGAAGGACAGACAGACATGCAGTAACAAATTTGGGAAGCCTACATAAAAGTAGTGACTAACTTAAAATGAAAAATATAGATAGAAGAGCCAGGGCAATGTTGTCAAACAGAAAACAAACAAGAGCCCCCAGAGGGCCTGATGGCATTCACCTGACGTGGTAGCCTAAATATCAACCCAGGGAATTTATTTGAACATTTAGTTGCATCTGCCCCTCATAAGAAAAGCTTATACAAAATATCAAAAGATTCTGACCGGTGGATCTCCAAAAAAAAAGGATTTTTAAAGAATATTCCTCATACTGAACTAAGTTATAATTCAGGCTCCCACAGAGAGCCCAAATATGAACCCAAGGACTTGGCTTGAACAAATTTGAATCTCACATCCCTACGGATGCTACTATATACCAATATCAAAAGATTCTGACTACTGGATTTTAAAGAATATTCCTCTTATTGAACTAAGTTGTAATTTGGACTCCCACAGGGAGCCCAAATATGAACCTGAGGACTTGGCTCGAACAAACTTGAATCTCTCCCCTCTAAGGATGCAGCATCCCAAATATCAAAATATTCTGAAGAGTGGATCAAAAGAAGATTTTTAAAAAATATTCCTCATATTGCACTAATCTAATCACAGAGAGTCCAAATATGGACCCAGGGATTTGATTTCAACAAACCTGTGAATAAATCTTCCAAAGATGTTATATGCAAAATATGAAAGCCTTTGGAGCAGTGGTATGGGAGAAGAAGATTCTTTAATGTTTTTCCCATTACTAAAATGATGACTCCGCATAAGTCCTGGAAAACTTCCCTATGATAAAACTGATGGCAATTTTTTTTTACCATTCTTTTCGGCTGTTCTTAAGGAAGCGACACACAAAATAAAAATTCTCAGTGCCGTGTAGTTTTGAAGACATGGACGTTTTAAATTTTTTCTATATTTAGATCCTGCAGTTCCCACAAGGGCAACCGGAAAATGTTTTGGCATAAATTAGGTACTTACATGTACAACCCAATAAGCCCATCATATCAAATTTGCTTCAAATCAGCCTCTCAATTTGGAAAATAGAAATTTTGGTACAATTCGGGCTCCTACAGGAAGCCCAAACATGAACCTTGCGACCTGGCTTTAACAAACTTATATCTCACCTCCCTGAGGATACTGTATATATCAAAATATTCTGACTGCTAAATGTGAAGAATACTTTTGAAGAATATTCCTCATTTTGAACTAAGTTATAATTCAGGCTCCCACAGTGAGCCCAAATATGAACCCAGGGACTTGGCGTAAACAAATTTGAATCCCCCCCCCCACCCCTCCCCCTGTAAGGATGCTGCACACCAAATATCAAAACAGTCCGACTACTGGATCTGAAAAAGTCTTTTAAAGCAAATTCCTCATTTTGAACTAAATTATAATTCAGGCTCCCACAGTGAGTCAGGGTTTCACAAATATATTTTTGTGGGATTCATTTCCAACATGTGTCTTAATCACATGAATTATGCTTATTTATCTTCAAATACATAGATTGTTAGATTGTTGAACCACCACATCAAAGGCTATTGCAGTAATCATGTTTATAGAAATTAATTAGATCTGATACGGTTAACCGATTAATTGACTAACCAATGATCAATATCTTGAATGATAAAAAAAAATAGGCTGATGAAATCGTCAGATGTGTACCCATATGCGCAACTAGTAGAAAGCTGTATGACGGAGGGCCACCACGGATGCCGACATTATGTACACCATACAAGGTATGGGTACATATATATAGAAATGGATTGGAGGAGTGTCTAATTTGATGGATAAAGGGTTAATATCTCCGGATCAAATTATCAGATTTACATAAAAAACTATACAGCACAGCACACCAGTAACCTGAATAAATATATAAAGTAACATGACAATCGGATTGATATTTTTTGAGTTATCTCATGCCAAAGGGGTTGGAGGAATTTTCAATTTGAAGGATAAAGGGTTAATATCTTGGGATCAAATTGTCAGATTAACACCAAAAACTATACAGCTCAGCACATCAGTAATCTGAACACAATTGTAAAGTAACTTGACAATCCAAGCAATATTTTTCAAGTTATCAAATACCAAAGGGACTAGAGGAATTTTCAATTTGAAGGATAAAGGGTTAATATCTCAGGATTAAAATAACAGATTAGCACCAAAAAACTATACAGCTTGGTACATCAGTAACCCGAACACAAATATAAAGTAACTTGACAATCCAAGCAATATTTTTCAAGTTATTGAATGCCAAAGGGATTGGAGGAATTTTCAATTTGAAGGATAAAGGGTTAATATCTTGGGATCAAATTATCAGATTAACACCAAAAACTATACAGCTCAGCACATCAGTAACCTGAACACAATTGTAAAGTAACTTGACAATCCAAGCAATATTTTTCAAGTTATCAAATCCCAAAGGGATTGGAGGAATTTTCAATTTGAAGGGTAGTAACTAGACAATCCAAGCAATAATTTTCAAGTTATCGAATGCCAAAGGGATTGGAGGAATTTCCAATTTGAAGGATAAAGGGTTAATATCTCAGGATCAAATTATCCGATTTACACCAAAAAACTATGCAGCTCGGCACATCAGTAACCTGAACACAAACATAAAGTAACTTGACAATCCAAGTAATATTTTTCAAGTTATCGAATGCCAAAGGGATTGGAGAAATTTTCAATTTGAAGGATAAAGGGTTAATATCTCAGGATCAAATTATCAGATTTTACACCAAAAACTATACAGCTCGGCAAATCAGTAACCTGAACACAAATATAAAGTAACTAGACAATCCAAGCAATAATTTTCAAGTTATCGAATGCCAAAGGGATTGGAGGAATTTTCAATTTGAAGGATAATGGGTTAATATCTCAGGATCAAATTATCCGATTTACACCAAAAACTATACAGCTTGGCACATCAGTAACCTGAACACAAATAAAAAGTAACTTGACAATCCAAGCAATATTTTTCAAGTTATCGAATGCCAAAGAAATGGATACGGACACCGGATGGACAGACGGACGGACATTCTAATAAATGGGTACTTAGGTGACTATTTTTACGGGACTACAATAAAATGCATGTCCATTATACTAAAACAAGTGATTTGGGGAAAAATTTTTGGGGTGGTAGCAAACCCTGACCCTACCCTTTACTGACCCTAACCCTACACCCTCTATTCTAAACCCCACCCTAGACTAATGAAAATGGCTATTTTTTTAGGGTACCTTATCATAAAATGCATGTCCATTCTATTAAAACAACTTTTTGGGAAAAATTTTTTTGGGGTAGTAGCAAACCCTAACCCTACCCTTTACTGACCATAACCCCACCCCACCCCAACTCTAAACCCCACCCTAGAAAATTGGGATTTACTTGTGGGACTAGCCACCTAAATCGCGGTAGTCACCTCACCCCCGTCAGGGCTTATATTTCGTCTAAATTTGTGAGAATCCATTTAGATTCTCGTGAAAATGGTTGCGAGAATCCACACCAACTATGAGTGTCCCAGGATCCCATGACGCCACCATGGTTGAACCACTGTTGTATACTGATAACACATGTTAACATTTTACCCAAAACACCTTTTTATTTTTTAAAACTAAATTTGATAATTTTTAAACAATAAATAATACATAGATGATAAACTTATTAAATGAACAATATTTACCAATAAAATCTTACAAATATGGCTGTCGTTGGAACCGGCTCATTGAGCCGGTTCCAACGACATCCATATTTGTAAGATTTTATTGACATGGTGTCAGGATATTTCAGGTCATGTTAGCCTTCTGCTGGTTAATTTGTTGCCGATGTGT